>JYDO01000012.1:165718-486566 GCA_001447755.1 Trichinella papuae | reverse complement strand
TGCTATAGCATTGTTCTCAAATAAGACCATGCAAATTTATTTATTGTAGAAAATTTAAATATATTAACCTTGTTATGATGAGCGGAAAATGCTACATAAGTGTAAAGTACTTCTAATTGCGTTTCAGTTTCTCGTGGGTTTACATATCGGTGAACATTTGCCTTCTTGTATTAATTTTCAGTACTTTCTCTATAATAGTAAACGTTGATTATCATGAAAAAATTACCAATATCAGATGTATATTAAACATTGATCTAGAAAAGAAAGCATAATTTTTGAAATAAAAATTTAACTTTTCTCTCTTCCGCAATATATGATCATTTTAATAGGTACAAAACTGACATTATCAGTGTCATTATTTATTGTCATGTATAATAGTGAAAAGCGCATTTGAAGCAGCAAACATTAGCAACAACAAGAGATTATTTTGATATCCATAACGCAACAGGTGAACATTGCAATTTGCTCATGGATTACAGGTCATTATTCCTCAGTTGTTTTATCCATAATTTGAAATGCATTTGTTTGCTTAAAACACTGATTCGCTAGAGTAGCTATGGCAGAGTTCAAACACGGAGCTCAACAAAATTTTCAAATATATTTGTTTATTGATATTCAACGTCTGATCAATCTACAAAATGAGAAACACGATTTGCTAATCAGCTTTATCTATCGCAATATTAAAATTTTATGGAAAACATAACAATAGTTGTGAAAAGGCAACCATCGGCTTTATGTATTGTTAATGCAAAGCCAACGAATTCTAAGATGAAAAATTCAGAAGTAAACGCTAAGAAAAAGACACGTAAAGAATGGCAATTAATGAAAAAAATTTTCACAACACACTGCCACTGTACGTGTATTATAATTTGAAAATTGTAATTTTTCATCCTGTGTCTGCAAGGATGCTTTTGAACAATCCAAAAATTTCCCAGTAATTTTTTGTGTTCAATAATTAAAATGGAGATATTCTCATCACATAAAAGTGACTGTTTGCTTTAGCACTGTTGTTATGTAAATGAAATGCTATGAAAATGTCTGTTCATTATTACAGGTAGAAATAAATAAAATATAAATTTTCCTGCTCGTTCAGTTCTGTTGGTTTCAATTAAGATAATTTTAGACAGACGGATGCCCTATGTTGATGGAATCGTTATGTCTTGATTAGAAAACTGGTAGAAAAACAACCTCCAACAGTAAACAAGTGATTTGTTTTTTCCAAAGCTATTTGTCTTTTTTCAGAATAGTCCAAATTAAATGCAAATAGCATATCTTCTGAATTGTGATTATTTCAAAAACACTGAAAGCAATCTACTTTTACCTCTGCAGGGCAAACATTGATCTTTCCAAATGCTAGCATGTGTCAAGGCTGTCTTCAGTAATGAATATTTGTTTAGCTGAAAATGATGTCCAGTTTTCTGCCATTCATATAACAAACTGTTGATAAACAAATAAGGACATCATCATGAAAAAATTGCATAACTGTAGTAGAACCGTGATAAAATTTAATCAGATTTTCAGTCAAATATCCTGATACATAATTTATAGAATTACAATCATAATGATTTGATTCCACTGATCTGAAATAACAGAATGTTTTTCTTGAAATGTTAAGTAAAATATATTATTATATATTTGATTTCATTCAACTGACAAAATATCGATAGCATTATCTGTAATAAATGCTGAAAATTAACCACGACATCTAATGTACTCCATTTATTAGCCATTTATATAGCGCATAAATTTCATTGCTTCCTTTACTTAAAGTATATAGAAAGTTGAAAAGAATCTATTAGAAGATACTGAACAAAGTTTGCTGTGCATCTTCACGTGCCATATATAACAAAATTAAGCAGTGATTCTTAAATTAATTTCTAAAGTCTTAATCAGACAGTCTTAAATCAGTAAAGTCTATAAAAAAATGAGAATGCTATGAGCTTACCTATAACAGTAAGATTCAAAATATCAGACGTTAACTATGCCTTAATCAGGAATTGTCAATCATATGGTCAATCATTACAGTCGGTCCACAACATTCGCGGATTTGTGATGAGGTGGCTGATATTACTGCAAGAAGCAAAATAAAGGAGAGCTCTAGTTCTTTATCCAGCATGTCGGTGACCATTAACGAATGTCTTCGTTCAAAACAACGATGAACGACGTAGATCAAAAAGCCGAATGTAGCGATAACAACTTTGCCAAACTGAGAGGCTAACTAACCGTTATTAATGATAAAATAAAAGAATATAAACAAACATTATGGCGAAACAAAAAGGGGTGCTGCAAACGGACGGTTTACAGCAGCTGCGGTCGCATGATTCCTGAATCGATGATCAGGTTGGTAACTGATCCCAACATATTTGGAAGCGCAGAACGTGCGCTCCCAGGCTAGCACAGTACAATACAACGCGAAAATAAAGCAAAATTTCAGTAAATACGTAATTCATGATGCTATAGGCGCATACAATCGCTTATGCCTGCATATTGCTCATATAGTGTTGGTTTGCTAAACAGAAGTTTTCATTTTATACTTAACTTTAGTCTTGCTATGTACTGTTACCGTCTCTCTGTTTGTTATGGGCCCTGAAGGAATTTTTGTCTCCGCTTGTGGTTTAAAGTGACAAAAGAAAGTGATGAATATTGAGGAGAAAGTAAAGCTGCTGGATAAATGCTTGTGATAAATGAAAGCATTGCTCGCTACATTCACAAAAATGAGAAGGCCATTCGTGCTGCCCTTGCTGTCTGTGCCCAATTAACTACAAAAGTTATTTCATAATTTGGAGAAAAGGTCATCATGAAAATGGAAAATGCACTTTACATATGGTCGCAAAGAAAGCGAGTATCAGTCGACTCCAATGCCATTCGAGAAAAGTCAAGAGTTCTTTTGTATGGGCGTTTTAAACAACCAGAAACAAGCACAAACAGTCGCTCCATATTCACATCCGGAAAAGACTGGTTGGATCATTTTAAACGTCGCTTTTCATTACGCAATGTTAAGATGCCAGGAAAAGCTGCTTCTGCAGATCAGTTCACAGCATCGTCTTATCTTGAACAGTTAAAACAGTTGATTGATGAAAAAGGGTTCTGTCCTGAAGAAATTTTTAATGCTGATGAATCAGCCCTCTTTTGGAAGAAAATGCCCAGTAGAACATTTATTGCGAAGGAACAGCACCATATTTCAGGATTCAAAACAAGAAAAGACAAGATAACTTTGCTTTGCTGTTGCAATGGAGCAGGCCACATGATAAAGCCAGGCCTAATTTACAAAACTGCGAACCTTCGTGCTATAAAACACAGTGGTAGAATATCCTTTCCCATGTACTGGATGCACAATAAGAAGGCTTGGACGACAAAGAACCTGTTTCTGTATTGGTTGCACCGCTGCTTTATCCTGGAAACGAAGCAGTACCTTAGTGCGTTGGGCCTTGAATTTAAAGTGCTGCTAATTTTGGTGAACGCAACCGGCCATCAAGAAAACCTACAGTTTGAGAGTGAAGATGTGGATGTTGCTTTCCTTCCTCCAAACACATCTTCTCTTATCCAACTTCTAGACCAGGGGGTGATTCGAACTTTTAAGGCTTATTATACTAGAATGTCTATGGCTCATCTTGTTGCTGCCATGGATGAGGACAGCCATTTAAAAGCAGTAAACTACTGGAAAAAATCCAGCATTGCAGACTGTTTGTGCCTTATTAAGGAATCCGTTACGGTAAAAAGCTGATACGGTAAACGCGTGTTGGCGCAATCGTGTAATCATGAAAACAAAAACTACGTTTCTTCCTGTTGATGAAGAGGCACACGCAATGAAGATGACTATCACATTGGAACATCAGATGCATGACGGTGGTTTCAAAAGCTTGTAGGAATTAGAAGAAATGGAGCTAATTGAATCTCACACGAGTGAACTTACAGATGAAGAACTTGTGGAGATGACTACGTCGACTGATGCAAAAAAACACGCCGACGAAGACAATGACACTAATTTAACTGTCAAATGAACTTTGGAAGGAATTGCGAAAATTCTGCATATACTTAAGCAGTAGCAAAAATTTTTTTTGAAACTGATTCAGATATGGTTCGCAGGATTAAGTTTAAGTATGATTTGGAAATAGCTGCTGACCCATATCTGTGAATTTTGGAAGGAATAAAAAAAAAGGAAGAAATAACTTTCGAAAACAATAGTTTTTAAATGAGATGCGCCGGGCAGTGCATCCACTTTTGGCAAGCTTGCACTCAGGAACACACCTACGATTTAGATTGTTATGCACTCAATCGAATGAATAAAAAATGGGATAAGTACTTAACATGCACATCAGTAAGCGTTCTGTGATATTCCATGCAGTTTTCAGGAAATTGCGTAAGACTACACGGCTCATCAATACCGCCGGAACGCATATACTGCGAATACTATATAATATCCAAATCTACATATGACTTGCTTTTACACTTCAAATTTTATTTGTTCAATTCGGAATTTTTATTCCAATTAAAAATTAAAAAATTAATAAAAATTTTCATATTTCATATAAATATATAGCTTTATAATCAGTTGTTTTCATTGTTGAAGCACGTTTAATGCGTGCTTCAGTGCGGCATTAACGTAGATAAAAAATAGATAAAAATAAAATTAGGAAACAATCTTTTATCAAAGAAATCTCATTTGTCTAGCACATGTTTTAAAACAAAGTAAACTCAAAAAAATAAACTTACTTTAAAAATAATCAAGTTTTATTTTACATCAAAATACTGTAATAACAAGAAATGAAATTTTTAGATAATTTATAAAATTTTGGTAATCCTTTTTGCATCAAAATGACATTATCATTTTCTAATTATAATAAGTTATATCATTATAATTACATTATACTTGTACTACTTTTAAATTTAAAAGTAACGAATGTTGCGAACGCAATGACGCGCAACTTTATCCTCAATTTTAGTGTACTGTATTTTTGATTCCCTCAAGCGCGATTCTAACTGTTCGCACGCGATTGTCTCCCTTGCACAATCGAACGTGACTCAACAAAACTCAGCTCATCGTTCGCACCGTTTATTGAATGCAAACTCAAACAGGTGGGCAAAAACACCGAAACCAAGATCGTAACACAACTGACTAACCACACGGCACAAAACCACCTGACACGTCACGCAACCAGTGACCACCACACACCAAGATTGTACATATATCTTCATTACCGTCTTGAAAATAATCAGGTATTGATATACTGTACCTCTGTTCACAACAACGGATATTAATTTTTAATAAATTGATATAAATAATTAAATAATTAATTTATTGAATAATTAATGTTAATAATTAAATTTTAATATAAATTATTGGCCGTCATTTAAACATTGTTTTAATACAGTAATATAAGAATATCAACTTGATTGCTTTTACACTGTCATTATTTTGAGTATATTTGCAATTGAACGTTAGTGCTTTGCTTTGTTTTATTGCTGTTGTGTCAGTAGTTGTGGTTTTCAAAATGTCACAGCTTAAGTTGAAGCGTGGTTGTTCCGCGAATGTCAGCCATTCAACTAAGCGCGCTGTGCGTACTCCTGTGGTTTCCCGCTTTTTGAAGAGTTCTCGTAATCCACCGACGGGTCGTTTTCCTAAACGTCATCAGTGTAGATGTAAGTTGATTTTTTTGAAAATCTTTTGTTTACGTCTATTTTTCCTTTGTTAGTTTATGTTTATCTTGCATTTTGCTTTTTTAGTTTGTAATTGCTTTCACTTTATGTTTAATTATGTTTCATTTGTTTCAATTCATAGGATCCTTTGTTTAGACTGGTCTTTGATTTTTGCCATCTGTTGAATTTGGATAAATTCTTTATCTGGATTTAGTAAATAGTTAATATTTTTATTCATCGTTTTTAATCAGTAAAGCATCAAAAAATTTAATGTTTTAGCAAGGTCGATTGTGTTGGCACCTTCTCGAATCAAGAATAAAAGTAAATCATCGTCTGCGGCAAGTGACCGTTATATTCCTCAAATTCCACTTGGGGATGAACACGCTTCACGTAAATGCCCAAATTTGAAACCTCAGCATAACAACAATCCTAGATATCTTCGTGAACTTTGCTTTGAATATTACTTACGTTCTGGGTTGGAAGAGCGTGATTTAGTAAAAGAAAGCGATGGAATGCCTGCTTTGACAACCAAGAGACTTTTGGAATTTGGTAAACAATGTGGAACTGCAGGCGGTAATTTTTTATTGTTTTTACTTTTCTGCCTTATTATTTACTAATGTCATATATTTAAGGAGCATCTACTAGAAATCGGATGTTGAAGGATGATCAGGATGAATCGTTAAGTTGGATTCGCGATTTTTGTCGTGCTGTACCTGAAGAGCCGGAAAAAATTTTGGATGCTCCAGATATTTTAAATGATTTTTGTACGTGCTTTTTTTCGAATTTTCAAATTTAGTTTTTTAATTTGTGAAAATATCTAAGTGAAGTGATAATTTGACTTTTCAGATTTAAATATATTGGACTGGAGCAGTCGTCATTGTCTTGCTGTAGCACTGAACAATGAATTGTTTTGTTGCACGTTGAAGTCGGGAAATGTAGTCGGCCAGATTAAGTTGTTATGTCAATCCTACAGATACAGTGATTTTATTACGGCTGTGAAGTTTACTCCAGATGGATTATCATTGGTTGTGGCTTATGATTCGAACATTGTTGAGGTACTTTTCCTGTTTCCAGAAACGCACGATGAAAAAGAACTTTCGTTTAATTTAAATTGTTAGCTGTGGGATGTGGAACAGATGCAACGGATTCGACGTATGGAAGGCTTTTCTGCACGAATTGCAGCAATGGATTGGCGTGATCAACTGTTGACTAGTGGCGACAAAAAAGGTCGAATTTTACATCATGATATGCGTTGCAAAGGAAGTACTGTAACCTCAGTGGCTGCTCACAAAGCAGTAGGATATTTTTTATTTGTCATCAACTTCAGTTTCTCTTTTAAGTATATAAATTGAAATTTGTTTTTTGTTTTTTTAGCAAATATGTGGTTTGACTTGGTCACCGAGTGGCTGTTATTTAGCTTCTGGTGGAGATGATAATGTTGTTAATATTTTTTCTTATTCTGGAAGTAATTCATCGAATGGCTTAGCCAATCCAGTTTGCGTATTTAAGGAACACAGAGCTGCGGTGAAGGTAAAAGAAAATGATTATGTCAGAATAATTCAAATTGACGATGTTACTTCTAGGCACTGTCTTGGAATCCATCCAAGAGTCACATTCTTGCTAGTGGAGGAGGAACACGAGATAAGCAGTTAAAAATTTGGGACGTTGGACTGGAAAGTTGCATGAACACCCTAGCAGTGGATGCGCAGGTATTTTGAAAAAAATGTTTATGAACTCGTTTATTAAAATTAAAGACAGATAGAAAAAGAGTTTTATTTTATTAAATAACCTGATTATTTTTTAATGGTTCCAAGGCTTGTTGTTTCAGGTTACCGGTTTGGTTTGGTCAAAGCGTCACGGCGATCTTGTAGCAGGTTTGGGCAATCCGTCGAACAATTTGCTGATGTGGAGATATCCACAAATGCATTTGGTTGCAAAATTGAACGGTGTGCAAAGCATTTTCAAATATTATTCGGTCGTTTTATTTCCAATTTAAACATTTCAAAATATTTTTTCAGGTCATTCGGATAGAATTTTGCAGGTAGTGAAGTCTCCGTGTGATGAATACGTCATTTCAGCTGGTGCAGATGAGTCGATCCGTTTGTGGCACTGTTTTGCATCGGATGATGTGTGCCACTCAAATGAAAAGTTTTTGAAAGATTTAGAAGCATGTACTGAGCGAATGAGATTTCTTTGATGAAAAGGTGTTTTATAATTTCATTTTTATTTATCACTATTACCATTATTATTATTATTATTATTATTATTATTACTATTATTATTATTACTATTATTATTATTATTATTATTATCCTCAATATTATTATTAGTGTTGTTGAATGTACTGAAGCACGTATTCTACTGCTTTACTTTATTCAACAATGAAAATAACAGATTATGGGAATGTAAATAGATTTGAAATGTGAAATTAATTTTCATTAAGTTTTACAGTTTTTACTTTGAATTTTAGCATTTGAAATATTAAAAGTTTTAATACAAATACAATCTGCATTTAAACTTGAAAATCATATTTTACTGTATGACTGACTATTGCTGTTTGACTTGTTTTACTGCTTGATCATTCAAATATCATCTTTGGCAGTTCATTACTTTTTTGCATGTAAACGTGGACGTGCAGATCGTATTTAGTATCTTCTAACTATTTTGTTTTCAATAATTGATAAAGCAAGCAGTGAAGTTGAGACGTTTTCTAAATAATTAGTAAATGCAGAACATTCGATATGGTGGTTAATTTTGTTACTTTTATTGCATACAACACTGCGCAACGTCAAATAAATAAAATGCATACAAATCATTGACAAAATATTTAATTTAATGCATTAATCACGGGAATCAAACTAGCATCACTGTAATTCGATGAGTTATGTATTTGGATAATTATTGAAGCTTTCGTTGATTTTTATGAAATTCTCCTCTAATTATGCAAATCTGTTTGTTAATTACCCTGTCCAAGTAGTGTAGTGTCAATATTCTAGTAGTGTCGGTGAAAATTAGTAACATTTCGCTTATTTGCTTTAGGTTGTAATTAAAAGATTGCAATTGTATTTGATTAGGGTATGTTGTAGTTTATGAAATGAAAAGTGCTCGAAGCATGATCGTGGAACGTGATTTGATCTTGCATTTTTATTTTGTTGACTGTATTTGTGAAAGTAACATATGTTTGAAATGAATTTGTTTCGTCAATTTCAAAATCCAGTGATCATTTCATATGTAAAAATATTAATGATTTTTATCGAATTTGATTTTTGAACAATTCGGGTGGTTTCAGATTTTCAATTGCCAAAATGATTCATTAATTCTGAAAACAGTTCCTTTCAGGGGAAAATAATATTATTTTTAGTCTAGTCCCAGAGTGCAAGTAAAAAATGATGCTGACAAATAAATAAAATGAAGAAAATGTTTTTTTGAAAAAAAAAACAAGTGTTCGAAGCAGATTATTAATTGATAAAAAATTTGAAACATTGGAAAAAATCATGCGAAGTGAATAGTTTCCCATTGTGATGGCAACAGAAGAAAATGTGAATTGTCGTCAAAATAATTAACTATATTAGTGCTAAATTAGCCGGAGATGTTTTATCCATTTGCGATGGTTGACGCATGTACAATTTGATAAAATATTCGTCAGAGCAAATAACGTTTATTTTTTTTTTTTTGAGCAACTGTTGGGAACATGTGAACATTTTCCATTCGTTTGTATTCAAACAAACATTTTTCATTAATTTCAATGTCAAATAAGTAAATATCTTTACAACGTAATGTATGCAAATTTCGTAAGTTTCTTTATTATTATTATTCAAATTAATTATCGGAGTATATCTATCTATATTTCCTGTTGTCCGATGAATAATGCATTTCCATATTCAGAATCCGAAATGGTGATTAACAGTTGAATGGAGAATTTAATTTACAATTAATTTTTCAACCTAAAAATTTGAAATATTTGTTTTCAATTGAAAAGTTCCCCAATATATATATATTTTTTTTTCATTTTATCGAAAATTGCACATTTACAAACGGGAAAACGTGTTTCTATACTACCCGTGAGTGAGATTGCAACACTTCACTGCCGTCGGCTTATTGAATTTGCTTAACCGATGACAAATAATATAATTATAATCAAAGCATAACATTTGTTGAAAAGTGGTTGAAATAAAAAATGAACCAGATAAGATTACATGATTGTAGAAAATGCGGATAAATTTGTAACATGCAACAATAAGCAAATGGACGTCAATTATTGCTAGACAAATTTTCCAAAAGCTAATTAAACATCATAGCTTAGAAAGCATCCATGCGAATGAGAGATTGTGCACAATGTCGCTCTTTCTTTGGTCAACTAGCTTATGAATTTCATAACAATCATACAGCTAAATGACCAAAGAAAGAGCGTTGAATAATTTTTGAAAAAAAAAGTTGCATCAGTTGTGATTTCTAAATTAAAAAAAAATTTGAAATAAAATAACATTAAAAAAGAATAAATATTTAAATTTACTGAGTGATACAGTTGAAGTTGAATGTTGATGATTGACTGCAAGACGAAGTTCTCAGCTCGCACTTACTTTGGTCATCCAGCTTTATGGATCCATTGTTGATCATAAAGCTAGGTAACCAAAGAAAGTGAAAACCAAGCAAAACCAATTTTGTTGTATAGGAAAAAAAAATATTTGAAATAAAATTAATATTGAACTAAAATGAGAGGAAATTATGCATAAAATTTACAAATAGAACAGAGAGTAGAAATTAAGAAATCCATAATTGCAGGATCCAGTGCTTGAAGGATGAAATTGGTTGGTGTTTGTAGAATTGTGCCGTTTTCAGGCCAATGTGATATAGCATAATAAAATGGTGAAGCCTAAAATAAAACGTTCAAATTGATCGACAATGCACAAGCAATGCTCAAAGTAGTGGCAACCTGTTTAAAATATTTTCCCAACACTGACCGAAACTGATCAGACAGCATTCCGTGGTCAACGGCAGGTAAAGAGATTGAACGCTTGAACGCGAAACAAGCTAGAAATATGGCTCATCATGCGCATGCATAGAGCGGACGCAGTAGTAGTGGAGTAGTAGTAGTAGCAGCAGCAGCAGCAACAGCAGCAGCAATAGTAATAGTAATAGTAATAGTAATAATAGTAATAATAGTAATAATAATAATAATAGTAATAGTAATATTAGCAGACGACGATGCATGCTCATTCGTTGGTTCGTTCGTTCGTTCGTCAGAACAGAAAACAAACAATCAAACCCCCTCATCTCTCCCCTCTCTTTGCCTCCCCCTCTAACCCTCTTATTCTCCATTTAGAAACAACAACCACAACCTGCTTAAATGAATGAATCATCATTGGTTCGTTCATTGGTGACGTTGGTAATTTTTTGATAATGTGGAACAAAAAAAAAGAATTCTTAATTTTGTTTTCCCTCTTGCTTAATTATCAAGCGCATTTGCAATTTGATAACTTATTTTTTTTAAGTTATCAAATTGCAAATGAATGAAAAAAAAACAAGAAAAAAAATTGAGACCTGAATCACTGAAATAGCATTGCAAAAAAAAATATTCAACAATAACCAACGCCTGCCTGTTCACGTGAAAAGCTGCACAACATTGCACACAGCGTGACAATCGATTGAAACAGAAAAACTGTGCTTTCTTTCTTTGTTTGTTTGCAAGAAAATGAAAAATACAAATTGTTGTCATTATGACATAATTTTAAAAAAAATTATATTATTAAATTTAAAAATAAATTTAATAATTTATTTTTATATATTAAAAACAAAAGAAAATGATCACAACAGGATAATATTGTTCAAATTGAGAGGGATGACCAAATGAACGGAAAATTGAATATCAAATCATCAATATCAAATTTTTGCATACTTCTTCGTTGGCAAAGGTAACATTAGATGATTGCAAAAAAAACAAAAAAACAAAAACCAAAACATGCACATCAACATCGGTGATAACAAAATGTGGAAACAGAAATGGAAGCAAGATAAAAAAAAACAAACATTGTTGCTTTGTCGACATTCAATTTCAACTAACCTTAAATACAGTATTAATCACCTGATTGCCAGAAAAATTGATTTTTAATTACTAATAATAAAATGGCTACTGCTTTTTTGTGTTTGTGAAAATTTTTATAAACTTGTCATCTGTGATGATTGCAGTTATAATATAATATAATATAATATAATAGGTGTTCGTTTAATTATTTTACTGTATTAATTAAGATGAAAATGATAATGAAAAGTTGAATAATAACGTAGATCTATTGGAAGATAATGGTGAAAAGTTTAAAATTATTATTGCTCAGTGGTGAAGGTTTATCAATTTTTCAAAAATAGCAGAAAATATTTCACAGCTGGCTACTTGGTGAAAAGTAACGATTTTCAGGTTGTAAAGTTGATTTAAGAAAACAACACAATATTAATGATACAGATAATTTGTAGAGGATGAATAAGAAGAATGAAAATTGTTACCATTAAAATATTATTCATGTATATTGTGCAAGTTGAAAGTTGAGTGAAAAGATAAAAGATAAAAAGAGCAATCAAGCTTTATATATAACAGAAAGAGAAAATGAGAGAGAGAGAGAGAGGCAGTTGAATGTTGTTTGTTTTGCTTCTCTGATGCTTGCAGATGATGATGATATATATATATATATATACGTATAATGTTCGTCAATAAAAAATCCAACAAAACGGCACAACCAAGCTGAGAGGCATTTCATCTTTCAGCTTTAATTGTTGAAATTTCATTGAATTTCAAAAGCGACAAATCTGATCACCAGATGTGAACAATTTGATCAAATGTTTGCCGTTTTCTTTTTTAATTTATTTAAAAACTTTCAACTTCAAAACAAAAATGCATTAATAATAGAAAAATTAATACTTTTCACTTTCTTTTTCTAAAAAGTTGATGTGATTAATAAATAAAATTGCACAACTAAACAATAAATAATTATTCGTTGATTAATATACGTTTTAAGTTGATGCAATATTTATGTGTAGTTTTTTTTTAGTTTCAACTTAAAAAATGTTGTCCAATAATTCTATTTTGTTCATCAGATAGATAGATAGATACAGAATGCAGTTCAATTGAATAGAAATTCATTTGTCGAACTTTTCAAAATCCAAATTAAGAAATATTATTGTCAATTTTATTTTTATTATTTCATTTTCTTCCATTTCAAAAAAGGCAAATATATTATTTCATTCATAGAAGATATTTTTAATAATTTTGTTAATGATGATGCAGTTTTTATTTTGATAAATGAATATGATGCAATATTTGTTCTCCTATGGAAAAAAAATCGTTTTTTTTTTCTTTCTTTCTTCATCTCTCATATTTATTTGTACATTGAAAATCACACGCTGTTCAGCTTTGTTGTCACACACGAGCACAGTTACAATAAGCAAGCATTTGACGTTCTTGTCAATCAATAAAACTGATTGACGCGATATTTCACTGTTGTCCTCATTTTCAAAGATAATTTCAAATAAACGTGTTTACATGTAAATAAATAAATATATATATATTTTTTAATTTGATCATTTCTATTATTAAAGATAAAAATGTCCGTTGTATTTCTTTTCAACATATTCATTATAGATACAGATACAGACAACGTGTAAACAAAAGAAAATTATCATATTTATCAAATAATAGTTTGGTGGATTTTTGAAAAATGTTCGATAATAATGCAACGTTGTTTGTAGAGGCGTTCTGCTGCAAGTGAGAGAAACAAATTTTGCATAATTGAATAAATGCAAATTTTCCACTGATCTCAGTCAGTCAGTCACTCAGCAAGCAGTATTTGATTTGCCAATCAGTGGTGAATCCATTTCCGCAGTGGTGATCGACAAAATTTACAGTAACCAAGAATGTCCTGCTTGCTGGCTATTTCTGTAAAAAGTTGATTGTTGAATTGATTCTTTACCATTTTTGTGCAAGAGGAGGAAATTTTCAAAAATAAAACAAATATTTAAAACTGTATGGTAAATAAAAAAGAAAATAACAACATAAAATTTAATTGATTGATTGAAAATAATGACTATAAGAATAACGCAGAATTTATTTGATTTAAAATTTCATAATAATAATAAGAAGAAGAACAATCAAAGTAAATTAGAACTTTTCCATTGTTTAAAATGGTGTACAATAAACAAAATGCTGTATTAAAACAAAAAAAAAGAAAAGAAAAGAGAAATCACAAACACATTTGAAATTGTAAAAGAAACTGTCGTCGACGAACATGAGCATGCTCAAAAGTATACTGTAGACAGGTTAAAAAAAAAGGACTATTTTTTTTGGTTGTTATAAAATTGCCGCAACAAATTATGCTTCTTCTTCATTCGGTGAAATTGATTTCATCATACGCACCAAAGTGACCAGTAAATTTTGAATATATTTTTCTTTTTGTTTTGCAAGCAAGTAAAATAAGTGAAAATAAAAATAAACTGCACTTGCTAACACAAGAAGAAGAAGAAGAAGAATAACAACATACATACACGCATACACGTACACATAAATACACACAAACAGAACAAAAGTTGAAATGTAAAAAAATAAAATAAAATAATAATTCATAAACGCGTCAACGGCTACAAAGCACCATACAGAAGAGCAACAACACGGCACGAGAAGATGAAAAAAAAAGAAAGAAAGAAGAAAAATAATTATTATTATTAAGAAAAAAAAATATTATATATATATATAAATACTAAAATGCTTGTTCCTCATCGAGGTAATGGAATTAGAACTTCAACGTAAGAAATTGGAAAGAAGCCGCACGTTCCGTCCGGCAGTGTTCCTTGGAACCAATTTTCATCAATCTGAGACGTCAACGTTATAATCTGACCCTCGTGGAAGCCAAGTTCGCCAGGATTTTCCGGTTCAAAATCATACAACGCTTTGCAGCATGGTTTCTGCGAAGCAACCGCTGAATAAAACAAATTGATAATTGTGAATATGGAAATTTAATTTTTAATTTTTTGAAAATTAAAAAAAATATTTCTTTTCCTCACCTGGCTGCGTGTTGGTCAACAACGCGTTCTCAGTAGACAATGGCGTGTTCCACGGATCTTGCTGATTCGACACCGACCATTGCGTGTTCACAAGATTACCAGAAGCAATATCCACACCCAGGGCACCGGCACCAGCACTACTGCTTTTGTTCGAATTATCCAATTCGACAATCGGCTTTGAGCTAACCGCTTCGGCAGAGTGACCAAAGAATATCCTCTGCGGATTGTGATTCTGCCTTGGACGACTGCTCGCCTCTTGCACCCTGCATTAAAAACACAGACAACAGAAAAAAAATTATCACTTACATTTCTCTCTATGGGAATGATTTAAACAAAAAAAAAATTTTTTTCAATTCATCAATTCACTCTATACATACTCATCTTTCAATTTGTCTGATAAATTTTCCAATATTTGAGTCGTTTGTCGGTGAAAATCCAACTGTGCTTCAACAAAAGCAAACAACTGCGACACTTGTTCAACCTAACCAACAAGCAGACTTGTTGTTGAAAAAATTTAAATACAAAAACAACTCACATCATTGTCCAGAACATTAAACATAGCTATTTCAGCCAGTCTTTTCGATTCTTCCAATTTCTCTTCAGCTAATTTTAGCTCTTCATCTGAAATATCCATTCAACCGTGTTATAAGAAAAAGAAAAAAAATTATAAAAGTGCAAATTTATAAATAAACACAAAACAACCAAAAATTCAAAATGAAACAACATAACATATGCAATGAGAATACATTACAAATATAAAAAACAAAATACAATACTAACAAATGACTTTTTCACAAAAAAAGTGTAAGAATAGAAATAAATGAACAAAAATAAACAAAATAATACAATATAATATAATCAAGTTCATCAGTTCATCAATTATTGTAATACACAACTGAACTGAACTGAACTGAACAGATGTGCATGTCTTACCGTATAAATTGTGATCTGAAAAATAGTCGAATGTCACAAAGAACAGTCTTGTAAAAACAATAAAATCAAATTACCTTTTATCTGTTTACGCTTTTTACAATCATAATCAAGTCGTCGCCCGTGCAACTTCTTCCTGTGATGCTGAACAAAGCAAAAAGCAAATTCATTCATTCATCAATTACATTTGTACGTATTAAAAAGTAAAAAATTACAATTACATACGTTCACCTCCTTCAAATCGGTTGCTTGCAAATGCGACAGTGGATCCAAAAAATTTTGCCTGACGTTATCTTCAAGTGCGTACTTGACATCGGCCATCATTTTGAACGATTCACCAGCGTCAATTAATGCTCTACCTGAGTGGGAAATTATCCAATTAATCAAACGCAAATTTCAATATTTTGCAGTTGCTTTCCCTCTCTCTCTTTTTATACTGTTTTCTTAATTATACTTCTATTTACCAAAATAAGATCTTTCTCCCAGAAGACGACCGTAACGAAGCATACTATCACCGAGAACCCCTTCTGGCTGTGGGTAGGGCATCGCTTTACTCGTACCACGAAGCTTCGAAATTGTGCTAACAGTTGCCATTTTCGCACGTGTAGCTGTATTTCATTCAAATATATACAGTGTGCATATGTTTATTAAAAAAAAATCCACTTTACCTGGATTCGGTTGGAGAAATTCTCTAGTTTTGGCCGTCAGATCGTCAATCAATTCCGAAGTAATTTCAATTTTCTATTATAAAAATAAAAGAAAAATTACACATTTTCATACAAATTAACCAAAATGTCTCTTCATTTTCATTAATAAATCCAATTTACACTTTCGATTTACAAATTTTCAATTCTCAATACCAATAATGATGAACAATCATCATACAATTCAAATACACAGAGCACACATCATTGAATATAAAATTTAATGCGCATAAAAATGATATTCAAATAATTAATTTCTTTAAAAGCAACTACAACAAATTTATTCCAACAAAAAAAAGTCATGTCAACACTTGCTGCCATATTACGCAGTTTTGCACTGCTAATTGCTCAGCGTTCGTTAACAATTCAACTCTTCACAAAATTAACAACAATTTCTCAAACAGTCTACTTTTAAACTTCGAGATCAATTTCATTGTTTGAGTAAAATTTCATTCGTAATTTAGAAAATCAATTGAAAGTCAAAAGTAAAACAACAACAATAACCGTTCATTCATAAAATAATTATGAAAAAAAAATAATTAAAGTTCATTAAACATTACAAAAATTAATAACTATTAGTGTCAAAATTACTAACAAGAATTTCCTTAAACAATAATATTTCAAACGCTTAATAACATCTAATTCCAACTATAGTAAAAATACTTTCGGTATTTAAAAATTAAAATTTCCTACAAATAATCCACGAGTAAAAACATAAAATACTATAATATGCGCATTACAAGATTGAAAAACATGCGCATCAAAGATTATTAAGCATGTCTACGAAAATACAGATTGAAAATGTCGCCCACGCATAAGTTTAAACTAATTTCATAAAATGAAAATTATTCATTCAATTATTATCAATAATTACTTTTTCCAGTAACGTTTTTTCTTGAAGATCATGCTCATAATAATAATAATAATAATAATGTTATTATGTCATTTTATTTTAACATATTCAGTTTGAAAACCCTTTCGCTGTATAATTTCATCCTTTCATTCAGTTAATTAAAGTTATTTACAAAGTCAAACGAAAAACTTTAATGCATTCAAGATCTTTTAACTTGATATAATTAAGATTTGAAATCGAAAAATAAAAGATGAAACTAGCTAAATAAACGTCATCAACAAAAAGCTAACAAAAATACAAGCAATTCTGCATCAAATTCTATATAAAATAAATTAAAGCAGTGTAAATTAAACAAAGAAAAAAAACTGCCTAACGTTATTAATTGATAGTATAATTCAAATTCATATTCATTTAAACTTAAATATCATATTACTGTATATCTATTATGACCCAATACTTGTAATTTATTGATTGCATATAATTTGTATTCACTTTGATAAGTGAAAAAAAAAGAAATCACTATTCTGTCATAAAGCATAGCATCAGCAATGAAATTGAATAACTGTATTTGAACAGAAATTGCCTAATTAGATGTAAGCAAAAAGTAAGCATGTCAATAAGGTCGGTGAAACACGAAACGTTGAATATTTTCCGGACAACATTTTAGCTCATCCAATGAATGCCCATGCCTTGACTTGGTTAACCAGGCAGCGGTGTGACATAACAACTACAGATCGATAGTGGTTCACTTATAGATTATGTGTATCGATCATTTCATTGCCAGAGAAAAGAATCAATGAAATGTATTGGAGCATGGATACATAGATAAAGGCTTAAAGCATATGTGCGTTTTGGCATTATGGAGAGATCAACAAACAATTGAAAATTTTAATGACTCATTTCACTGTTGTACCCAACGGAATAAGATGACAGCCTCAATTGATTCTCTAACGTGTCATTAGTGGAACTAGTGAGAAAACAAACATTCCAAAACATTTCATGTAAATGTACCTTCCCAAAAGTGAGACAAACGAATGTTTTAACAAGGCAACCCATGAACAAGAGAAAACATATTGCACTTAAAGATAAACTGAGGGAAATATGAGCTGTTCATCGGTGAAAAAGATTAACAACTGAACAAGCAGCTTACATAACGAACAAACAAGCAAAGAAGATCACAAAGCACAGTGAAATGAATCATAAGGCAAACAAAATTTTTGTTTTAAATAGCTTCGCGCTGTACTCATAGCTGTTTATTTATATCAGATGTAACTTAAACTGATTTTTGTTTACAGTTCATCTATATACACATATTTTAAAGTATCATTGAACAATAATAGCTACATAGTGGAAAATATCAGAAATTTAACACAAAGTAGTTTGACACTCTACTCGAATAAATAAAAAATCATTGTATCATTAGCTAGGGCAGTAAAAATGTTAGTCCGATGATTGGGAAAATCAACTTGATGAGATGGAAAAAATTAGCTCAATATCGGACTGAGGAAACAGGAAGAAAAGTGCCCATTATATGTTCAACGGAATGACATGCAACGACCTAGAGAAACTGGTCAATTGTGGCAGAATGAGAAATATCAAACCCCCCTAAATCGAACATCATCAAAAGCATCATTGACTGCTGTACGAAAACACGGAATTGATCGATAGCTAACACTACATAAAATGCTTACTTTTTCCATGTCAAGGTATGTTTCATCCAGTTTTGTCGCCTCAGCTGCACCCACTCGTTCACTAACATACTGAAAAACAATAAAATAATAATCGAACAATTTTTTCAGCTAACCAACAAAAGTACAATTTCACCTGATTTGCTTTGTTAATCTGCTTCCTCAATCCGGCCAGTGACATGGTGAAACAAATGCTAAAAAAATAAAAGAAATTTGTTTAAATAACGCCTTGAAAAAACAGAAATAGTAAATGACAAACATGATAAAAGCAGAACAAAGCACGCACGAAAACACTTGTCAATGAAGTACAGAATTTTAAAATATGACATGCAAGAACTAATAAAAGTTGAATAACAATAGTTTAAAATAATATTTTAATACTTTAAAAATATTGTCTTTAAATTCAAAAAATTTTAATTATTTTTGTATTAATTTATTTTGTTTAATTTATTAAAATTTTCGTCGGATTAATGAAGTGAAAACAACATTTCAAGAATTTTAAGATATCCAATTTTAAAGGTCTTAAAATTAAGAAATAAGAAAAAAACACAAAGTTATAAAAATTTAAATGAAAATAAAATTTTAATATATTTAAATTAATTTTTTTGTACTACACAAATTTTTGAATTAAATAATAATAATTCAACGTGAGCGAAAGCGATGGCATTTATGATAAACGATACAAATGACAAATATAAAGAGAAACAAATATTTAAAAAAATCATGGAATAAATTTAACAACCTGAAATTTTTGGCACTATCTGCTTAGTATATTAATAAACATTTTAATTTTATGCTTTATAAATATTTATTAATTTTTTTTATAAAAATCCTTTTATATAATTTAAATCTTAATATAATTTTATATCTGTCTCTAATAATATTTGTATATAATTTTTTAATGAAAATTTTAAACTATATCTAAAATTTAATAGAACAGAATATCAAACGCAAATTACATCATGCTCTTGAATGTTTCTTATAGCTTTAATTTGAAATGAGGCATTTTTACATGCTACTCATCGGAAAACTGTTCGATAATTATCACAAATTATTTGATATGCAATGTAAAAATAAGGAACTTAATTAAACTATCGTAAAATATAAGAATATTTAACTTTGAGTAAAGGAAATAAATGTTAAAGTATTTTCCAAATAAGTCATGCATAATTAGAAAACAATGCTTATAATAAAGAGTATTCAATTTAAAAATTAATAAACAATTAAACTTAATAATAAACATTGCAAAATAGATGCAGTGTACTGTCAGTTATTTGTTTTTTATGTCGTTTCGGTATTTTTCATTTTCCATTAATAAAGTATCACATGATAATTATATCAAATTATACGCATGATTGAATTAAATGTGCATTATATAAATTTACAAGTTACATAATGTCATTATTTTAATAAATCTTAAATAAAATAAATAAACTTAAAAAGTTTTCAGTGACTTTAAAGATATTTAATTATTCTGATAGTTACTTTGAAAAGTACATAAAATGTAATTAAAATTGTTTGTAAATTCTTTCAGCATCAATAATGTTCCAGTAACATATTAAAAATTTCAGCTTAATTTATAAATTAATTTCATTTTTCTGTCAAATGAAATATTTTCCTTTGTGAAGTAATATGAATATATCAATAAGCATGATAATCAAAAGTCATTCATGAGTATCACTTATTTGATTGATAAAATTTAATTGAATTATATCGTTTCTAATAAAATTTTTGTATCAAGGCATCATGGCAACGACGATGTAATGTTTTCTATTGCTGTGATGTTTTAACTGCTTTCATGAATTGAAATTTCCATTTAAAGTTGTTTAGTTTAATGTCAGAATAATGATAATAATCTTTTTATCAATTTGTAACTAAAATTCTGGATAAAAATATTGCTAGATGCATAGTTGATACAAATAAAAAGAACACCCCATCGGAAATGCAACGAATCCACAAGTAGCATTCTTATTCTGAAAGTATATTGCGATGATATGAGACACGAGAGCAGAAGGTGAAGTAAGCGATCGCATAAAAGTGGACATAGTTTATCATGCGGGAAGGTGTCGTAAATTTTGTTCACGACAGTGAAACAGAACTTGTCGTCCTTAAACTTGTAAATAAGTTTTGTGAACAAGATAAAAAAAACAGTTACCTAACTCTAGTCGACCAACAATAATCACTTTCAGCATGTGATGCAATAATGAGAGATTTACTATTAATTTGATTTTTAATATTTTTAATTTTTAATAGTTTGCCTTAATATTATGGCATTCATCAAATTTATCATGATGTTGGAAAGCACTTCTTAAATAATAAGAAGTTGATACTCGCGTGTATAAGTTAAAAACTTTGACGTGTATTTGTTAGGTGCTCAGATGTGAAGAGCTTAACAAATAATAGTACGCTTATGGAAGCTGTTGTAATTGAAGACGGTAAATATTGCAGAGTTGACTAAATTTGGCAGTATTTGGTGCATCTTTTGCTATTCTCGCTAGTCGCTAGATAAATTTTCATTATCTAATAGAAAATTTATGCAAAAAGATTAAATCAGTTTGTCATAGCTTTGCGGAAAATCTTATTTGATCAGCCGCATGTCCTTTAGTGAGAAAAATAATTTTTGATTGACATCCTAAATTAGTTTCTGTAGCAAGCATGAAACAAATAAATGTCCAGAAGCGAGTCGTGTTAGTTTTTATTTTAAAATTTACTCATGTTGCAAGCAATTACAAATTAATTGACAGTATAAACATGGCAAAATTAAGTTAAGCACTTCAGGCTGAAAAATTAACTTAATAAATTAAAACGATAACAAATACTTAATATGTAAAATTAAAATTATGGCGTTTTTTACATAACATAACTGACTCACATTTAACTTTCAAATCAATAGTAAAATTATTTACATTAGTAAAACTTGAATATTTAAAAATCATACTGTACAGGCTGTTTAACGGTTCGCCATATATATTTATTTATTTGTGAACTGTAATTTTTGCTTTCTTTTATACACTCTCAGATGAATGTAGCTCTGTTAGCAGTACAACTATTATTCGTTTTTATAATAGTTGTACTGATTCTTCATCAGTATGGTGATTGGCAACGCCAGCATTTTCTCGTCTCATTTTCTACAGTCGTCGCCTGGTTTCTTGCTTTTGTCATTGTCTTCATGTTACCATTAGACGTTGTATTGGTAAATGTTTTTTCTTTTAAAATATATTTTTGTTTTGTGCAACATTTGATCATTTTACGACATTGATTTTACATTTTATGACATTTCTAATATGTTTAGAACTTTTGTAATAATGATATTATTATTTATTAACATTAATGATATTTATTTATTAATTTCTTATTTGAAAAGTCAGTTTAAACATACCTGTGACTTGGTTGGTTGTAAAAATTGAAAAAAAAAACGTGGTCAGTTTTGTACTTTTGCTGTAAGGAGCTAATATATTTTTGTTGCGATTGAATTTTTATAATACGATTATGTTGAGCAACATTTTGTTTGGCAACATGACAAGATTTTGTTTGGCTTCGAAATTGAATTTCAATTTGTTATTTTTTCAGACTTTCCATCGTCTTTGTGATAACAGAGAAATTATTGTGAACAACGACACCAATCGTTCATTTGTACCTGCAGATGACGACTGTCAATCGTCTGATATTGATTTACCAGAAAATGTTTTGCCAATATTATGGCGTTTTGTATACTGGACGTCTCAGTTATTAACATGGTAACAGTTTGTTATTATTGTAAAAAAGTGTTTGCCTTTTACAAACTGTTATAATGATTGCTGTTATGTTTTGTTTTAATTTTTGTTGAAGGAGAAATTAATCATTACGTGTTTATATTTTAGGATAATATTGCCAATTATGCAGTCCTATTCAAATGCTGGAGAATTCACTGCATTAGGAAAGCTTAAGCGTGCATTAATTAACAATGCTCTTTATTATGGCACGTATTTGATCATTTTTGCGTTTTTGCTTCTATATGCAGTCTCCAAAGGACACTATTTAAATGCGTAAGTTATTTTTTTATTTTATTTTATTTTTTGAACAAATAATTTTTAATAGGATTAGATTTAACTTGAAATAAAATATGAAAGTAAGGTTACATTGTTTTAGTGGAAACTTGAAGACAATTTGTATTGCCGCAAGCAATACTTGGGGTTTGTTTTGGTTGGTACTTTTGCTTGGCTATGGTCTTGTTGAAGTACCTCGAAATACATGGCTGAACAGTAAGCCGGGATTCACGTTGATGAAATTGTACTTCAAGTTGGGCAAGCTGATGGTAGAAAGGAATGATGCAGAAGAAACGGTGAAAGAGCTTTGTCAGCAGGCTTACTTGTTGTCATTGCAAAATGAAAATTGTTCTGTTCGATATCCGATGCTAAAAGTTATCCTTGAAAAGGTATTCAAAAAGCAATTTATTCCAACGTCAGTTGATGTGGAATATTTTGCAAAATATTTTCATGAAATTATTATTGGTAAGATAATTGGTGTTTATTTGAATTTTGATTTTTTTCCAGTTTCCTATCAGTATGGTGAGAGCAATAAAAAAGAAAGCTCCTCAAACAATAGCACAGTCTGATAAGCAGTCGTCGGAAAAGATGTTGATTTTATTTCACAAGCAAGTTATCAAATCATTGCAAGATTATAATCGAACCAACGCACAGTACGATGCAGCTATGGCGAACGCGATTTATTTAGAAGATGTTGAAAAAAACCAACAAAGCCCGGATACTCAAGCTCTTATTGTCCAAAATCAAAATCCTTTGATTGGTGTAATTTGTCATCCGACGATTAGTAAATTTTTTTTTGTTTTTTTGCATTTTTTCTGTTTCATTGTTCAACGTTCACTTTTTAGGATGGTATTTCGATTGTCATTTGAAACGCTACTTGCTGATTGTGTTGTCTGTATTTTGTTGCATCATGTCCATTTTTATTGTTTGGTCTGAGATGACGTTTTCCAACGTCAATCCACCGTTGTCTTTAGCCGCGCTTTTTGTCCACATGGCTGCCGGTGATAAAAATTACATGTTCATTGAAGTGAGATTTTTATGCGAATATAGCATTGCAACAGTTGATAAAAAATATTTTTTTTTTACTTTTAGATGTTTTCTATTACAACTATAAGTTACATGTGCATATGCGCTTATTACACCGTTTTTCGTCTGAAAGTTTATCGATATTATCATTTGGATTCTCATCATCACACTGATGAAAATAGCTTACTATTTAGCGCAATGTAATTCATTTCATCATCATCATCATCATCATCATTTATTCAAGTATAAATTATAACTTTGTTTTGTTTTGTTTTTCAGCTTACTTTGTCGACTCACTCCACCGTTATGTTTGAATTTTTTGGGTATCATTCACATGGATATGCATGTTACGAAAGATTTGAATTTACAAACCGAAACAGCATATACTAAGGTGAGGATTGTTTTTTTTCTTTTTATTAAATGAATTGAATGGTTTTTTTTTGGAAAGAATATCAGTGTAAAATTTATTAATTCTATAATTTGTTTTCTTTCAGTTGATGGGTCACTTGGATGTGATTGAACCAATATCAAGTTGGTTTAACATCTATTTTCCAATGGCTATTATTTTGTTGTGCATTTTTACATTTTTTCGTTTGGGTTCGCGTCTTTTGCATTTTATTGGTTTTGAACAGTTCATTGTGGACGATGACATTACGGCAGATTTAGTTGTGAACGGCAAAGCGATGGTTCTCGCCGGTAAATAAATTTAATTTTTTAATAAATAAATGAATAATTTAAACAAACAATTTTTCTTTGGCTTTTGTTCTCTTTGTTCATTGAATTGAAATGTTTTGCTTGAAATGTTGAAGAGCGCAATCAAAGGAAACGACAAGTGGATCGCCAGTCAAGAGATCAGTTTTGGAAATCCAAGCTTGGCAATCGCAATTTATCAAAGCAGCAATTTGATCCTAGTTGTGGTATTGTTTTCTTTGTTTATTTTTTTAATAATTTCAATTTATTGATTTCTCTTTTTCAAATTTAGCCTCAAATCGAATGCACAATATTAATTCAAGTGGAATTTATTCTAATGATCGGCAATGCATCATAGAATTGGAAGAATTGCCTGAAAATACTATCGACGATGAAAGAAGTCGTTTTGATTTCAACATGGCAAACTACGGTACACCACAACCTGCTCCAACAAGAATTTTTGAAGATCTCTGAAATAATTTTTTTTTTTTCAAATAATATATATTGAGTTTTATCGCGTGGTCGTGGTTGACGTAGTGTTTCTTGCAATCTTGTTTGCGCATGTTTGTTAGTTGAAAAATAAAATTTATTGTTCATATTCATCAGTGAGCAGTGTGTTGTTTTGTTGCTTTTCACACAATTAAATGTTGAAGTTTATTTCATTTTCCACTTGTTCACTTTGTGGTGCATCATTTTTTCTTTAATTTGAAATTCATTAAAGTTAGGAATGTCATTTGAAATGAATGGCAGTTTATTTCTTCAAATTTGTATTTATTTTTTCTTCATTTTCGTTGATAATGCGTTCAAAGTGGTACTTTCGATTTTGAAATTCCTACTTCAAATACAAAATAGAAGAATGCTTGAAAATAGTACTGAACAATCAATACTCTCAAAGATTGGCTCATACGAAGGACTGAACAATAGAACTACAGTAGGTTGCAATGCATTCGGTGAATTTATTGCTTAACGCTGTTTATCAATCTTTTACACCTTAATTAATTGTTTAAATCGTACGCAATTGTAATCGTATTTCAATATATTATAAGGCTTGATAAACATTTTACCAATATATCGGAACGTATGATCTGCAACAGATTACTCTAATAGAAACTGTCTAGAACTTTCCCCATTTGTAATGAAACCATAATTTTCATCAGTTATTATTGTAAAAAAAATTTAACTCTATTTTTCAATAAGAAAACTAAAAATACAATGTTTTACAACCACAAGAAAATTACTGTAGAAAAGTATGAAAAATACTGTAAAATAATGCAACTTAAATTATGCTATGTAGTCATGAATCAGAAAGGATAATTATTTATAACAGTTTTATTTTTTTAATTTTGTAAATTTTCATATGCTTAATTTTTAAAGATTCATTTGCTTGTTCGTAAAATCATTTGATATTTATTAATTATACGTGAACGTTTTTTGGCATACTGTATTTTGATATCTGGCATTTGTTTACGTTGTTGAGCTTGTATTACGTTGTTTGTCACGATGGGTTTCGGTCGATGTTCTTCAAAAATGGTTCTTGGTCTGGTTGGACTGAGTTTATGGGTAAATTAAGTAATTTAAAGTGTAAATTATATATGCAATCGCTCAGTTAGTATGCGTATAGTTTCGCATTATGTTATTTGGTAAAAATATTGTTTTTTTTTGTAAATTATACTATGTGAACGTAATGAAACGTAATATTTAAAGAATTTTTGAGTATTATTTCACAAATTAATGATGATTAATGTGGAATTCAGTGACGTACTGGGATATTTATAAACTAATTGATTTACCGTAATTGTTTTTTTATTGACCGTATTTTTTATGTATATTAATTTCTAATGCTTACGTTTTATAATTGAATTTCAGCAGAATTACACTTTTATGTTATTCATATGTTTTTTTTTGATTAATCGAATAATTTTTTAAGGTTGCAGCAATATCATTGTTCTTCATCAGTGGATACGCTTTGGTTACCTATAAGCATTATGACAGCTTCACAACTGCGCAGTACGCACTTGCGCCGGCAATATTTTTATCATTTATTGGAATTGTCTTCTTTCTCACCGGGCTGTTGGGCTGTTGCAGTGTGTGTAGTGATAGCAAATGTTTAGTATTTTCTGTAAGTATTGTTTTTTTTTTAATTTCAAATAAGGTTCAGCGAATAGTTCAGTTTGTTTTTCTCGACTGACGCATAGCATTTGCATTATACAAGCGGGACGTAATGTTTTATTTTGAAATTAGTCATCAATCAATAGCTTTGTGACTTGTATTACATTTTTGTTTTTATTGTAGTATTCTGTGTAAAGCAGTTTTATGGCAACTATTGAGAAAGTTCTCCATAAAATAATATTAAAAGAAATGAAAAGAATGATAATTTTTTTTGTTGATTCTTCAGTGCGTAATTGTTTCAAATATTGCGGGGGCGGGGAGGGGAGTGTAAATGTTTAATATGAATTTCAATAGGAAAGCGCAGAATTTTGTTTAATAAAAGAACGTAGTTATAAATTATTATTTTTTTTAAATAGTTTTTTACATCGCTGGCTTTGTTGATGATTATGCTGATCACGGCTGTGTCCTTGACGGTCACTTACCGTTCTGATATTGATGCGATGATCGTCAACACAACTCAAGAAGCATTGAAACGTTATGGTGAAGAGAAGGCAGCCGAAACTTCTCAAATTGATTTCTTGCAGAGTCAGGTATATTATTGTTTAATGACATTAAAAAAAAGAAAGAAAGAAAACGAAATGAACACACGTAATTATTAAAATAGAAATTGCAAGTGCTGATTTTTTTTTGTTTTTGGTTTAAGATGCAATGTTGCGGATTTAATAATTATACTGATTGGAGAAAAACACCCTGGGGTGAAAAGCAGGAAAACGAAGACAAAGTACCGAAGTCGTGTTGCAAACCTGAAGCAAGTGATTGTGTCGGAAATATTAAAACACAGCTTAACTGGATAAATGAACAAGGTTGCTATGCAATTTGGCAAGAAATGCTGAAGTCGAACATCAAACGTATTGCTGTTGGTGGAGTAGTTTTTCTGTTGGCATTGGTGATTTTTTTACTTTATCTTTGTTTTGTTCATTTTTCTCTTTTAATAATAACTTTGCTGTTTGAATTTAGATTCTTGGCATGATTTGTTCTTGCGTGTTGTTGTGTTACAAAAGCAAAGCAGCCATGTATACCAGTTTGAGATGAAGAATGAACATTTCATTTCCTTTGCAAATGTTTGATTAGTAGTGGATATATGCAAGATTTATTTTTGATTTTGAAGAATAATTTATCCGGAAGCGGGGATTTTTTAATTATTTCGTGAATAATTGATTTTCATCATTTGGTTGATTTTCAATTTTCTGTTTGATTCTTAATAAAATAGTTTAAATTATTCATACTTTGATTTATATGCATATTTTGTTTTTTACAATTTTTATTGCAATGAAAAAAATATATTACAAGCATTGCATGGATAATATACTAATATGTGTGTATATGTATATGTGTTTGGATGCGTTGTTTGTTGGTCAAATGAGAATACATATCAAACAAACGTTTCAGTATAAATGTCGTTTTCAAATCCGACATTCTCATAAGAGCACAAATGAAATGCTTTTTCAACATTCTGTCCGATGGAATAATTGTTGCTAACTGTAGCCACTGCTTGTTGCCGATTTGAGAGGGAACTTTTTCTTCTCGTCTCGGTGCAAATATTGAAATGATTGATTTTCATTTTTAAATTTTGCCAAAAATTATTTTTCGACCTTCGACTACGGCTGCGCATCCTGTGCAGCTGATGTGCCACCGTTGGTGCTACGGCTGGGGTCGATTTGCGGTTATCTCGTTTTCTGAGCTGATTGTAATTGTAATCGATACGGTTCTTTTTCGCGTATACTTGGGCAGCGCATATGGCGAAGACGATCATCAGAATTGTACCGCCAATCATGGCAGTCACGTTCCACGTTGGCATCGGCTTGAGATTGTAGTCAATGTTGGTCCACAACACCACCGGCTGCACCTGGGCACAGTCCATCGCATCGTTCAGGCAACACTGTTGGCACCGGTGATTCGGACAACATTGCATCTGCTTGTCGCAGTCGTAATTAGTTAAACAAGGATTATGTTTTTCCATTCAATTTATCCCTGAAATAAAAAAAATAATAAATAAATTGTTCTCCAAAGTTATTCATTTGCATACATACGAACAACAACAACAACAACAAGGCTTTAACATCTGTCCTATTCTTTTATCAAATTGATAAGAATTTGTACAAATTCTTCTTACATATTAATATTTATTTACAAATCAAACTGACAAACCTATTCTCATTTCATTAATTTAATATTTATTAAAATATGCATTACAACAACAATATTTATTATTATTGCTGTTCTTATTGTTGTCTTTGCTGTTTTTCTAATAGATTATTTATTATTATTTATATTAAATTTTTTGAACTTCAAAATGAATATGAAACTACCATTTTCTTTTTTTTTAAATAATTTAATTATCTTCAAAAAATTCAAACTACAAATCAATTGTAAAATAACAACAAACCGTTTCCTAAATTGATCCAACAACAAAAGGTAGAGAGAATTTCCATTTCATAACTTGAATGAATGAAATCAATTATATCACCATGTTTTATTTTATTTTTAATTTTAATTTTAAAGTAAAACTAAAAATATATTTATCATTCTACGAAGAAGAACATTTTTTGTTTTTAATTAAATAAACCTATCTCATAACATACCTGCATTGTTGGACATGTTGAGCAATGGTGAAGTTGCGCGTTGATAGAATGACAAAAAATTAACCATTTTTGCAGTTGCTATTAAATGCATGCAGCATTTACGTTTTTATTTTATCGTTCAAAAATGTCAATCAATATATTTCATTGCGTGCTAATTGATGTTTTTCAAAAAGATTTTTGATCGATAAATGTCGACTGTCCGAATCATCAAGATTCCACGTTTCCTGTCTTGCAGAGGGGGTGCAGGCTGAGTGCTTTTCAAAAGAGAAACAAAAAAGTAAGAATAAAAAAATTTTTTTTTTTTATGCTTTCAAATTATACACCGTTTCAAACGGAAGAAATTTTCACCTGAAGTATCCATTTCTACGGTATAATTTCTTTTCCAAGTCGATTAGATCCAGGCATTCAGAACGTTCGCATTCAGCATTGCAATTCAATCGATGAAGAAAATTTGTGCAAAATATAAATCTCAAAAAAATAATTATTTATTTTTCCTATTTTATTATTATTATTATTTACCTCATTTATTTCACTTTTATCGACCAAACATTATCATCAGTAAAAAGTGATTTCTTACCTCAATAAATTAACACGGACCATTTGATCTGCTTTAGACAACTTTCCATTTTATTTCTTTTTTTCTCCTTTTTTTTCTTTATTAAAATCTGAATAATCGTTTTTAACAATCTTTTCCATTACTTTCAAATCAATATCGGATCATAAATACCAACATTAATAATAATTGTAGTTGTTGTTGTTGTTGTTGTTGCTGCTATTCTCTGTTCAAGAAAAAAACAAAGCATAAATGAACATTCATTTTCTCTAGACTAAAATTTTATACAACTTTAAATTGTTCTTTATTTCATTATTGAATTTCGCATAATTCATGTTTCTAACTCTTTCTTCTCGTAGTGCCAGTTGTATAAGTATCCTATTCAAAAGATGTTTAGCAGATTTACAGAAAAATCTCTTTTTTTTCAGTATATCTATTGTTAATTAATCACATAAACAAATAAATAAATAAGTAATTACTCACCTACTTGTTCAAAAATCAAAGCATGACAAAAAATTAACCATTTTTGCAGTTGCTTGCTATTAAATGCATGCAGCATATTCAATAATAGAAAATTGTATAAATTTCAAAGGATTCAAAAGAATTTTCACAAAATAGCAGCAACATTAAAGCCATAATCTAATAAAATTATGATGATTAAAATTAATTTTATGCAAAGCAAAATTCATACAAATAAAAAAAAAATATTCCCCCAAAACTACAATCTTGTATCTGATCGTAAAAAACATTGTTTTCAATGATGAATGTCTGAATATGTAAAACATCTGAATGAAAATATGAATATGTAAAAACCAGATTATGGTTAACAAAAATGACCGTCTATTTTCACAGAAGGAGATTTGTTTGCAAATTCAAATTTCGTTTCAAATTTCATATGCAAAGCAGCGCTGCTAATTGATATTTTCAATGAATACTTTTTACTGGCACATGATTCAGCAGAAAAGTATTTAAAAAATTTATAATTTATAAATAGTAAAGTCTCATTAAACAATGTTTACAAAACTGAATAATTAAATTGATATTTGCATAAGAAAAAAGCAATGCCTAAATTATTGCAAAAAATATTTTAATTATTATTGTTGGTATTATTACATAAAATTGCAATTTTCAAAGCATTTTATCATTAGCCAATTTTTTCCATTTCAATAAATCCTGTTTAAATTGAGATAGATAAATCATTGCAAAAATCGGTATAGCAATTCTTTTTGCATGGACTCATGTGAACCACATTCCTACTTTTTGATATTTATATTACTAAAAACGGTTTACCTTTTAGCAGGTGAATTTCAGTACTGTTCATTTAAAAAATAATGGCATATGGAAAAATCAGTTTTATCATGTAAATGATATGCAATGAAATTCATCGTAAATCCACCTAATCAGGATTATACAGCACTTAACAACTTTGATGCACATTACTGATTTATTAAATTATTGAAAATAATGGCAAAATTTTTCAGAAATCACAACCACAACGCGCAGTGCTGCATAAAATAAAACATTTCATAGGTTATAAAAAATCCTGTTTCTAAAATGCACACATTCTTGCAACTATTTCAACATTTACCATCTAGCAAATCAGTGTTTTAAGCAAACAAATGCATTTCAAATTATGGATAAAACAACTGAGGACTAATGACCTGTAATCCATGAGCAAATTGCAATGTTCACCTGTTGCGTTATGGATATCAAAACAATCGCATGTTGTTGCTAATGTTTGCTGCTTCAAATGCGCCTTTCACTATTATACATGACAACAAAGAATGACACTGATAATGTCAGTTTCATACCTATTAAAATGATCATCTATTGCGGAAGAGAGAAATATTAAATTATTATTTCAAAAATTATGCTTTCTTTTCTAGGTCAATGTTTAATATACCTCTGATATTGTTAATTTTTTCATGATAATCAACGTTTTGTATTATAGAGAAAGTACAAAAAATTAATACAAGAAGGCAAATGTTCACTGATATGTAAGCCCACGAGAAACTGAAACGCAATTAGAAGTACTTTACACTTATGTAGCATTTTCTGCTCATCATAACAAGGTTAATATATTTAAATTTTCTACAATAAATAAATTTGCATGGTCTTATTTGAGAACAATGCTATAGGAACAACCACGCGCTTATTAGTGTTGTGCTTGTAATTGTAGGAAAGTTGAAATAAAATTGTTGTCATACATTTCCGCTTATAATTTTAGCTTTAAACAAATTAGTTTTCTCAAAACAACACATTTCATTATTGATTAATCATTTTCCAGAAATCTTTTGTGTTGGACGTCATGGAATTCATATTTCACTTACGGCAAATTCGTGAAATATACATACACGCATCTCTATGTATAATATTACATGGAATAATCTGACTTGCTGAATACAAAACGCATGTACTAAACGGTGAAAACAGCACAGCAGTCAACTGGTGAATTTTAAACAATTGCATACGTTTCACAGTTGAAGTCACATCGCTACAGTAATGTAGAGAAAAGTGTTCATAATTTTTGAATTCACTTTTTTCTCGTCACTTCAATAAACAAAGGTTAAAATTAAAAATTATAAAGCAGTTTTCAATCCTGGATTTTAGAATAACTTTTTAAGTTAAGATAAATTCAAATAACAAAACAATTAGCTAAAAATTTTGTTATTATTATTATGCTTCAGAATAAAAAAGAAAAAAAGAAAAAAAAATAGCATCAATTCTGTAAATTTCTCTGGACAGACTTGAAAATTTCACATAACCAAGGTAAGTTATCAAAGCATTTTTTATTAATGAAACGGAAATTCTCATTACAAATGTTAATAAAATTTGTCACCTTAAAGATGATGCTTTACAAAATCACTTTCTAAAAAGCCGAACGAACAAAAAAAATTTTGTAATTTAGATTTTCTAGTTCAAGCCGTTTTGCAGATTAATTTTCAATGCGGTGGTTATTGTTAGCAACAAATTTTTAAATTTAGCATAACGAAATTTAATTAATGCATCACTTTATATGGTTTATTGGATTGTTCGAAAAATATACTTATTACTATAATAAAACAGTTTGAAATTATTACGAATTATTCAAATGCTGGTCAATGACAATGAAAATATAAATGAAACATACTTGTCCATGCAAACTTTCAATATAATTTATTTTAATAAATGTGAAAAGTTTTCAACAAAAAAAATCATTAACACATTATAAGCTATGTAAATGATAAAAGTATTTTTTTTAACATTAATATGAGGAAAAGTAAAAAAATATATACATCATTCAATTAAAATAAAAATATTATTTTCAATTATGACCGAAAGATTAATTTTTTCATGAAATTCACCACGGCATTGCAGCAGGGACAAATAAATGCTAAACAATTGGGGAAGCCGGTGGATTTTTTTTCACTTTCCTGTGATTTTGCATCCATGAGCTGCAAACTCTGCCCTTTTGGTATGGCATATGCCAGTTGATCATATTCACAGCTGCTAGTTGCACTTTCTAGATAAGATTCGGTTTTCTGATCAAGCATCGCCAATTGTGCTAAAAAATATTTTATTTCTTAAATTAGAATTTCAAGTTTTGTCTAGTCTAACAAAATTTGTATTTTTCTGTAATATCTATTTTTACAATTTTTAAATATTGACTTATTTCAGTGAGAGGTGAATAAAATTTGAAAAATTGCTATCAATGTAATGATAATTATTGCTTACATCTATAACGGGTGTTAGCATCTGAATTGATAGAATTTCTCAAACTACTTTCCATACTGTTGTCTGATTTTTCATCACTTGTGATGGACTCTGCCGTAGAANTGTTGTTTTGAGAAAACTAATTTGTTTAAAGCTAAAATTATAAGCGGAAATGTATGACAACAATTTTATTTCAACTTTCCTACAATTACAAGCACAACACTAATAAGCGCGTGGTTGTTCCTATAGCATTGTTCTCAAATAAGACCATGCAAATTTATTTATTGTAGAAAATTTAAATATATTAACCTTGTTATGATGAGCGGAAAATGCTACATAAGTGTAAAGTACTTCTAATTGCGTTTCAGTTTCTCGTGGGTTTACATATCGGTGAACATTTGCCTTCTTGTATTAATTTTCAGTACTTTCTCTATAATAGTAAACGTTGATTATCATGAAAAAATTACCAATATCAGATGTATATTAAACATTGATCTAGAAAAGAAAGCATAATTTTTGAAATAAAAATTTAACTTTTCTCTCTTCCGCAATATATGATCATTTTAATAGGTACAAAACTGACATTATCAGTGTCATTATTTATTGTCATGTATAATAGTGAAAAGCGCATTTGAAGCAGCAAACATTAGCAACAACAAGAGATTATTTTGATATCCATAACGCAACAGGTGAACATTGCAATTTGCTCATGGATTACAGGTCATTATTCCTCAGTTGTTTTATCCATAATTTGAAATGCATTTGTTTGCTTAAAACACTGATTCGCTAGAGTAGCTATGGCAGAGTTCAAACACGGAGCTCAACAAAATTTTCAAATATATTTGTTTATTGATATTCAACGTCTGATCAATCTACAAAATGAGAAACACGATTTGCTAATCAGCTTTATCTATCTTAATATTAAAATTTTATGGAAAACATAACAGTAGTTGTGAAAAGGCAACCATCGGCTTTTTGTATTGCTAATGCAAAGCCAACAAATTCTAAGATGAAAAATTGAGAAGCAAAAGCTAAGAAAAGGACACGTAAAGAATGATAGTTAATGTAAAAACTTTTCACAACGCACTGTCAATAGGCAAACATTCTGGCAATAATAATCATGACATATTATTTTATTAAGAATGATTTATATTAAAAGTATTTCCGCAAATAAAAAATATTATTGATTAAAAAATATTATTTATATGGATTTTTAAATGCAAAATTTAAATCATATATCAGTGAATTTTACTTTAAAATACTTTAAAACTTTTATTCTATTTGAAGAGCAGCCGCTTTAGCGTTAATATTTCCATCAATTTGATTGCAAAATTGGTAGGAGACGGTTGCTCAAGAGTAATGGACAAAACATTTGATCCACATTCTACGGTACTTTCCATAGAATAATTTTCCTCATTTCACATAATTTGTTTTCAGATTAATATAAAATTGAAATTCAACATAATTAAAACTTTTATTATTCGAAAATGTATTTCTTATTTCATATTATGCGGATAAATTTATTTAATAATTATATTTATTACATATTACTAAGGAGATGTTTTCAAATTGTGAAACAAATTGATAAAAAGAATTTTTCAAATATCCCAATTTTAATACCAAATGCAAATAATGTATTATTTTAATAAACTTGTTGCATTTTTTCAGACGCAGTCAACATCCGACGAAGCTGGTTCTAAGCTAAGGTCGCTCTGCCTGCAGACAGTGAAAAAAAATGCATATTCGCTGAGTGTTTCTACGGCAGAGTCCATCACAAGTGATGAAAAATCAGACAACAGTATGGAAAGTAGTTTGAGAAATTCTATCAATTCAGATGCTAACACCCGTTATAGATGTAAGCAATAATTATCATTACATTGATAGCAATTTTTCAAATTTTATTCACCTCTCACTGAAATAAGTCAATATTTAAAAATTGTAAAAATAGATATTACAGAAAAATACAAATTTTGTTAGACTAGACAAAACTTGAAATTCTAATTTAAGAAATAAAATATTTTTTAGCACAATTGGCGATGCTTGATCAGAAAACCGAATCTTATCTAGAAAGTGCAACTAGCAGCTGTGAATATGATCAACTGGCATATGCCATACCAAAAGGGCAGAGTTTGCAGCTCATGGATGCAAAATCACAGGAAAGTGAAAAAAAATCCACCGGCTTCCCCAATTGTTTAGCATTTATTTGTCCCTGCTGCAATGCCGTGGTGAATTTCATGAAAAAATTAATCTTTCGGTCATAATTGAAAATAATATTTTTATTTTAATTGAATGATGTATATATTTTTTTTACTTTTCCTCATATTAATGTTAAAAAAAATACTTTTATCATTTACATAGCTTATAATGTGTTAATGATTTTTTTTGTTGAAAACTTTTCACATTTATTAAAATAAATTATATTGAAAGTTTGCATGGACAAGTATGTTTCATTTATATTTTCATTGTCATTAACCAACATTTGAATAATTCGTAATAATTTTAAAAACAGTTCAAACAGTATGGAAAGTAGTTTGAGAAATTCTATCAATTCAGATGCTAACACCCGTTATAGATGTAAGCAATAATTATCATTACATTGATAGCAATTTTTCAAATTTTATTCACCTCTCACTGAAATAAGTCAATATTTAAAAATTGTAAAAATAGATATTACAGAAAAATACAAATTTTGTTAGACTAGACAAAACTTGAAATTCTAATTTAAGAAATAAAATATTTTTTAGCACAATTGGCGATGCTTGATCAGAAAACCGAATCTTATCTAGAAAGTGCAACTAGCAGCTGTGAATATGATCAACTGGCATATGCCATACCAAAAGGGCAGAGTTTGCAGCTCATGGATGCAAAATCACAGGAAAGTGAAAAAAAATCCACCGGCTTCCCCAATTGTTTAGCATTCATTTGTCCTTGCTGCATTGCTGTAGTGAATTTCATGAAAAAATTAATCTTTCGGTCATAATTGAAAATAATATTTTTATTTTAATTGAATGATGTATATATTTTTTTTACTTTTCCTCATATTAATGTTAAAAAAAATACTTTTATCATTTACATAGCTTATAATGTGTTAATGATTTTTTTTGTTGAAAACTTTTCACATTTATTAAAATAAATTATATTGAAAGTTTGCATGGACAAGTATGTTTCATTTATATTTTCATTGTCATTGACCAACATTTGAATAAATCGTAATAATTTTTAATATAGTTCAAACTATTTTACTAGAGTGATAGGTAAATTTTTTTACCATGTTGAAAATTTCACAATCAGTCTGCTCTCGGATCGTCAAACTTGTGCGCATGTTGCTGAACAGGGCGTGTGCTGAATTAACAGTAAGTGATGCAACATGGTTTCAAGAGACACCCATTCCTGTTTATCATGAACAATCGTAATGGAAGAGCATGAGCTTGGTATACTTGGAGTTTGGGCAGTAGTGACGATGCAACTGCTCATCTGACTGTCAACAGGAAAAACAACTGGAAAAGATTCACGGCCAAAATGTTACGCTGGGCTGCTTCCATTCAACTTTATTTAAACCACCCATGAAGTGAGGGGGATAGAGAAAGCAGAGGGTTTAGCAGATCATGGAATAAAGAAGAAAGTGCTGCGATGAAGTTGCTATTCAAACGGTTAATTTGTCAGCATTGTGTGTCATTTCTTGAATAAAATTTTACTCTGTGTTATTTTCAATTTTGTTATTGCCTGCATCGGTTGGCTTTGAAGATGGTTGTGACTTTGTATGAAATTTCACTATTTTGTTGGCAGAACTTGATGATCAAATAATTGATTTTTCACAATCTATAAAAATGATAGTTCAACATAAATTGTTAATTTTATAATTTTCACCCGCTTTCAAATATTTATTTTTATGGTCAACTGCTGCACTGAAATTTCATCTTCTAAAAAGCATTAAATCTGCTGCAACAATAAAAGGAAATATGACACTGACGCGTATTTTGGGATTCTACTGTATATACATTCTTTCCCTATCGTTGGTCATTTTCCCTAATTGCCCCGAGTTATTAAAAGATGATTTTTTGAAAATCAAATGTAATTATTTCATGAAATGCCATCGCAGATGATTAAGCTGAAACATTTTTGAACACGTTGTTCTATACTTTTGTAAATAAAGTAGTTGCTGAAACTAAAGTTGAGAATAAATTTTGAGGACAATATTTTTTCATTGTTCATCAATCAAAAATCCATCTGAAGAAAACGTAAAAGCTACGAATCTGATTTAATCTGCATACATTTGCAATTTTTCGAAGATGGATATAATTTCAAGTAGTAGCTAAGTATTATTAATGTGGCAATCATATGTTTTTCCACAACATTGAATCTGCCAGTCTCTGTGTGTAAATATTTTATTTGTACATAATACAAATATAATATAATCTGTAATGAAATATTATGAATGTGAATATAAAAATATACAATAATGCAAAGTATAATGGAAAAACTGCTCAAAAAATTAATAAAACAAAGGAATAGAAATAATTATTATAAGTGAGGAAGAATGTTGTAGCACTCAGAAATTTACCGGTTCAGGAATTAGATGATCTATAGCTTTCAAAAGCTGCTCCGTCATACGCGTACTGTGATCATTCACAGCAGTCAATGCAGCCACAGGTTGCCGCGTTTCCTCACATCTGTTATTTCTTATCCGCAAATCATCAGCGGTTGCGTTTCCAGATCTAACTTGCTGAATCAACGTTTCTGCTGATCCCTGTTCATCTATTATTACTTGGAGCAGTTTATAAAAGCTGAGGTAATTTTTATTCGCTTTTCTGTTGAAAATAAAGTGACACCCTTCAAATTGATTATTTCTGCGTATGTCTACATTATGTACATTCTATACCGACCATTTGTTAAACGTCATCCATTGTACTGAAAATAATTAAACAAGGGTGTCCAGGGCTCGTGACATTTGTGCCAAGCAGTTTCACGGATGCGGGTACATCATGAAGTGGTAAAAACGCTCTTGCCAGCAGCATTTTCATTTTTTTTTATTTCCGCTTCATGAATGCACCGTGTCCGCTTACCACTTTTTGCCACCTTTCTCAGAACTGCTTGGCAAAAATGAAAGTAACTGCCTTTGATGTGGACGCCTTGGGACGATTCCTGCACTGTAGGGATGAAGATCGTTTCAAATTCACAAATTATCGCTTGTCATTGAAGGACAACCCGTAACTGTGCTGCTTTTCACATTAAATTATTAAAAATTACATTATATATAGCTGAATCTATTCCAACAGTTAAACATTATATAAGTGAGATTAATTTACACTCTTGAAACAAATGATTAGTGAACATGTGTTGGTAAGTGTAGCGTATAATATAGCTTTATTCAGTTAAAATGGCAGTATTACAACGGGTAGTTAGAGACTGATCAACAAAGCGACGTGCGCGCGCAGACAGAAATAGGTTAGTTGTTGAATTTGAATTACGGTATTACAATTAGGTTATTAAATCAAGTAAGTTAGATATGAGTAAGTTACAGTAATATATTCGTTGGCGTATTAATAACTACAATACGAAACAATTACAACATTACCATTCAGGAGCAGCTTTAAACGTTCTATTCATACCCATCCAGATCTGTGTGATAAAATTCTCAAATTTTCTTTAGTATGGAATATTAAAACAGAATTATACACATTATTATAGAACAAAAATTGCTGTCCAAACTTTGTCTCACGCCAGTGTAGAGGTATTTGCAACAGTGGCCGCGATGCTGGCAGCGGAGGAAAACATTTTTCCCAGATACTGTACATTATGGTTTGCAATTTTCCGTATGTTGGAAACTGGCCGGCAGTTTCCATTTCGGCGGATGCACTGCAGACTTCCTCAGTATAAATTTGAGGAACGGGCTTGATTTTTTCAGCTGCTCAGCATTTCAGATCTTTTTCTATTTTATGTAAGATGGAGTTGTCTAGTTTACAATTATCGGCATGAGGAGCAGATCACAACGCAGAATTTACATCGAAGCTTTCGTGTATTGAACCCCTGCATCCTTTTTTTACTTACATGAAAAACCTGAATTATGATTCATAAAAAATGCATATTTAATAAATTCTTATTTACCCATTGGCAAATCTGTTCATCTTTAGAATTTGTGCGTTTCAGCTGTTAATCTCTACCTTTATGTACTAAATTATAACCATTTCGAGTATGTTTAACGAAACGCAAATCGCCAGCCATGAGATAGCAGATGAGACGAATTAGAATGAAATCAAGCACAGAAAATGAAAACGCGGCAGTTGTAAATTTTATTTTGCATCAAGTATTAACTTTTTTTATTTAAGACAAAACCAGAGATGTGAGAAAGAATATAATAAATCTCAACAGATATCATGATTGTTGAAGGAAATTTTTTTTTATCCAACAACTTATACTGAAAACTCATATCTCAGACTAGATTTGCTCGTTTTTTTATTAAACATATGAAAAAGAAAGTATTGATTAAAGACATCTGATAACAAATTCACGCCAAGTGAAAATGATCTTGCTAAACTTGTAAAACCAAAGAATATGCAAATGGAAAAGAATTTTTAAAACAAAGTGATAAAGTAGCATTGAGCAATAGAGTGAGAAGGTTACTTGGTGGAATGGAGAAGAAGGCGGAGAAGCAAAAAATTGAGTAGTTTCATCAGATTCCCCCAAAATCACATTTATTTTGCTTATTTTGTTTTTGCATAAATTTTCTGTAGACGACATCCTGCATTTGGACCCTGTCGTGTTGTGCTTTGACTCACAATTGAATCAAGAGTTCGATTATTTATTTTCTTAATTTATATTGAAATACTCAGATAAATGTTTCTTTTAGAAACTTTTTTGTTATCAGAGCAACAGCCAGATATTTTTATGAATATTTTGATATAAGAGAAAAGTGAAATTATATAAATTTCAACTTTGTTTACAACAATTCTAGTTCTCTCTTATTCACATTTTTATTTCATGTTTTTCAAGAATTTCAAAACTTCCGAACTGCACTTAATAAAGTATTCAGTTGTGATTGACTTTAAAAGATATTTTAGAATCAGTTCCATGGCATGGTAGGTGAATAATTTCTCTTTAACTTTGTAATTTTGCATATTTCATTCATTTTTCTAGGAAAAATTAAATTTTATGATTGACTTGAAAAGAGGAGGTGTGTTCATAGACGCAGCGCAGAATTAAATGGCAAAAAACGAATAAATTGATAAAAAGCAAACTTTTGAAAAAGTTCTTCAAATGCTGAACACTGCACAAGTAGCAAACAAGGTCAGTGAAAGATTAACTTAAAGCAAAGCAAATTTCTCAGGTTTGACTAGCAAATTTAACAATATCATTAATTAAACTCATGACAATAATAAGAAGAGCATTTTACTTTTAGGCGTATACAGTAATACCCTGCTTAACGCTCATGATGCGTTCCTGAGAAACAGCGCTTAGAGATACAGCGTTAAACGGGGTTTTTATATAGCATGTGTTTATAGTACTTCGGTTTTTATAAAGTCAGAATATATGGAACAAAATTTGCTTGAAATTTTTATAAAAATGTTACAAAATGGGTTTTTTAATGATGAAGACATCAAGAGTTAATTGTCTTTTCTTAAGTTTTCTCTCTCGAAGAATTTCTTTATAGCAAGAAATCACGTAACGAACACCCCGTCCTGCATTGAAGTTCTGCTCATCATCTGGATCGTGTTCTATGAGCTGATCCATGATTTCTGTACTTTTGATGATGACGTTGCTTAGGAATTCTGTAATTAGAGTATTCACTGGTGAATTCTCTTCTTAATCAATAACTGTTGGTTCGTTATGAGTGCATAGCTTTAACAGTTCCTTAAGGTCATCTTTTCTAAAACTCTCTCTGTGAGACTAATAATTGCTGAACATCTTCCTCAGGAAATTCTTGTGTTGTCTTGACATCCAAATTAGTTGCTTCACCACTGATAAGCAAGTTATGAAGGTTAGCTCACATTTTAAAGAAATCAGTCCAACCAGCTTTGCTAGTTGTAAAATTTTCAGATTCATCCCCACTTTCTTATTGAATATGGCTGAAGATGCTTTTTGCTTTTTCCATAATAAGCATCTGGCTTGGAAGAATGCACCATTGCGTTTGATCATCCACCTAAATATTAAGATTTTTTTTCATTTTTTCAATCAAATGGCTTCTTGAACGAGAAGTTATTTTTGTTGTAGAAAAATTCGAGGTGGCAGATGCTGAAGATTTTATCTCATCTGCATCTTTTATAATTGTTTTTATTGCTTTAAATCAGGGGTGCGCAACTTTCTGACTACTGGAGGCCGCATTTAGCATCCTTAATGTCATAACGGCCGCAAGTGAGCCCAACCCCACTGTCCATTGATATCCAATTCTGCTTTTAGTAAACATCTTTTACTATGAAAGACATTTAAATAAAACGCACAAGAACCGTTAGACATTTTATTGAGGTACATGAATTTTTAAGGTAATCTATATGACTCGCCTTACTCTGGCACCATTTCTACAAGACGCGCAAAGTCAGGCTTTTCATTAGAGACCATCAGCCGTATTCCAGCCTCCAGATTGTCCTTCGCTAGTCGAGTTCGGTACTTATGTTTCAAATATTTCATCCGTGAAAATGTAATCTGAGGGCTGAATTCACAACGGATTAAAAGTTTTGCATGAGCAGGTGGTTTGAAAATCTACCTACAAACGCATTTATGCCAATTCCAAAAGCATGGAATGACGTGCACAACAAGAAATATTTTATTGCCGAAAATTTATTCAATTTAGCATCGCTCGTCCACGGCCGCACATTTTCGTATGTAAGGACGCATGTGGCCGTACGGCCGCAGGTTGCGCACCACTGCCTTAGAGATTGAGAAATAAAGAGAAGCACCCATGTCAACTGAATCTTCCCATCGAAGTAATACTTGTAGTTTCATATTTAGAGAAATGCTTTGCCTTTTCAGTTTTGAGCTGTCATCACTTGCACACTTTCTTCTGGATTGAATGTATCAAATGAGTCAAGTAACACTGAGAGCTGTTGATAGCTGAGCACAATGGATTGTACAACATAGAAATTTTCAGTGAGTGAGCAAAAGTGAGTCACGTGATGCGCCAGTTGGAAACAGCGCTTTAGCCAAATACTACTTGAGGTATTTAATTAGCACTTTATTATTTAATTATTATTTATTTATTACTGTATTTAATTTAACAAATTTAAAGTATTAGATTGTGATTTCTTGACTGAAACGGTTCATTTAGGAATAGTCATCAATCAAAAGTGAATGACCAGTTGTTGAATGTGAATGAATCCAACTTTCAGTAAAGCTGTTCCTTGAAAGTAAAACTGAAAGATGAAGTGCAATAATCTCTTCATCGAAAGTAAATAAATAAAATATAACTGTTTTTATTATTCACTTTTCCATCTCATTTCAAAGATAGATATAAACTTCATACACATTCTAAGTTTTTTTTTATTAAAATGCAAATCAATTCGCATTTTCAAAAGCATTCGTTAGTTATTAATGACAACAAGCTTTTAAGCAAGAAGCAATTAAAAAAACAGTGATACTGTCGTAATCCCATTAAATTAGCATTTTAAAAAATCTCAATAAATGCAGTGAACTACTTGTAATATGCTTCAGTGAAATAATAATCGCTTTAGCAGTGAAATATAGCATATGCTTCGATTGCACTCATGCTGATTCAGACTAAGTTAAAAAGTGCTGCAGGATAATTGCTAATTTTGCTGCTTTAGGCAATTTTCAATCGAATCAAAAGGTTGCAAAGAGAAAACAAACTGCCTGATATTTTCTTCCTGCATCTTTTGATCAATGATGATTTCGTTTTCTTCGAAAAATTTCTTCAAACAGACAATTTACACCATTTATCCATTTCAATTATATCAAATGTATGTTTTGCGTGACAGCAATAACGTAATTCAAGTAAATAAAGAAATAATATATATTGATTGATTCAATTGCAGAAACAATTGGACTCGATTCCAAGCGTGACAAACATTTCTTAAAATCACAAAACTAACATAATAACACTCACAAATGTTAAAAATTTGAAATTGAAAATTTTTCAAACTGCTCCAGTTGATATAAATTTCCATTATATTAGTGTATTAATAAAATTATGAAATGAGAAATGCAATCATGCATTGCTGTATCTGTCAAAAACAAACATAAATGACACCAGGGTTCACGTTTTGATCAAAAATGATTAACGATCATTTCATAATTTTATTCGCACGCAAAGCATACATTTGATATAATTGAAATGAATAGAGGGTGTAAATTGTCTATTTGAAGAAATTATTCGATGAAAGCAAAATTATCTATTGATCAAAAAGTGCAAGAAGAAAATACCAGGCAGTTTGTTTTCTCTTTTGCAACCTTTTGACTCGATTGATTCGATTGAAAATTGCCTACAGCAACAGAATTAACAATTATCTTGCAGCGGTTTTTAACTTAGTCTTAGCCAGCATGAGTGCAATCGAAACATATGCTATGTTTCACTAATAAAGCAATTACCATTTCACTGAAGAATATTACAAGTTGTGCATTTGGAGTTTACCATTGGTATGAGATGATTAATTGTGCGACTTTTATAAATGAAACATTCATCCGTTTGTAAGTTTAAAATTCACAAAAGCAATTATTTCAACTTATTTTTATTCTTCACGTCACAATGTCGATGAAACAGACAAGTATGCTTTTTTTCTTGTTGTTTTAGAAGATTGCTGACTTAAGAAAAGTTGATATACATAAGCTTATATTATTATAAGCAATAAAGTTTATCAGTGTGCAATTACAACTAAGCATCATTTTTCGAATGGTGAATTTTTAGCAAATATTTTCATCAATAACTGCAGTATTGATGTTAATTTTGTGTTCACCTTTTCAGATGTTTCAACTGAAGAGTTAGAAAATAAAAAGTCTTCCATTTCAAGGAAAGCATTTTCAACAATAGCATACAGAAATGCCCGTGAAAGAAAGCGTGTTCACAAGGTAAACATTGGTTTTGATCAGTTGAAAAACCATCTGCCAAACTTGAGATTGCGAACACGACGTGTTTCAAAATTGAAGATTTTACGATCTGCTATTGAATACATCAACTCTCTACAAGGGATACTTTTCCAAGAAGTTTGCACAAACTATGAACCTTTGAACAAAGAATCAGCAATATACCGATCAAGAGCATTTATTGTTCCGCAGCATGATTCTTGCTTGGAAAATGTGCCACTAACTCACTCTGCTGCAACACCATCAGCAACAGCTGAAAATGCATTCTCTGCTTTAAGAAATGATCTGACATATCCTAATTCTAATTACTTTTATCATTACTATGAAATGGGAAATTGTAATTATATTATTTAAAAGTTTCCATCAGTTATGTATGTTTGTTACTTCATGTAAAGCTCCAGTTTCAAACATAACATACTTATCTAATGAGCAATAATAATAATAATTGAAACTGAATTGAGTTATTTGTTAAATTTTGTCTTTATTTTTCAAGAAATGCAATATTGCAATAAATGCCTTTTTGTGGATGAACTTTGAACTTTTTTTCTTTCATTCGTAATTTTGAAGTCAGAAATTCTACTGATTATTTTGAATTTGAAATTTTGATTTTTCAATTATATATACAAAATTCTTCATAAAAAAATATTTCTGATTTTCAAAGACAATTTTAATGAATTTTCAAACTGTTTAATATGAAAACTGAACGAAATTGCAGTGCACTACTATTTACTTTGATATGAGCTGTTAATTAGACAGGCATTGTTTGCTGATTGCAAGTAAAATGTGATCAATAATAATCTAGCTAAGTCAAAAATGTTGTATTATTGGTTATGACTTGAACACGAACAAATTCGTATAAAGTGTAATGTATAATTTTAATTGATAATTTTGAAATTGAACAACTACTTGAAGTGTACTCATTGCTTCAATTCAAGTAAAGCTAATCACCAAATTTTTTAATTAAATGGCAGTTTGACAAATATTTCATAGAATTGCTGTTCAACTCTACAACACAAGTGTTGCAACTGTCAAGTATTTGATACGTTACAGATGTAATGTTACAAAACATTTATTTGCTTTAACTTTTAGCATACTTATAATGTGTAAAATGATTGTTCAAGTCAGGTGAAAAGAAAATTTTCACAAATTAATACATTTAATTGAAATAAATAAAAACAAATAACAGCGAAATCAAATGAATGAAGCAAATTATCTGACGGCCAATATCTTTAAAAAATTTTTGCAATCTTCAGATATTTAGAAATTCTTGCATACTGTAATGGAAGATTTCAGAATAATTATGCACTCTTACGATTAGCTGTGTTAGGTCGTCCATGGACAATATATTGCCAGATGAATAGTAACGCTAGCGGGACAGTCTAATTCAAGTTAAATTTTTATCGCGTTTTATTATTGGTCGTTTAATTAAATCACTATTTTATTGGACCTTTGTATTGCAGTCTTATTGTTTTTTGTCTAATTGTTCACTGATTCAAACTTTTTAGTTGTGACTTGCTGCAATATTTTGTTCATTTTATTGGTCCAAATATTTCTATTTACGATTACTTAACTTTAGTAGTAGTGACGCAACATTAGTAGTGAAATTTTCATTATTTCTAAATTTTATTGGGTTTATTTTTATCAAAATTTATGAAGTTTTATCATTCAAAGAAATTTTGCTATTTTAATATGCTACTTGTTGTGAAGCTCATACTTTTTAGTGATCAGCATTTTCAAAACAGTTTTTATTACTATTCTATATTTTATTATACCACAACCAAGTTATATCAAATGTGATAGAAATAACTCAGAAAAAGCACAAAAAATAATAAGCTAAATAGTGATCTTAATTTTTCACTGTACAACAGCAGCAACAGCAACAGTAAAGCACAGCCAGCAACAATAAATAGCACATCAGTGAACGACATTGACAAAGTAGAAATGACAAAAAGTGTAGAAAAAAAAGCAAACAATAATGTATAATACAAATATAATACAAAACTACCATCTGGAAACCAGCATAAAATCAGATCTGGCGTTATGCACATTAACGCCTCAAAGAACTGTTCTATCATACGCTGACCACTAGTGTATTTACCTGTGTATTGAATAACGCGGTGCCGCTTTTTATCGTAAACGCTGTTTACCCGTCTTTAGTCACCAATGGCGGCGTTTCTTGATAGCATTTGTTACAACAAATTGTCCATAACACCCTGTTCTTTTATCAGGAGAATGAGCAGTTCATAAAGCCCAAGATAGGCTTTGGCAGCTTTCTTGTTGAGCTGACTATACCAACCTTCCAAATGGTTATTACCTTTAATATTTACATTATGTACATTCCATAGCGACAATCTTTTATCGGTTATCTACTCCTGTCTGAAATATTAAAATAATGCTGATACACTATTCGTAGTGCCTGCTTCAAGCAAACTAACACATATATAAACTTGCGGTACAGGGAAAAAAGCTTTCGCTAGGATCATTTCTATTTTTCTTTTCGTTTTATTATCTGTTCAGAATCGAGCTTTTAAGTCCAGCTTACTAACTTTTCTATGTACATCTGGGCAGAAGTAATAATGACAGCGTGAGTTTTAAGTCTAGCTTAACTTTGATGATGATATGCAGGCTTTTCAGTTCATACTTTTCATTTAATATTTTGCACAAAGTCAATGAATTTATTAAATAAACAAAAGTGGAGAGGATGTACAATTCAGTGGCCAAAACTCGTGCGCACCAAAGGAGTAAGTGAAGAGCACGGTAAGAAAATATTTCTGAAATTTTGAATTTTTGAAAAATGCTCAATATGCACCTATATATTATAATTAGTCATCTTGTTACTACAGAGATGATATTCAACGAATGGAAATTTTTCAGCCATTTTTTATATTTAATAATAAAAATGGAGAATTTCAGCATATTAAAACTGTCAACTACATTTTTTTGTGTTGGCAATAACATGAGAAATTGATGTTAATACGTTGCCACTATAAAGCGCAAGCAATTTTGTGGGAATTGGCAAAAATTAATTCTGCTGCAGATGAGAGGAACTACAACAGTCTTGGCTTCTAGAGGCTAAACAGGTTGAAAATTGCTGAAGCAGAAGTTGTGATATCCTTGTGACTTTGCTTAGTTTGTCACTTCCGTGATTGTGATTTATTATAAAAATTGTTCTTTCACTGATTGTTAAACAGTGTTTGTTATCTGTGTTGTAAAACAAACTACAAGAATATAATAGTAATCGTAAGAATCTCTTTGATCATAGCCTATATTAAGATATACATTATCTTATATGTATGCACAAAGAAATAAAACTTAAACTTTGTAGCCAACACAGGTACACACTTCTGAGTTCTAAATCACTATTCAGCCGTTCTTCCCGTCGATGCCAATTCACTTTATTTCTTCCCACCTACAATTCTTGTTCTACAAAAGAATTTCCTTCGTAACTCCTATGTTACCACTGATCGCTGACTGCACTAGTTACGCACTGTGCACAACTTGCACTAACAGTAACCTACTATGAATACTGATGGCAATTATGCAAGCTATTTCATCATAATTGTCATGCAATTTCATCTGACGACCAGCTCAGTTTGTGAAGGGGTGCGGTGGCAACTATCACAGAATTCATGATAATTTTCCTGTGACAGTAGCATTCAAATTGACTTCTATTACGCCACAAGCTACAGCACTTGCAATAGTGCAATCTGCAGCCCAGTTCATGGAAAAATTATTTGCTTTATTTGCACTTCTTCCACAATTTACGAAAATTATTTTTATTTATCTATATCAGTGGTTCTCAACCCGTGTCAGCGCACGCCCCCCTTAATAAAAGTTGTGCGGTATGTATTCTGTGTACGCAAAGCAAGTTGTTGCTTCATGGTTGCATCAAGCCAAGCTACAGTTCAATACTATTTTAGCACAAAGGTAAATGATAAATTGTGCTCAGCTGCAGCTGTTAAGCTAAAACTAAGATGACCAGTAAGAAAAGGCGGTGAAAATTTAATTTGAAGTAGACCAAACTGTGAGAAACAGTTCACTAGAGAACAAAAAGTCACCAGCATCAAAATAAAAATGATTACTAGGATATGCAGGTGAGCAGTTTGTCAATGCATTATAAATAACATGACGATATCTATTGACTAGGCATCTTAGGAGCTGCATAACATCAGTGCATGAGGTCGGGAAGTACATCAAATTGCAATAGAAATGAACTTTCAAATTTCGAACACCTTTGTAGGACAAAACTTCTGACTTCTCACACCCCCCCCCTCTGGAACCTTCATACACCCCCTGGTTGGGAAACACTCATCTATGTCTATTATTTTTATTTTATTTACGTTTTCAATTCATATATTCCTTACTGCATTTCATCTTTTGGTAGCATGATTTTCTCCATTCAATATTTGCTTTATAGTTTTTTTATGCTAGCTGTTCTGTTAAATTATGTTACAATTTGCTGCCTAGTTTTCAGCAACATTTCTGTGTAAATTATAATTATATTATAATTACCTGTTTTCAACAAAATGCTTCCATTAAAAACGTTGAAATACTTTTTCATGTAAATAATTGCTTCATTAACATTAAACAGTAATACATCTGGATGGAAATAACAACCTTCCTGAAGGTTTTTAGTTTGTTGTCATTGCATGGTACAAGATGTTCGCAGAGTGGAATATTTTGCAAAGATGAATATGCAAACCTAATCCACAGACAATAATTCAGCAGTTTCAACTGAAATTGGATTATTCAGAGGTTATTTGTCCACGTTGGTAAGTAGTCTGTTGACAGTAAGATATAATGAATTTAATAATTTTGTAATAGAATTATGACAGTTTTGTTGGTGATGCATCGACGTTGGATACTCGTACAGTTTATATTGGCATCAACATACCTGGCGAAACGTCATGGGTAAAAGAAATCTTACGACAACAATATAATTTTAGAATACTACATGGTAAAATGTATGTGTATAATTGTCGAAAATCATTCATTGTACATTATGGAATTACTTTTTAGTTTGGAAGAGAGTTGTGAATACTCACAAAATAAACGAGCTAAAGTTGATGATGGCAAAAGTAGCACCCAACAATCTCGTACGCAAAAGAGATGGTTTATAAAAGTGATAATACAAAAGGTTGTTATTTTATTAATGCTCAAAAATTTCAATCGTAGAAATTTGAATTCATGCACGCCAGAAGCATATCTTTTATCGTAGCTTAAAAGTTAATTTAGGTTAACAGCAGTTTCATTTTTAAAAACGTTTCATTTTCGCATCATTTTCTTAAACCAGTCACAAATAATTTCGATTTTCAGATGTTTTAAGAAATTGAAGGTATAGCTAAGAACGAAAAAATACATTTGATAAGCAATTTGCTTTAGATAAATCGGAATGGATGATGTTTAACAAATTTTCGTTTAACCTAAAGTGAACAACGTATTAGAGGCTTCAGATATTTGATTACTATTAATTTTGAAATTTTATTAGTTAGCAATAGCAAAACATTGGCAAAACTGTTGTTTATACACGTTTAATAAGTTCAGGTGAAATGTACAAGCTTGAAAAGAAGAATGAAGCCAAGAACTAGTTGACATATATTTTCGGTAAACGAAGAAGCAAAAGTATATGAAAAGCGATCAGTACCTCAAAAAATTCTTCGCTTAAATGATGAAGCAGAATGAAAGCTCAAAGCTCTAGTTAACAATTGGTTTGATGTCAGTTTGTTGCACATCCAGTTACAGTCGGCCCTCATCATTTGCGGTATGTGCGTTCTGGCGGAACCACGAATGTCGAATTTCGGCGAATACTTGCCGCTTCTATTCATACACCCCCGCCCCGATGCCTTAAAATCCTACGCAATTGTCGGAAAGCTGAAAAGGATATCACGGACCGTCTACTGATTTGCATGTTAAATATTTATCCCGTATTTATTTTTTTTATTCGTTTAATTGAGTGTATAACAATCAGAATCATTGCTAGAAGTGGATGGACGGTCCGGCGCATCTTTTTTGAAAAACATTGTTTTTAGAAAAAATATTGTTACTGTAGTAGTAGCTTCAGGCATTACGTGTTTACTCAAATTTTGCATTGTTCTCACGCTGTTTTGGACTGTGTTAGCTTGAAAGCGCAAGTCTGGACATGTCCGGACCGGTTGACCAGTCTGGAGCAAGCGTCTGGAATCGCGGAACCGGTGCTGCCGTAGACCAACTTCCCGGTCGCAGCGCCTCCTTTCCGTGCAATTTAATGCCTTTATCTTTTTCAACTTAGCATTAGTAGCGGTTATTTGGCCTCCCTATCACTACTCTTATGGTGTGGAGCCTCATAAGCGGAAACAACCTTGCACTGAATCTGCAGATCCACAGCATACCTGCACACTGGGGTTTANCAGCTTCCATTTATAATATCTATACAATTAACAGCGCAGAAAATGTTAGCTGTGTATTAACCTTTTAATTGTTTATTTTCACATATATTTTAAAAATAATTGTTTCAGTTATTCAAACAATCTTTTAAACAAAAATATAACAAAACATCTTTGTAATATTTAAATATAAAATAAATTAAATTTATATATTGATAAGCGTTGCTGAATAAAATTAAATAATTATAAGTTAAAAAGTTTCATGCATAAAGAAAAATATTCATCTTTTTCTTAGCTTGAACCTCTAATATTGCAGCTAAAAAGTGTTCGTGCGTAATTTCAACTTTGTTTTCACGCAGAGCAACCATTCCCTGAAATAATTTTAAATTAAGGCGTAAGCATGTATGAAAAGTTATAAATCATGAGCAGATAAGTAAGTAAGATAAGTACAGCTGTCCATAAAGTGTGTATAGGATAAGACACCGTACAACGAAAAACTGTTTATTTCACTCAGTATACTGACAGCAGGAGGGGAGCTGTTGTATAGCTGATTCATTCAACAGCTCTTTCTGCTCAGCTAACGTCAGCTCTATTTCTTATCCACTACCAACAAAGATCAAAACAACACATGCACATAACGCTAGAACTGGATTGAATTGAATAATAAAATTCATCTACATTTTGTCACATAAACTACAGAACCTTAAAAGTGATAGATGTTGCATTGGCTTCAATATTGATAAAGCAGAAGTAGAAGATGGATCATAAGGTCAAATTGACCCCAATGATATTGGATGTATGTAAAGTGCATACTGCAGTTACTATGAATGACAGACACGTAGGAATTTCCGGGTGATAAGCCGATAAGGTGAAATTAGCAAAAGTCAAAAAAATTAAACATCAACAGTTAATAATTTTGGTACTAATTTTTATGTTGAAACTCAAAACGGGTCAATTTGACCCGGAAGTCAATAGAAGGGTTAATGTTGTACGGTTGCAAAGCTTTTAAGCGGAAATTGCGATGTGCTTGAGACTTCGCTTAGCTTGTCACATCTTCCATAAAATTTGTTGTTCCACTTATTGCCAAATCTGAGTAGTACAAAAGACTGCAATAATAGATCATGAATCACGGGATACCACTATAACATGGTGAATCTACTTGCAACTGCTTTTGCACTATTGTTGTGGCAGTCAAAAGAATAATATTGCTTATTCAAACGGAAAACACAAATACACAAACAATTATAGTCGAAAGTTAACTAATGGCCTAGTAATAATAACAGATCAACAAGTAGACAAACACACGTATTCACTGTCGGCAGAATTCTCTCATCAGATACATCGCTTAGATTATTTGTTCAATAAAAGTCAAGTGATATGGTTATTTTAAGGTAAGCAATTGGAACAAGCAAAAGATATGATGTTATTTGGGGAATGCTACGCAGTTGGAAAACATTAAACTGACTTTTAACAATTTAAATATCAAAGATGATTCGATTCAAACATCGATACAAGACGATGATGTATAAAGAAGATCCATCTGATTCAATATGATGTAATTAATTTCATTGAGATAAATAATTAAAATTATTTTATTTTATTTAAAAATATAAATATATAAAGAATCTTGTGGAATGTAAATTTTTAGGCTTTGTTATAAATGAATAAATTAAGTTAATATAATATATTATTTTAAAAGCATCAAATTATTATTCTTCGTCTTCATTGAAGTGAATCAATGAGGCGTAGCTTTGCTTCTCAACGAATGTCCCTTCTTTCTTGGAGTTGATTTCAATGAAGAACCGCTTCTTCGAGATTTAGTTGACTTGATCAAAGCTGCTTTTCGGTGGGATTTTTTCACGCTTCTCTTCTTAGCACGGCGAGATTTTCGTCGAGTTTTAGATCTTGGTCGTGTCACGGCTTTGGCTGTTAATTTCTTGGTAGTGCTTTTTTCCCTTGTCATACTTTTCGATCTTGATTTTTTATGTGGAAATGATTGCAAACAAACTGAACAAATCAATTCCAAAGATGACTCATTTCCATCCAATGGCATGGCTGATGGTATTTTCTGTAATTCTAATCCTGATGATGGATTCAAGGATTGTCGAGCAGAATGCTTTTCACTTTGACTTCTTGATCGGCTTTGCCTACGGCTTCGACTGCGACTAGCACTACGACTACGCCTGTGACTGCCTCTGTGACTTCGACTGAAACGTCGACCGAAGCGGGAACCTCTGGAACAAGGCATCGTGCTAACTAGCGACAACGAAGAATGAACAACTTTTATTTTCACTATAGTTTTATGTACCATTGTACACTTTAAAGAATTTCACTTTAAACTAATATTGTTTAAATAAAATGAAAAATTTCAATTTATCTTTAAAGAAGATAAGGGAAAAATTGAACATAATTATTACATAATTTTGAAACGGTTCCAATACTGCTGATTTTTTAATAAACATCATTTTCAAAAAACACTGTGAAAGAAATTATGAAATAGAAATTTAAAGTAAAATTTTTTCCCTTAAAAGTATACACAATAGCATTCTCTTAAATAAAAGTGTAACACCCAGACTGGGACTTTTATTTCTATTTATGTCTGGCTGCTTTTACGCATGTGAAATGATTCATACTTTAAATTTTTGCTTTGTTTCATCATGATTTTCCAGCATCTATTCAAGATTAGCTGTACTGAAGCCAAAACTTCAATGATGTCATCAATGTGGCTGATGACTCAAGAGTCTCAATGATTTCATCTCTCATTCTGCATTGAAATGATGATATATGAGAAAGGAGTCGCTGCTGCAAAATCTTGTCATGGGCATCAGCAAGTGCCACCTAAAGATATTGCTTTGAAGTGAAACCATACTGTTTATGGAAGAAGTTCCGTAAGGGAAGTTGTCCGTTTAGCTGGACCTTCAAAATTACATTTCTTTCATGATATTCTACAATCTTAAATGTTCCAATAAAATAGATAGCTGACAAAAATGAATAATTTAAATTATTTGCCTGAACAGATATCTAAATAAAAAATGCATACATGTATATACAAAACTAAACAAATTTATTTATTTATTTACTTATAATTATTTACTTATATACTTATTTATGCAAACAAAAATACTGATATCCGTTGTAATTGTTACTTCAAGGCATTAAGTGCAAATTCTGGAAAACGTTCTGGATTCTTTACATATAAAACAAAGGTTTTCATATTCACTATACATTCAATGTTAGATATAAAAATATAAAAATTAAATATGAACACTCAGTTTTTCATGATTTCTTATATTTTAATTTACACTTAATGCTAAAGAAATCAGTCAGTTGACAACACTATTTATGAAATTGTTTTGTATTATGGCCTAGATAAGTATACGTCAGTGTAATTATGAATACTTTCTATTAAAAATGAAAAATTCTGTTTTGGAATAAATTCATATTTCATAATTTAATTCAAAGTTTTTCTCTCTGATTGATTTATTTTGAAATCGTGACCGTGTAAAAATATCTCTCAAACCCACGACTCAGAAAAAAGCACAAGCTAGTGATGAACACTGTGAAGTGAATTAAGGAAAAATAAAATTGGCGGTCCTGTTATTTATAAATTAAATATCTGTACTTTCCAATTGCATCATTTTACAAAAAATATAGAAGAAACAAATGAACAGCCAAAAGAGGAGATAACTGAACAAAAAACTGTTAAACATGTTTATCTAAGTCATTCATTGTTTTCATAATTCGACATGTAATGACTTTTTACGATGGCAACAAAGCTAGCCTTGTTCACTAGCTTGACATAGAAGAAATTTGTACAGCGATTATCACAAGTCAGGTCAACATTTAGCACGAGCAATTTTCAGAAAATTGGCTGAAACAACACATTCCCTGCAGTTAAATTTGGTCTAAGCTGGGCATAAGCATTTTCAGTTCAATCTGTGCATTAGCTACGTTACATCTGAGAAATTTTTCACAGACCATCGATATAATGTAAAGTCAGTGCATACTGCACCACATAATTCATAGCATTTCACGCTAGCCTACAGAAGCTGGCATTTCAGTACTTCTGAGTACTATGATGCCATCTAAATGCACAAGGCACAAATTCAAGCAATAATGTTAGTGGCCTGGAATTTTTACAATGCTGCAGACAGACGCTTTCTCAAATGAACTCATTGTCTGACGCAGGTACTGAACTTCATGATAGTGCGCAATTATTGTTCTCGCTTAACAATGAGAATGAAAGTTTTGGCAGCAAATGAAAAACTAATTTACGCTTCATGCTTGCCGACGATGATAATTAGCAACGATCATACTTTGGCAGATCCTGTGCGGTGCTAGAGCAAGATAACGGACACACCCGTGATGAAGTGAAGTTGAGATGAAAGATAATTTTGTTTGCTTTCAGTTTTGTTTGGTAAAATGACTTCGAAATGCAGGAATTTTTCTGTTTCGAACTTGAAGATTTCTTTTGTAGTAGAAGTTTTGTATAGGTTAATTATAGAAAATCAACGACAACGGGTCTGACTAAGTTTCGATTTACTCAGAATAAATAGTGAGTAAAAACAATGAGATAGCGAGAGCAAACGGTTCAAGCGTTCTTGGAGACGGTGTTATACGTGTGTTCATGTATTCCGTGTGTTCTGTCCTCCTCCCTCCTCACTCGTATTTATATCTTTTTCTTGACCTCACTCCGCGTCTGGTGACCCAGATTTTCGGAAAACAATTAGAAAATCGGCTTGGTTGCGCAATCCCTTGGACTGTGCAGCTTAGCCGTAGTCTTGACAGCTGCGCTGTCAACCACATTTCACTTTGACGCTTTTTCAGCAGCTGACAACCAGAGTTGTGACAGATATATGATATGATGCTAATATTTTAATCGATTAACTGCGATTCCATTGTTCACCGTTGAGAAAAACAAGGGAGGCAACTAGGCGTTGCTTCACCGCTGTTTTCATACCAGGCGCTATATTTTGAGCGTGGGGGTCTTTTAGTACTGATGAGCAGTTATTGAGAAAAGATTTCTCAACATTTCCCGCCCCCAAAGGTGAACCGTATTGTCATGCATCACTGGATGGTTCCACCAGGCAGAGTGATCTAGCAGATCAGGTCACTGTTCCTTGTCGCACCGTCACCGATCTGACTGCACCGTCTTCACTCGGGTGGATCTCAATGATCCCTCTAATGGGCCATTTGACCCATGCAGTACCGGGTTCTTGCACCAATACGATGTCACCCACTTTGGGTTCTTGACAAGTTTTGCGCCATCTCCCCCTTGTGGTGAGGGTGGTGACGTACTCTTGTCTCTATCTTTTCCATAATTGGGCGGTCAGTAGTTGCTGATACCACCATCTCTGAATCAAGTGGTTTACTCCACTTGTCGCGTCGTCACACGGGTTATCTTCTTCACCGCGTTTCTGCCTCTGACGATCCAGATCTTGTTCTGATGGCTACCAGGGTCTGGTTGACGCCAGCATGTATCTGCCTGAGGTGGTGGTCCTTGATCAGGTTTGGTCTACTCGGGGACAAATTTTCACCGCCTTTTCTTACTGGTCGTTGAACTCGCTATTTCATTGGACCTTCAATTCGTCGTCTTATTAGTTTTCCTTATCTAATTGCTCATTGATTCAAACTCTTCAGTTGTGATTAGCTGTAATATTCTTCATTTCATTGGTTCAAATATTCCATTTAGGATTACGTAACTTTAATAGTGGTTACGTAACATTAATAATGAAAATATTCCTAATTTGGGAATTGTTTCAATCAAGATTTATAAGTTTTATCATTCATTGAAATTTTGTTTTTCCAATATATTATTAGTGAAGTTTATACTTTTTAGTGATCAACGTTTTCAATAATAACTTTTATCATTATTCTATATTTTATTGTACCACAGTGACGTTATATCAAATGCGATAGTAATAATTCAGAAAAAAGGATACAATACAAAAATAAGTTAAATAGTGATTTTGATTTTTCACTAGTCAAGAGCAGCAACAACAATAATAAACAACATGACAGTGAACAATATTAACAAAGTGGTATCAGAGAGATTTCAAAATCACAAATTATTGTTTGTGGATTAAGATTGACGTAAGATCTTTATCCGTACATAAACAATAGACTGCTGGCACCAGCTTTCCCGCCAAAAAGATATGGATGGTAAACAGTTTTTGATACCATTGTGGTACAACCTTGAATGTACCATCCAATGCCCAGGTTCGCCTGGTTGCCATCAGTCTAATGTTAAATGGCGAGGATGGGTTTTGTTTCTTCCGCGCTTCGTTTTTTCAAAACCGCCTTTTTTTCCATTTTGTATGCTAAATGCTCATCCACTGGGCAGCTTTCGATGTGATCCTTTTGCGTGATCACATATGTCACATCCAGGTTTGTCCATATGACACCCTTGCAGCCTTCTCTGCACTATACCAAAGTAACCTAACCCTTAATAACGAAGGACACACACTGTACATTTAGCGCATACTTTTGAGCAAACCCAATGCTTTTTCTGTTTATTGGTGTATCTCAATTTGTATGTCCTTCCTTGAGAAACAAGAGACGTACTTCCGCCACGATTTGGTACACGACGCAGCTCAGAAATATCAGCCATTGTGAAAATGATGAACAGAACAGAAAATGATTCAAATAACTCTCGAACGCAAAACACAAAACTCAAACGCAGGACCAAACAAAAATGAATTGGACGGTTTTGAATTCCATTTTTAATAACTGTTGCAACAATTAGTTTTCATTTCTAATTTTATCTACAATTGAACATCAAGTTGTGATATTCCTTGTGGCACTAATGCCTCTTGTTGATTCTGATAAAATAAAATTAATCACACACAAATGGCGCACAAATGCTGACATCAAAGAACGCGATGTCCACTGAAGAAAGAATTTGAAGCAGCTTTAACTGCTGTTCTGCTTGGTGCTGTCCATCGCTTTCATTCCGTATTCAAAATGTTTTACTTTTATTTATCTGAGTTCATCAGATAAATTTCGTTTTAACTGGTAATTATATAAGATTTATGTTTAAGATGCGCTTATCCATTTGATAGAAATTGCTCTAATACAAAGGGAAAGTCAACAAGTGATAAATTGTCCACAGCTGCAGTTTGAATTCAAACCAGGACAAGCAACTGCTAATTTTTGTTAGCATTGAAATCCTTTTCTGATTTTGCTTTGCCGTTCTCTGAAAATGTTTCTCGTTTGCAAACGAATTTTATCTTTAATCTTTCCAATGTTTCTTTTGCTCCTGTTCACCAGAGTTATTGTTTTCCTTCATATATTTTATTTAAATAAAAAATTAAAAATCTGCAATATTATTTATAAATCAAAAAACAAATTTATTTATATATTTGGTGTGTAGTAGACTTGCAGGGTAATCGTACTACACTTTGTTATATACAATTAGGTTCTACAACTAACTGTCTTCTTTCGCGGCTAAATTTGAATTTCACAAATCTCGCCTTTCGTATATGATAATCTCGAATATATTTTATTGAATATACAATCAAACACAGGCAAAGTACAAACGAAAAGGATCACACCAACAACTCTCTACACGATCTGAACGCAACTCTGCTTGTTAAGTTGTTGTTCTCTGGTTCAGTAACGACAACAGTTGCTTCTTTTCCCAGTAAACAACGGCAGTTGTTCCAATAAATCAGTCACAAATTTTGACAGAGTGACAGTTTGATAATGTAAGCTATTGGAGTTGGAATTTAGGTCAAGTCAGATTGAATATCTAAAAATATCACTCGAAACTTTCCGCATCGCAACTTATTGCTTTCCCGAGTTATCCGAATTACTTTCTGTTCTGTTCATCATTTTCGCAATGGCTGATATTCCTGTGCTGTGTCTTGTACCGAATTGTAATGGCAGTATGGCCCTTGTTTTTGAAGGAAGATCATACAAATTGAAATACACGGGCAAACAGAAGAAATGTTGGAGGTGTTCAAAGGTATGCGTTGAATGTACAGCATGCGTTCCTTGTTATTAACAATTACCTTATTTTGGTATAGGACAAAAAAGGCTGCAAGGGTGCAGTATGGACAGATTTAGAAGTTACGGCCGTGATCAATCGAAAAGATCACGTTGAAACCTGCCAGGTAGACGAGCACCTGGCATATAAAATGGAGAAGAAGGCACTTCTTAAAAAACGAAGTGCCGATGAAATGAAGCCCATCCCCGCAATATATGATGAAGAAGCCTCTGCCGCGTCCGCTGAGCCTTCTACATCCGGGCATTTTCCGGTTTTCAAGCGGGTGCGATCCACAATGTATAAACATCGNTGAACCATATATCCAATCGACCAGAGCTACTACTCTTTACGGGTAAACACTCAAAACGTATGTTTGAAACGCAGTACCCAAAATGAACAACTAACGCAGTGCAGTTATGATAACGCCTTTCTTGAATGAATATTTATTCAACAATGAATTACTCTTAACAAACAGAGATTTATATATATAATCACTTCCGTGTTTGAATAAGGTCAACTGCTTGCAGCAACTGCCGTCGGCAATTTTCCTTATCATATTTGCATAAAGTTACTCTCGTGACGCGCATCGCTATTATAGCTGTGGATTGCTTTTTTATTCAACGGATTTTACCAGTTCTGGATGCGACACTCCCCCTGATGCCGGTGGAACAACTGGCATCTTCATGCGCTCCAGAGCTGGTCCCTCCATGATTGAAATACGTCGGATGTCTCGTACCACTTCCTTGCCGTTTGCTGTCTTCAACATTGCTGACCTGACATAGCCATCGTTTGAGCGAAACACTTCAACGACCTTCGCTGTTATATATGAATCCACGAGAGGATTGCTGCCTTCCTTCAGCAGGACCGTGTCACCGCTTCTTATATCGATTCGGCCTTTTCCTCCATGATTCCTATCAGCTGACAGCGACGCTAAGTAAAACTGGTACCACCGCTTCCAAAATCTTTGGGCTGCTTGACGTACCTGGCGCAAGACCCCTAAAGTTGATGCTTCTGTCGGGAAACCTTGAGTTTCTTTGTTGCCCGGTGATACAATGTCCATGGAACACACAGAGTGTCCGTTTTCATCGATGGTGATAGGTCGGCGATTAAGGATTCCTTCTACGCGAACAATTAATGTCCTAAAGGCTTCCTGGTGAAGTCCCTCGACTGATTCCACAGTTGACATCAGGATTTTCTTAATTTCTTGAACCATCCTTTCCCATGAACCACCCCAATGGGGAGCTCCAGCGGGGTTGAATTTGAAGTCAATTCTCCACTTATCCTGTACCTGACATTCTAGTTCCACTGCCAGCGCCTTGACTGATTTGTCTTGTTCCTTAGCTGCTTTGACAAATGACGTTCCTTGGTCACTTCGAATGCTTTGTGGCTTACCGCGCCGCTGAATAAACCGTTCTAACGCTAACAGAAACGACTCGACGTTTGTCGATACGCAGTCTTCCAAATGAATTGCTCTTGTTGTGAGGCACATGAAAATGAGACCCCACCTTTTTTGCTTCCTGGAGATGACAAATGGACCAAAAAAGTCCATTCCACACATGACAAATGGGAATCCTCGATACTGCAGACGGTTGACATGTAGCGGTGCAGTCGGAACCCGCACAGCAATCAGACGGTGCGTCCGGCAAACCTTGCACTTGTAAATTTCGTGCTTCACTGTTGAAATGCATTTTGGAATGATGAACCTACATCCAAGCTCTGCTTTGGTACTGTTGACTCCGAGGTGCCCAACGTCGTTATGTGTTGACCGGATGACAAGTCGAGTCACAGGATGTTTTCGTGGTATGACAATAGGATTCTTCATTTCTTCACTTAAAAATTCTGCGTTGGTTAGCCTCGTAGCAACCCTAAGGATCCCGTCTTGATCTAGGAAAACTTGCTTTCGTTGCAAGGCACCGCTTCTGGGGATATGAGATCTCCCAGAGGCCTTATTACACGCTGAAATTTCTGCACCAAAATCTTCCATCTGGGCCTCTTTTATGATCTTCTTCTCTTCTCTATCGAAGTCCTCGCAGTTCAAAGTGTCTTTGCCCAGCCGCTGCTTTAAAAACTCAGCGACAGTACTACACTTATCTGCGTCTGCACTGTTGCTTCCAACAAGAAAGGCTAAGGCTTTTGGACGTAATTCCAAATCATTGTCTGGCGGTTTGACCTTTGTTTCTGGCCACTCCTCTTCCTTTTTCAGAAACTTTGGGCCCGCCGTCCAGAAATCAAACCGTTTTATCAAGCCTGTTGCATCCAGTCCTCTAGAAATCAAATCCGCCGGGTTTTCTTTTGAAGGAACATATCTGACTTCCACGTGTCGATCCTTAAATCGACATGATTGCAAAGTTTCGTTGATTTCTCTAAGACGGTTGCTGACAAATGGTAGATAGCGATTTTCATCGCTGTTGATCCAGTACAGTACCACGAGACTGTCTGACCAAAACACAACTCGTCCGATGACCAACCTGTTTTCCAGTTCCTTCAACAAAGTGTCCGCCAGGCGAACGCCAACAATGAACGCTTGCAATTCCAATCTTGGAACAGTTGTCGTCTTCAATGGGTTCACAACACGACTTTTCGCTGCGACGAATGCCGTTGTCCTTCCTTGCGCCAAATAGGCTACGCTTCCATAGCCAACAGTTGCTGCGTCAACGAAGACATGCATCGTCGAAGGTTTGCCTCTGTCTAGTCCGTACCATCTTGGAATTGACACCGTGGCTACCACCTTGACATCGCTTGCCCACTGTTGCCACCTTGCTTCCCATTCTTCTGAAAGCGGCGCTTTCCACTCTGGGTGAACCTGCCAGATTGCCTGCATGATAAGCTTACCCTTTAGAACAAATGGACCGACGATGCCAAGGGGATCAAAAATTGAAGTGAGGATTGACAAGACTTCTGATAGGGTCTTGGCTTTTTCTCCTTGGCGACGGCACGCAAACGTCAGACTGTCTTGTTCACAGTCCCATGCGACGCCCAAAGCCTTTACCTTTGGTAACTGGCTGTTGTTCATTCCAGCAAGCTCTTTCATGGCAGAAGCTCTTTCTTCCATTGGCCATGTTTCGGTAACCTTTCTGGAATTCGAAACCCACTTGCTGAGCTCAAAACGAGCTTCTCTAAAGGCCGTTTTTAGCTCTTGCGAACGCTGAATTACCAAATCTTCGTTGTCGTCGCTCCAATATAAATCGTCCATATAAAATGCCTCCTTGACAATTTGAGCAACGGCCGCGTCTTTCCTTTTCACGGCTTCTCTTAAAGCGAAATTCGCCACAGCTGGGGAGCACGTAGCACCGAAGACGTGTCTCTGGTTAACATATACGTCAGGTTCTCTGTCTACACTACTGGTCCATAGAAATGCCAACATATCAGAATCTGCATGTGCAACTGCAACTTGGCTGAACATTTCTTTAACATCAGCATTCACTGCAATGCGGCCACATCTGAATCGAACTAGAACTCCCAATAACGACGTGATGAGATTTGGACCAGTGTTCAAAAGACTATTAAGAGATACTCCTCCGTTGCGTGCAGCTGCATCAAGTACTCGGCGACACTTATCTGCCTTGTCTGGATGGAACACAGCAAAATGTGGTAGAAACCAATGACGACGCTTCCTGAGATCTGCTGCTTCCATTGGTGACAGACGGCGTATATAACCCTTCGCTTCATCATCTTGAATGCTCTTTTCATACAATTCACCAAGCCTGGGATTTAACCGCAGTTTCTTCTACAGAGAAATTAAACGCCGTTTTGCTTGTTCCTCTGAAGGAGGCACTCCTCCTGGCCATTTCCAGAGCATCGGGATTTGGAACCTTCCATCGCTCAAAACTACAGTTCCATTTTGCATATGCTCCAGATCTTCCGTTTCACGACGACTAAGTCCTAGCGACTTGTCAGTAATGCCCAATCCTTCTAAAGAGTTGAAGTTCCGAAATTCTTGCAGTAAGGCTGTCCCGTGGTCGACTTCATCGTTGATAATGCAGCAATACATAACCGCTTCCTTGTCTGAAGGTAACCTCGGTCCTGAAATAGTCCAACCCAGTTTGCATCGGTAGGCGACAAGAAGTCCATAGGTCGCTGGTTCAAATCCGGCTCGGAGGACCATGAACCATATATCCAATCGACCAGAGCTACTACTCTTTACGGGTAAACACTCAAAACGTATGTTTGAGACGCAGTACCCAAAATGAACAACTAACGCAGTGCAGTTATGATAACGCCTTTCTTTAGCCTTGACCACTTGTGGTGTACGTTGTCCTGTGATGACGTCAGGTTTGAAAAGATGGGCTTTCTGTAGGATTTCTGCTTCTTTTTCCAGGAAATCCAACAAATGGTTGGGCGTATCTCCGTTTCTCTTTTGGCACCAACGTTTGACCAGCACCCAGTTCAGCTTTTTTTCTAACTGGCGTGTGAACTGTGGGTTCTTCTCAACGTCATAACCGTGTGCTTTCATTGTTGCTATGATGCTCCTCACAGCAATCACAAAATTTCTGAGAGTCGGATAATCGTCTTCCTTCGGAGACGCCAGTTTCTCCAACCGAACTTCTTGGGCTCTGATAACGATCTCCGGTCGGCCATATTCTTTTTTCAGCGCATCNCCAATACACAAAGGACAAAGGGAGATGCCAAACGCTCAAGTGCACAAATTATAATGACAAATACTGGTTGTAAATAAAGATACAAACAATGGCTTAATGTAGCACATTATTATTGTAATATTACAGGCAATCCATTTTTTCAATATAAAGATTAGTTGGTTGCAGTGGCACAATGTCTGCAAATTTAGAAATGGACTTTTTCCATATTTATACGTTACTGTTGTATTGCCCATCTTGCACATGGTATATATTGTAATAAAGTTCAGATTTGTTTGTTGTTGTAAAATGGAAATTTCTATACTATATATCTGCTTAGTTCTGAAGCGCTTATATCGAATGGTAAGAAAGTGAAATGCAAAACAGAAGCTTTTTAAAAGCATCATTTTTAAAGTCTAAAAACAAATATACACAGTTCCACATTATAACTAAAAGCTTTTTCTTTAAAAAAATGGTAAATGATTATTTATGTCCATATAAGATAATGACTAACTGACAGAATCATTATTAATCCATTAATTGTTAAATTTACTCGTTGAACAACTGCTACTGGAAGACATTAACAAAAAATAATTGTAATAATATCAAAATAGCAAAGTGCAAAAGTACAAATAAGCAACAGAAGACCGGGCGATATAAATTTTAAAAAAATAGAAAAAGAAAAATTACTTATTAAAAATTTTGTTTTAATAAAAAAATATTTATAAAATGACGCCAATTTCACAGCAATCACAAAATTTCTGAGAGTCGGATAATCGTCTTCCTTCGGAGACGCCAGTTTCTCCAACCGAACTTCTTGGGCTCTGATAACGATCTCCGGTCGGCCATATTCTTTTTTCAGCGCATCTACCAGCGCTTCGACCGGATCCGGCTGATCTAATCTGATCCATTTAACAACTTCCAAGGCTTCACCACTAAGCGATTTCTTGATAGCATTAAATTTCATGATTGGCTGCCGAAAGCTACAATACCGAATGGGCGCAATAGCTTCCTCCCATGCTGGATACTCAGCAGCTCCTCCTCTGAAATTTGGGATCTGATCCTCAGCCTTCTGTCCAAGAATGGCACTGATCAAATCACCACCATCCTTCATCAGATCAAAGGGTTTGTGAGTTGAGGCACCCAACGTCTCATGCTGCTCACGTCGCAAAACAACATTCGAAGTTGTCGACAATGGTTCAGCACATATTGGTAGTTCTTCCTTCCCACTGCTCACCATATTGTTATTCTGAACCAAATCTCTGGACATACCCTTCTTGATCCCTTTTGCTAAGCCACTGACAAGTGAGCTTTCCTGGAGATTGAGTCTTTCAGCAGCTGTCATGATCATTGCGTCCAGATCGATGCTGAGCTCTTCCAGGCGGATACGAGATTCCCTGGACAGCTGTGAATCATCGCACCATCTGCGCAGGGTTTCAGCCGTTTTCTCCGCGCGCTGAATCTTAAGAATCAGAGGATTCCTTTGCAATGCAACTGTGAAATCTGTTGATTCCATCGCGGCCGTAATTTGATCCAGGCGACGTTGACCTTCCCTTTCGTCGTTATCCCATGCAGCTACAGCTGCAATGCTTTCTGGCGCTTCTTTTCCCTCAGCCTTTGTTTCCAGTAAACTTCCATCAGAGTTTCCTGTAGCCTTAGAAACGCCATCAAAACTGCCTGCGACAGTGGACATAGAGTCACTATGGCATCCTGGAAACGCTGTAGACACCTGACATGTCTGTCGAAGCCATTCGTCCGCAGCACCTACTTGTTCCCGCATCAAATTAGCAAACTGCTCCCATTCAACCGAAGAACGGGTACCATGACGCAGTGTTTTCAATTTGTCACCGTGACAGAGCAAACGAACAAGCTCAACTCGGTACTTATCGATGGCTTCTCTCGAGGGAAACTCCTGCAGAAGCTCCCTTTCAAGCGCCCCAGCTGCCTCTTGCGCACTCTTTATCACCTGATCCATTTCAACGTTAGTAGCTTTACCACTAGTACTGCCAATCCGGCTCGGAGGACCATGAACCATATATCCAATCGACCAGAGCTACTACTCTTTACGGGTAAACACTCAAAACGTATGTTTGAGACGCAGTACCCAAAATGAACAACTAACGCAGTGCAGTTATGATAACGCCTTTCTTGAATGAATATTTATTCAACAATGAATTACTCTTAACAAACAGAGATTTATATATATAATCACTTCCGTGTTTGAATAAAGTCAACTGCTTGCAGCAACTGCCGTCGGCAATTTTCCTTATCATATTTGCATAAAGTTACTCTCGTGACGCGCATCGCTATTATAGCTGTGGATTGCTTTTTTATTCAACGGATTTTACCAGTTCTGGATGCGACACATATCACATAGTCATAAATACATGTATNTTTGACTGTTAGGAAAGATCTGCCCACGTATAGCCGGATATTTGAAGTGCTCCATTCCAAAGCGGAAGAACTTGGCGTTCAACTTGATCTGGCGAAATTTGTTTGTGATTTTGAAACAGCCTTGATACCGGCCATTCAAGGCAACTTTTCCAAACCTGGGTACATGGTTGCTTTTTCCACTTTTGCCAGGCTGTGCTTCGCCAGGGCTGCTGGCTTTGCTTAAAAACAGATTTTTATTCAAAATCAAAAATTATGAAAAAAATTAAAATGCTAATGGCATGATGCTAATAAACGCTGGCTACACACCTGGTAGAGGCTCTGTAAGAGGTTGCGCACCTTACAGAATCAAATGGGGACCATCAAGTAAGGTTTACAGTAAGTGGAACGTGTGTAAGGGTAGTGCGAGATTGCTGGCATTTCAGGCGAGCGTGTTGGATTATTGTATTGTTTGTGTTTACAACAATAAAAGGATCCACTTTAGAACTTGTATAGACTTAATGCGCTCGACGAATAGTTATCTATGAATGACTTGAGCAAAGCAAAGCAACGAGCAATGAGGGACTGTCCCCCTGGTCACTGCAATCCGTGTGACCTTGCGATCTCTTTCACGCTTCGACGAAGACATTCAGGGTAATAAAGAGAGACAACACAGTTATTTAAAGTGTTTATTAGAACGTGCTACCGACAATCACCGTGATAAATCACATCGCGGTCGGCCACCAACCGAACACCACGCATCAACTCCAGCTAACTGTTTTCGCCTGCTCACTACCGTATTCTTTCTGATAATCACGTACCACACTGTAACAGTCCAGCTAGCTGATGACGCCCGCTATATTCCAGAGTCAACGGAATAAGAGGAGGAAAGGCTGAGCTGATCATGAACCACGACGCCGTTGCACTCACCTACCGTATCAGGCACATTTGGACCTGACGATCGGTGGCAGAGTACGGTAGGGCGGAGGCACGTGGTAGTTATGAGCGGTTTTGGTTTCGAATCGGTCGTGTTATGATTAATTGTGGTGGGTGTTAGTAGCACGGTGTTACATGTCTTCCTACAAAAGAGTAGGCGGTCGTAACGCCAACTAGGGCAGTGACGGCCCGGACGAGAACAACAAGGCGGTGGCCGACCCGCCTGCTGCGACGGCAAATCCGTTACAAAACCACTCTTTCTACCGATTAGTCGTTTGGTCTTCTTGCGGTGGCGGTTCTCTTTCTGCCGTGCCTGGAATAGATTATATTTAAGATTTCCTACCGCACGGTACTGAATCCTTTGTTACACATGCCTACGCTACCCGAAAGAACTAACTGCGAGTTCGTAACGATCGGCGTAATAACTTCATTACGTCGGAGGCGGAACTGAATTCTCGCCAAATTAAATTCAGTCCATTCTTGACTAGAGCAAAGAAGACACCGACGTCGAAACGTCGGTCACAATATTGTATGTTTTTAACTTTACACTTTTTAGTGATCATTATTTTCAAAACCAAATTTTTCATCATTTTATATTTTAGTATTGCACCACAGTGATGTTGTAAACGACGGAATATGGGTTCTGTCGTCAACGCGTAGGAACCTGCGCATCAGTATTGAGGAGAACTGGAGCGTACGGTGGCCACGTCAGGCGGTGTTGTTGTGTCGGTTTTGGTGAAGGTTGCTTTCCCTGCGTGTACAGAATTCTGCCTATTTGCCCTACATAGAGTGTTGTTTTTTGTCTCATAACCTCTGAGAACCACATCGCGAGCGCGTCATCCTGAAGTTACGCTCGTTAGAATCTGGTCCTCTCAGCCGGATCATTGGCAATAGGCAGAATGCTTATTCTCAGTGCCTTATATTGGTGCAAATGAATTTGATGCAATGTGAAACAACAGATTTACAACAGTTTTCTTCACATTATCAAGAGACCATAATGGACATTTTGAAAAATGCTCCCTGATGGATGATTTTCAATAAAGTAAATCCACTTAGTTTGACGTACGTTCCCGGGTCGACACGATTCACCATGAAGACCGAGGCTCTGGCGAACAACGTAGAAGTTCTGAGGATGAAACTTCGTGTCATGGCCGATCAACTGACACAACTCTGCGAAGGAGGGTCGCATGCTGATGACATCCAGGAAGTGCTCGATGAAGTGATGGCGTCTGAGGATTATTGGATCATTAACCTGAATAATCTGAACATGTTTTTTGGTGCCACGAGCCGAGAGGCCGGAAGTGAGGTTTTGTTTTGAGATGAAGGCAGAAACGGCGAAAAGGCGTTGACCTCTCGAGCAGAGGCGTCTGAGAGATGTGGTCCATCGTGTGCAGACACAACTGGAGGAAGCGGCGTCTCAGACATAATCGGCTCAACAAAAAAGCGGATAAAAGTCATATCGAGTTTTATGAACTGCTCCAACTCCTGATATCAGAACAGGGTGTTATGGACACCATGATTCAGAAACTGCTATCAGGAAATGCTACCATTGATGACTTAAGATGGTTATACAACGTTTATGCTGAAAAGCAAGAAGTGGTTGCACAATTTACGGATGAATGCAACAACGGTACAGTTGCACCAAGAAGCAGCAAAATTTCTTTAAGCTTTTATGTACATAACGCCTGAGCCGATTTAATGTGGCCTTCCAAGTGTTGGTTTGCATTATGTTTGTATTCTATTCTATTCTATTATATTATATTTGTATTTTATTTCATTGTATTGTATTATTTAGTTTTTTCCGTTTTCGGCATTGCCACTTTGTTAATATTGTTCACTGATGTGTTTTTTATTATTCGTGTTGTTGGCGTTCTTTACTGTTGTTGAATAATGAAAAATAAAAATCACTGTTTTACTTACTATAGTTTGCGTTGTTTTCGCTGTGTTATTACTATCACGTTTGATATAACTTCATTGTGTTACAATGAAATATAGAACAATGATAAAAGTAATTTTTGATAATGCTGATCTCTAAAAAGTATAAACTTCACCGCAAATAATGCATTAAAAAAACAAAATTTCAATGAATGATAAAACTTTAATTTTGATAAAAGTGAACTCAACATAATTTTTGAATAAAAATTTTCACTAGTAATGCGACATCACTGCTATTGAAGATGCGTAATTTTAAATAGAAATATTTGAAACAATGAACTGAAAAAATATTGCAGCTAATCACAAGTGAAAGTTTCGAATCAATGAGCAATTAGAGAAGTAAATCCAATAAGATAATGGCACGAAGATCCAATAAAATAGCGCGTGCAACAACCAGTAAAATATGGTAGTGAAAATTTGGCTTGAACTAGATCAAACGGTTACTATTGTTGACACTGAGAAGAGGTTACCTGTGGCGAATGACACTACCGCAAGGCAGCCAAGCTTATGTGATTATTCATATTATTATTATAATATTTGCACCTGATGTACGGTAGATGTATGTAAAATCAAAAAATAGCTATTTAGCTGCCAGAAGAGCAGTATGGATTGATTGCTTCCGCTTTCTGAAATGAAACAAAATCAAAATCGTTTTGCGCTTGTATGTTCCTCATCAGGTGAAATAACATCTTTGTTAATAAGGCTTTGTTTTTTAACTTTCATCACTTGTTAATTTCAATTTGTTACTTTTGTTTGTTGTTGGATTGAAAAATCTCATTCGTATTACAAAAATTTATTCATCTCTTATAATATGACAGTGCAAAGATGTATATCAATTTTTTAAGGGCAATTTCAACAAAAATTAACTTTAAAATTAAAAAATAAATTAATCATATAAAAATGAATCCCAAATCAGTACTCAAACTTATCCAAACAACTCTGGCAATAAAACAAACAACAAACAAACAAACAAACAAAGTTTTTTTGAAGTTGGACGAAAAATGAGAGTTGGTGATTATTTTTTCTTTCTTAAATGATCATTTGAAAAATCTTCCAATATCTTCCAGGATGTACGTGTATAGAATGATAAAACTGCCGCAATTATGAGAAATTGACTTTGCCGTTAGCAGTGACGTTAGTCGTCGATTGGGAACACAACGCGCCGTTGCTGTTCGCTGCTGTTGGTGATGAAGCCGTTTCAATCACCGGTTCACCAGCGGAAGAGCTTGCCGCCGGTTCCAACGATCGCTGACTTTCCGACTTCATGACGTTCAATGAACTGAAACTCGAATGGCAAGACTCGATGCTAATTACGGAATCTCTAAACAAACAAACAAACAAACAAACAAACATGTATGCCTGCATGTATACATCAATGAAAAAAATAACAATACTTGTAATCTTCAGCGTTCAACAATTCATAATAATAAATCACTTTGCATTTGTTGGACATTGGCAGTGAAAAGTCGAACGGCAGTTGACTGATGTGCGGCGATTCGGACGATTTCCACTGCATGATGTAAGTTCCTTTTTTTTCACAAACGTGAGTACCCTTAAAAAGCATAAGAAAAATAAATATATAAAAGAATGATCACAAAAATATAATGTGAATAAACATTGAAAAGCCAAACTTGAACAGAATCGCCGTCGTTGCAAGAATCGCTTGCTTGGATGAAGACGTCGACGCCGAGGATCAAATTTCGATCCACAAGCAACGGATGACTTGAACCCGTGGACGATGAAGGACTCAGGGAGGTGAAGCCGGCCGACATTGAACAACTGCTCGGTCCTTCGACAGGAAATAGTTTTGTTGTGTAGAAAAGTTGAAAATTGCAAGAACCTTTGACAACGTCAAAATCCCAAGTCAACACCGAGCCAGTATCGACCACCGGAATCAGAACCTGGTGGATTCATTAAAAAAAAATTATTAATATCAATTCAAACAGCAACAGCAACACTGATTGCAACTGTGGTGGCTCACTTCGTGCGGATAACCTTTGTAAACGTGACCGGTCGAGTACAACGGTTCCAAACCATGGCCAACGACGTTGCTCAGTTCAGGCCTGTACAACGTTTTCGGAATTGGTCGACCGGCTTTGTTGACAGCGCACCGGCAAGGTCCGTTCAAAAAGTCCGGTATCCATTCCTCGTCCATGTAGTGCTTCAAACAGTCGACGTAATCGTTGCCGCTGTAGATCATGAATTTTTTGGCAGTTCTTTCGTTGATGAACGGACTGATCAACGTCCACAGCACGGCAAAGACCCTCGGTGCGCGAACGATCAACACCGAGCCCATCGTTTCCGGATAATTCGCTTGGACAATTTCAATAATTTTCAACAACGTCCGAATGGCCGGTCTCCACAGGTGCTTCAACGTCAGACCATCGAGATCAACCAAAAATGTCCAAGTGCTTAAGATCAAACAAAAACAAAAGTACAGTAACAAAAAAAGAAAATCAAGGTTTATTTTGTTTTTTTTACTATTATTTATCTTTTCTGAGGATTTTTGTTAAAAAAAAAGAAAAACATTTTTCACCTAATAGGCTTGCCAAATTGAGAAGTTGCTTGTTCAATTTTGCGCAAACCTTCTTCACAGAAATTCAACACATATTTGATAAAACCTTCCTCACCGACCGTTTTAAACAAACCCTTGATATCAATTTGACCAAGACAAAGTAAATACAACGGACGACCTTCTGAAATGAAAATTTATAAATTATTGATTATTATTATTATTATTATTATTTGTTTTCAACCCAAATCATGATGATGCCATTGACCGGGAAAATAGTCGTCAAAAACTGAAGGCGGATCGTACGTGGACAAAATTTTGTCAACGTTGTGCTGCTTACGCCACATCATGCTGTTGATAACCAATTCGCGCGCTTTGGCCACTTCAAAATCGCTGGCACGCAAAAAGCGCAACAAATGCGCATCGTTAGGAATCTAAATTTGCATTCCTACCATATCCAGCAACAACAACAACAACAAAAACTGCCACCGCTTCATCTCAACTCACTTTCCCTTTTAATGAATTGGACAATGAACTTCGCAATTCAACCAATCGCCCTTCTTCCAAAAGTGAAAGCGAGCCCAAAAAACGTTGGATATAATCCGATTCGAGTTTGGATTTTCCTTGAAAATTAAATTCATTCGCATAATTGACAAAAAAGATAAAAAAAAATTTAATTCAATTAATTAAAACGTTTTACCATCGTTCATTAAAGACATCTCCAAAGAGGCAAAGTGCATCTTTTTGGAACTGTTCCGTCTCCATGAACGATCAGACTCCTTGCGCACCGAGTTCGAGGGATTCTCTTCAAGCGATATGGAAGAGCTGAAAGAAAACAACAACAACAAAAATTAATAATAATAATAAATTCAAACTTGAACAATTGCAATTGAAACTCACACTGGCAGCTCAGTTGAAAGATCTGCACCCGTTTGAAAAGGTGGAATATAAGTGATTCCTTCATCGGCAAGTTGTTTCACGTGAAATTCCAAAACTTCTTTACCCTGAAATAATAATGATGTGAAATTAATTTGATGATTATTAATAATTTTTTGTTTTTTTTGGCGAAATTTAAATTTAACCTGCTGTATACTGTCTGCATAATGCTTGCAAGCAATTTTTTCGACCGTTGATTCAAACCCAAAAAAAGATTTCACATCCAAGCAAGCAGTTTGTTCAAAACTTGTCCAACTTGGATTTTCCGGATGTACCTAAAATTGAAGACTACATATTTTTATTTTGTTGAAGCATTATTATTATTATTATCATTATTGAACGCTAACATAATAAAGGCAACGCTCTTTCACAAAAACCCGACTGGCAAATGAGAGATTGTGAACTTCGATGGTCAACGTTCGCTCTCGACGATTCAAAGTATTTTTTTGTATAAAAAAGACGTGATCAACACCGACCAACTAAAAATATTATAAAAATTTAATTATTTTTTTGTTGGGGCAAAAAACATAATAAACAAACCTTCTTCAGCAAGTACGGTGCGTTGACGTTGAGCTTGCATTTCCGTTCTGTAACGCAGATCGCACCGTCAGAGCTTTCAGTTTTGTTCAAAATTTCACTGGCAGTCAACAACGGTATCAATGGACATGTTGGAAATCGTTTTTCATATGCCTGAACAAGAAAATCTCGAATGTGAATTAATTATTCAATTGCTTCATTGAAAGCTGATAATAAACGAAGAAATATATAAAACTAACAACTAAAAATAAACCAAATATATATATATCGATATATACATTCATATTTATATAACAAGTCAAAAGAATGATCAAATTTTCCAAATGCAATTTTAAATAAAAATTATCAAACATATTAATTTATTCATTTTCAGTCGATAATTGTTGATTGACATGGCCGAAACATTTGCAAGCAAGTTTCTGCAATTTTGTCAATTCACATCATCATCATCGTTAACATTAAAATGCAATAAATTTACGCCACATAAAGCGACGTCATTTACAAATGATTGAATACTCAGTATCTGCTGCCTTCCAACCTGCTTCAGCAAAAAGCAAACAACAACAACAACAAATCAACTATATTAATATCAATATTGGAAAAAAGAAATTTTGAAATAAAAACAGCTTCAGTTTTAGAAAAAGAAAAATTCTGTTCAACGATCATAAATGGATATGATAAGGAAAAAAAAAGGTTCCAAATTCACATCTCGTCCAAAAGTTAGCTTTGCAACGAGTGATGATGCAACGGAAGCGAATGAATTCAAAGCAACAGCTGCAGTGAAAATAACATGTTTTCCAAAGAATTTCAAAATTGCCATTCACTCATTGAATACACCAAATCAAAACATCCCAGTACGTAAAAACTTTTATTTATTTTGAAACAATTAAAATAAAATTGTCAAATTTTTAATATCAAAACATAGTTACACGTAGAATTCAAAAAAAAAAAAGTTTTCAAATTGCCAATTTTTCCGTGAAAGCCTTTTAATATAAATGCAAAAATTCTTCAATCATCAATTCAACCACATTACTATATTTACTTATTCCGTCAATATGCTTCTGATCAATTTTCTAAACATTACTCAATGCCGATAAATCAATAATGAAAACTGAAAACATTCATTTCAATTCTTGAAGAAATAAACTTCTCAAAATTTTTTTTTTAAATAAACATGCTTTCTCATAAATTCTTTACAATTTAAATTAATACTCATGTCATACTTAAATAATAATAATAATAAAGACAAAAAATATGGCATTTTCACTTTATCGAAAATGTTTGCTCATTAAACAAACTCAATAATTTAAAAAGAAATCACTGTAGAATTATAAATGACGCTTGTCATCTGCTTTTGATTTTCACATCAATTATTTAAAACAGAATGAAAACATTTCAAAATGAAGAGAACTCTCCAATGTGAGAAATATGAAACTTCAGAAAAACTGATTTCATCAAACAAATAATCACCATCCTCAAATTTATACAACTAACATCTTATCAGCAATTTTCAAGCTGATTGAACCAATTTGAAATATTCACAGCTGATAGATTCCAGTATATAAAACGCAAAAGAATAGAAAAGTTAGCTACTTTCATACTGATAAAGAATCGATTTCTGAGCAGTTTCTTCTCTTGGAAGTTCAATGAATCAATCGATCAAAAAAAAAAAAGAAAAATTTCCTCAATCATTAACTTCCCCACCACAACGACAACAACATCAACAACCAAATACAAACTTCTCTGGCTTGTGATATAGTTCTAATTTTTATTAAAAATTCATTTCTGACTTCGCAATACGTTTGTAATCCAATTTACTTGATTAAACGTTCGAATAAAAAAATTTTAATGTAACAAAGCAATAAAACCACAGTTACTTACCAGTAAACTGTAAATTTCATTTAAAAACATTTCAAAATAGAATAATAATTCACCACTTTTTATAATATTTAATAAAAAAAAATACATAATTTCATTCATCTACAATTGGATCTTTAAAAATTGTAAATTGGATACTGATTGTAAAAATATTTTTATAAAATACACATCAGTGATAAAATAAAAATAAAAGCATCATGCGAAATATCTACTACGTAAGCCAATACAAACATTACACGAACAGATTACAAATTTTCATAGTATGAAAAATACAATAAAATAAAATTTTATTTACCGCCATGACCAATTCAAACGGGTACTTGTAAACACGAACAGGCGAATGATAAGTCTGTACCATATCAGTGCATAGAATAACGCTGTGCTTCAACTAAAAAAATTAATCATAAACATATGATTTCTGAAAATTGTTGATAAATGTGCAATAAGTTTCAAGCCCGACAATCGTTCACCATGCTTAGGAGAACAAATTTCAAAGAAGTAAAAGAAACAAAATAAACAACACCGCACTATTTGACAAATATAATAAATGTATGCCACAGCGGTCGTCACCCCCGCTTAAACTACATTTAATGATTTTCAGGATCCATTTTAAAGCATTTCATTTGCTAAAGCAAACCAGTTTATTCATCAGTTTGCTATCATTATATATTTTATATTATATATTTTTTAATTCTATTTTTATCAGCTTAAGATACAGTTAATTTTTTCTAATTTTTTAAAAAATGTTTGAATTTATTAAAAATATTCATGCACACTATCATCAGTATAAATCAAGAAATGTGATTTTTACAAATGAAATAAATAAGTGAAAACTTTAAATGCGCATTATTTTTTTTCATCTGCATACTATTTATATATTTGCATTATTTCATAATCATGATCACTATTCAAACAATATGCTTACATTTCTGCTACCTTATTTATGACATTTCGGTTTTCTTTTTTTATCTTCTCAATTTTGCTTGTACTTTCTTATAATTTTTGCTTTCTTAATTTCATAACAACATCTCACAGTGATAACCTTAATACAACTAACAGTTCCAAGTTGTATCATTTGTTGTGCTTTTACATTCGACTCGATTTTCTCACATTCGCGCCTGCTTCATCACATAACGGTAGTTTGCTAATGCACTTGATTGCAACCAATCCAAGATTTACTGGCTCTAATAATGAATTCCATCCCTTAATACAGTGCTTCTCAACCAGGGGGGCGTAACAAGTTAGAATCTCTAGTCCTGCAGAGGTGTTCGAAATTCGAAATTTCATCTCTGCTGCATCGTGAAGTACTTCCCGAGCTCATGCACTTATGTTATGCAGCTCCTAAGATGCCTAGTCAATAGATATCATCATGTTATTTATAATGCATTGATAAATTGCTCGCCTGCATATCATAGTAATCATTTTTATTTTAATGCTGGAAACGTTTTGTTCTCCAGTGAACTGTTTCTCACAGTTTAGTCTACTTCAGACTAAAGTTTTACCGCCTTTTCTTACTGATCATCTTAGTTTTAGCTTAACAGCTTCAGCTGAGCACAATTTATCATTTACCTTTGTACTAAAATAGTATTGAACTGTAGCTTGGCTTGATGCAACCATGAAGCAACAATTTGCTTTGCGTACACAGAATACATACTGCACAACTTTTATTAAGGGGGGCGTGCGCTGATACGGGTTGAGAACCACTGCTTTAAAGCAATATTGGCCATTTGTGGTAAAAATTTGCACTAATCGTTTTTGACTAAAAAATTGGATTCACTACATATGCACGGTTATTTCATACAGTTAGACGTAAAAGTTAAGGTATATGAGTGAGATGGTTACATCGAATGGAAAAGCAAGTGAGAAATCATACTGTAGTAAGAGAGGATAAAATGTGCGGGAAAGTAGTAGTAGTTTTCACGATAGCAGTAGTGGGTGATACGCGTTTCCGGTAATGGATTTTGACATTGTAATACGTCAAGCACGAGGTGGAAGGTCCGTGAGACAGATGGTTGTCTACTCAGATGCTGACATATCTGAGCCAAACACTGACACTGATGGAGAGTTAGCGGAAGAGCCGTTTGATGCAAGTGATGATGACGAAATGGAAAACGTTCAGGTTTTTCATAGATCCAAATACCAATCAATGGACTCCAAAGTCTTTTACGCCCCTATTTCAATGTAGGCGTTCTGACTGTACATCGGTCTTGGAACCAGTGGTATATTTTCGACAATACTTTACGGATACACTCTATGAACAAAAATATACGCTGGTCAGTGTGGATATTGTAATTTCTCAGTGACTGCGATTGACATTGAGACAATGACTGGCATACTGCTGAAAATGGGTATCACATCCATGCCCAGATATCGCATGTACTGGGCAGCAGGTACACGTTTGGATTTTGTGGCGGAATGATAAGTCGCAACCAGTTCGACCAGTTGTTGCGTTTCATTCATTTTAGAGATCAAAATCATCCACAGTTTGATCAGTTCTATAAAGTCTGTCCACTCCTAGATCATATTCATTCAGTGTGTCTGAAAACTGAACCGTCAGAGTGGCAATCAACTGATGAACAGATAATTCCCTACTAAGGGCGTTGCAAGATGAAGCAGTATCTGCTTAACAAAGCACACAGCTGGGGGCTCAAAGTATTCTGTCGTTGTGGCAGTAATGGCTTCTTGCATGATATGTCGATTGCCAGTGACAGCTCATTGGAAATAAAGAACGGCTTTGGCTATATTAGAGCTGACGTTGTGCTCAAATTATTTGAAGAATCACTGAAGCACCAGGGGCATAAAGTATTTTTTGATAGCTATTTGAGAAAAAATAACTAACACGCGTACAGACAAAGCCCAGACAGGAGAATGACGGAAAAAGAGCTTCGTAAAAGATTTGATGCCGGAACCAGAAATTACAATTGATCATTAAGCTAGTGAATTCTCTCAGCCGTTAGCCATTGTTTAATCGCTCCATGTAACTTGTTGTACTGTAAGACAACCTGAATATTTTTATTTCAAAATGTATATCTTTTGGAATTGGGCATATTTATTAATTTTTATTTTCAATTCAAATAAAAGTTTAAAAATAAACAATATTTTTTAATTTGGCTAGAATTTTTACCATGTTGCACAGTGTTTGCTTTCTTTTTCTTTTTAATTGAAGATTTAATATTTTAAATAGCTGCAGAAAAATTTATTAATTTTTTTAATACTGAAAAAGGAAATGTCGCATTATAGTTTTACATCAACTCTAACTGATAACAAGGCAATGCAGATACTGAGAAATCAACGCGATCAGTACTTACTCACGACACTTAATATTTGACGTCAGTAAAAACGCTAACTTGCATTATCACAGTGTAACTGCTGTATAATTATTATGTTTTCACATTGGTGAAATTTATAGATGACAGAACGGATATTTATTTATAGAGACCTTTTTTTTATTAAATTATTTAAATAAAATATACTATTTAAAAATGTAAATTTTTGATGACTGGGTCAACCGGGAGATAGTAACGGATGGCTAGGAATCGAATGATTTTGGTTACGGCTGGATAAGCGTTTCAAGAGTTGGCAGCGGATGATGGACAATCGATAGTCAATCGCTGATGTGGCAAACGACTGGCAAGTCGACCATTCAGAATAAAGCATTTGCTGTCGCTTTAAAACGACGCCGTCGACACCAGACTTTACCATTCTACAGCGTTGAATACTCGCTTGCAAGCAAGTTTGTATGAAAATTTTCAAAATGATATAAACGATTATATTTTTTTAATATTATATCATCTGTTTACAGTTTTTTCTTCTTCCTCTTCCTCCTCTTATTCTTCTTTGATTTTTACTGCAGTTTGCTCAAGCCAGCATCATGCAAGTATGAAATTTTTATTAATTTTTCATATTTTTTGTTTGTTTTAAAATCATTAACAATAAATTGTTAATATTCTCAACATATATGCATATATATATATATGTTGATAATGTGCTTGTCTATTTGACTACTTTTGAAATGCGCTAAATGACTGATGCAAAAAATGATGAGGGAATTTGTTAATTTTGCAAAGTATCATTTCTTTTTTTTTTGCATTTTTCAAGTACAAATTATTGAAAAGTTTTAAAGTAGAAATTGAATATTGTTCATCATTTGGAGTAAACAGATTCGTAGGGCAGCGGGGAGTCAGAAAGCATTGTTTGGGCTGTTTTGCTTACAACTTTTGCTGTGCTTTGGTAATCGATATCCAATGCACGAATGATCTGTGAATGTGGCTGGCAGTGATCTGGCAATAAATCGAACCCGAACTCGTACGTTAATTTCATCCTAAAGAAAGCTTTGATAGAATGTTGTTGTTGTTGATGTGGTTGTCTTGAAGCTTAAATTGAAGCCAAAGTTTTGGTCGGATCGATCACTAGGTGGTGAGATGAGCTGCATATTTGAATTGTTCCTGTTCCTGGACAGTTTTTCAGTATTGAGTGGAATTTTGGTCATAGATACGTTGACACTTGTCGAACCAACAACAAGCAGAGTCAGGGCTTCAACAAACAATGCTTCAACTAATAGCTGAGTGAGTGAAAACGGCAAGTTAAACATGTGACAAAGAAAGAAAAAGACACAAGCACGCGCATTGATCGTTTGAAACTGAATGAGGAAATTTACTTACGATAAAAAAGAAAAAAAACCAATAAAACAATAAAATTAAAAAATCTTCTTTTCTTAATCATATTAAAAACAGAAAATGACTGGATATTGTGAATTTTGTTCCATTAATTAATTTTTGCAATTGATTAATAACAAAACAATTTGCAAGTACTTCTTTTTTTTACATAGAAAATTTAATCTCATGTTCTTCTTCTCAGTATGATAAATAATAAACTTACATAATACGTCTCTCATCATAATTTATCAAGCTTTTTTAAAATAATAATTCAATTTTTTACATATTAAATTATTATTTTTCTCCATATTGAGAAATTGCTGAATGCCATTGACACTTACTTACTTCATTTCATACGTTTAAGCTTTGAAGAGTTTTAAATTGTTGTTCACTGTTATGTGATTAATATAATGACAACATTTACAATTCAAATTATGAATTATTAATTTTTTATTCTTTAATTGTTGAATGAAAAAAGAAACTTTCACTCATTTTCTATGAAAAAATCATTTCCAGAAGATAATTAAAAATTGTTCAATAGACTTTTAAATAGGATGAAGTATTCAACAGCTTCATTGCACCGCATCATTGCTATTGCTTTGCTCAGAATGGAAAATTTTTATTCGAAATTATGCAAACTTTAGCTTTCTTTTGCCAGTTTTGTTTATTCTTTTAATCAATATTGATGGTAAACTTCTAAAACGTTTGATGATCCATTTGATGTCATCTAAAATTTGAAAGATAATTTGCAGATAGATCTATAATGCAAAACAAGCTTATTAATATGAATAAATATATAAATTTTTTAAACAGAGAAATGAAAAATTGATTTTAAAAAACATATAACAATTTTTTTTCTTATATATATATATATATACATTTATAATGCCAACCATCTTTACTTTGCAATGATGGATTGATGTCACCTTTATTGCTTTTCAATGTTGGGCAAATAACCAATCACTCGGCTTTGAGTGTGCAATTCAAATTTACGCACTGAGAGATATGAAAAGCTATTTTATTGAATTTCGATAACATTGTATATATATATATTCTAAAGCACTTTTTAATAGGTGATTTTTATTTATTTCTTTGGTTGCAAATGGCAAAATACTCATTTAAGTGTTCTCGTTGTGATAATATTTCTTTCTCAACTATATAAGGAAGTTGACTTTGATATTTCAATAATAAAAAAAAGTTTTCAAGTAAATTACATAACGCAGTGTAAATGTTCAATGAAATGTTCATTTAAATTTGTTTTCAAATAATGGCTTGAATGGGCGTGTTAATTTTGAAGCGGTGCTGTTAAGCGGCTTGTTGAACTGGCTTGATTGAGAAAAATTGATAAATTAGGCTGCCCTTTTATATAAGACACATTTGCAAAAGCGACCTAGTGCAAACGGTTCAGCTCAGAGATGATAATTGCGGACAGATTTCTTCTCCTTTTGATAATGATCATTCGTAGCCAGCCAGCTTGTCGGCTAGTGCATCGCTTTCGTGTGGATATTGATCTTCTCCATTTCAATAGAAGCACTTGCCCACTTACTCTTGGGATATGTTTTTGTTCATGGAACAAGCGCAACCAAACATCCACCGTTGCATTCTACCTGGCTTGCATTTTCCACATTTGCATAAAGAGAATTTTATTTTTTATTTGTGTGCCTTTGTGTATGTGTGTTTTGAAATATTAAATATAGTTGAATAAAATTTTCATCTTTTAATTTTACTCAAATGCCCCACCAATCGATCAGAAAACACAAACAATCATAGGAAAAGTTTTCATGTAAATAATGAATGCAATTTATTTTCTGACTTTTCACTTTGCGTCACTTAAAATTTAAAACATGATGATTTTAAAATCCATGATCAAACAATTATTCAACTGCTTTGGAAATTATTCAAAAAAAGTATAAAATATAAAACATTTTTCCATTTCTCACATCTTCAAACATACTACAACAAGTTCATTATATTGAAGATTGAAAAATATAATTAGGAAATGAAAATGTGATGCAATTGAACAGAAAAGCTGTCACAACTGATGAATAAATAAAAAATATTTTTTACTTATTAATGAGAAAAGATTTAAATTAAATCAATTTGCTTTCATTTGAAATTTACTTATACCGATAAAGCTGACTTTCAATTTTTCATTTATTTACTTACTATTGAAAAATTTGCACTGACTGAGCAAACACTATATATAATTCAATTGTACGAATAAGTCAATTTTTATTAGTCATATATTGATTTTATTTATATTTTTTAAATCTACTTTGTTTTTCTTTTAGTCGATTACGTTTGCTTTTTTCTTTCATTTTTTAATTATGCAATTAACAATATAAGAAAAATAAAAGTTTAGTTACTTTCAAGGGAATTAATATAGTGGCGCATATTATATATGCATATATATATATATTCCTCTTCAATCTATTATTGATCATTTCAAATATTTTACTCAATTTGGAAATTTTCTTCGCATTCTCTTTAATGAATACTGCCTGCTGTGCATTTATTTTTACATTGTTCAGTTGATTTTCTTTTTTTTTAACGTGATATTGCAAAGTTTGCTTGTTCCAATTAATCTTTCATCATAGCAACTTTCACTTGTTTATAAAATGCTAATAATGATGCTAATTTATTTATAATAGCTGATTTTGAAAACAATTTTGTAAATTTGAACATATTTGTAGAATCAAACACCGTCGATGAATTTCAACGCCTTCAAGGACAGCTTTACCCAAGGCGTTAGCTTTTTGAAACGTCGCTTTTCATCAAGCGATCTTACTGATGATGTGGATGACGACTTTTTGCATAGACCAGGCGATCAATCGACAGCCGTTTCAGCCCAACAACAACAACAACAACAACAAGGATTGCATCTTACCAATGAACAGCTGAATGTCAGACGGTCAAACTTTGCAACAAGGTTTATTATCAATTTTAATAACTTTTTATTATATTAAATTTGTAAGAAAACCATTGCATATAATGCATACACACACATATATATATATTATATATTTATTGTCAAAAAATGATAAAAATTTAATCTACTTGCTATGAAAATCAATCAAGAATTTCTGATATGTATGGTAAAGATATATTTCTTGTTGTTCGTGTTAATTTAACTTTTTCATAATACAAGTATATATATCTAGTACATATGTGCATATGCAATTAGAAAAGTGTAAAATAAAATAAAATGATGTTGATTTAATTTATTTGAAAAATTTAAATCTTCTTTTTATTTTGTAGTGCGCCAACGTCGCCTGCTCGACAACCGCATGCCACATCGTTGATGCAAGGCATCACGAAAAGCATCTTACATGCCGCCAGCCCTCGTCAAATGTCAATGTCCAAAGAGAACTCGAAATGTCTGCTAATCATTGACAATCAATGTGTTGACTGGTGAGCTGTTCAGAATTGTCTTGTTTGATTCATTAAAATAATTGCCGTTATTGATTGATTTGCCTCTCTCATCTGTATTACAAATATGCAGATACATGATGTTAAAATTTTATTCTGAATTCAGCATGTTTTAATATTTTTTTAAACATATGTAGAATTATTTTTCTTATTTATATTTACAAAAAACGCATTTTTTATTGTTCAGGTCAAAGTATTTTCGTGGACGTAAAGTACTCGGCGATTGTAATCTTCGTGTTGAGCAGGTAATGCTTATTGTTCAGTTCATTTCGATGCCTATCAATTAATTGATCAATTAATTAATTAATTAATTATCATTTCACTTTGATAGACAGAGTTCAGCAAAATTTCCATCCTTTCGCAAAGTGATCCAAGTGGTTGCTTAGTGGAAGCCGGTGGTCGACCATTCAGACCAGATTTTGTGCTAATTCGACAACCTGTCAAAGAATTGAATACAGACTGGAGGCCAATTATCATGGGCATGCTTTATGGAGCAATTCCAAGTTTGAATACATTGCACAGTATTTACAACTTTGCCGACAAGCCGTGGGTTGTACGTATGCTTAATTTTAATTTTGTACAAAAAATTTCCACTATTGTTGCTATTGTTGTTGCATATTTGTTCAGTTTTCTCACATGCTGATGCTGCAACGACGACTAGGAGCCGATCGGTTTCCTCTTATTGAACAGCTCTATGCTTTCAATCAACAAGATCTTTGCAAAGCAGTTATTCGACTTCCGAGTGTAATTAAAGTTGGTCAAACGTACAAAGGTGCTGGAAAAGTATGCAAATAAGCAATTAACATTTTCAATTTAAATTATATTTAATTGATTTGGCTGTTTTTGAAAGGTCAAAGTGAACATGGCTGATCAATTGGAAGAATTGTCCAGCATGATTTCCATTTTGAGCACTTATTACACTACTGAGCCTTTCGTTGACGCGAAATATGACATTGTGATACAAAAAATTGGTCCACATTGCAAAGCTTTCGTGTGAGTCTGCAATTTTAAACTGTCATCAATAATAATAACAATACTGATGTATAATTTTGCACAAATAATGAGATGAATGTTGCAGAAGAAAAGGCATAGGAAGTGCTTGGAAAACGAACACGAGTGCTTCAATGTTGGAGCAAGTGGCATTGACAGATCGGTGAGTTCTGCCGGTGATTGGTGAAAATTATTTCAATTCAAACGTTTTCAATATGCTGCATTTGAAGGCACAGAGAATGGATATCCGAAGCGTCGAAAATGTTCGGCGGATTGGATATGTGTTCCATTGCTGCAGTGGTCGGCAAAGATGGCAAAGAGTACATCTACGAGGTTGCGAGACGAGGGATTTTTTTTCTTCTTCTTCTCAAATTGCCAATTGAAAATGTGTAATTTCGATTTCAGATGAACGATTGCACTTTTCCGCTGTTAGGTGACACCCAAGAAGAGGACAGAAAGCAAATTGCAGAGTTGGTTGTTCACAAAATCAATCACATCCTGAGCTTGAAACAAGCGCAACAGTAAATAAATTATACTCTCCACCGATAGTATATGATTGTTGTGGTTAACTTTTTGATTATGTTCCGTTCAGAAGAAAGGAAAGCATGGGCTCTGCATCACCGCAGAATTTCATCAAACACGAAACTCCAGCTAAGGTGAGCAACACGAGAAGTGACTCGATTAGCAACACAACAGTGACCGAGGCTGCCGTTGCCAAAAATCCGGTGCAGTCAACTGGCCACGCCCCACCGCCAGTACCGGCTAGGCCAGCCAATGCACAAGCCATACAACGCCAACTTTCTCAACAGAACAGCATAGTGCGAGACGAATCGACCGGTGTCGATGACACCATGAGCAATTTGAAAAAAACATTTGCTGGAATATTCGGTGACATGTGATGGATGATAAGCAATCTTAGTTTTACATGCTTTTTTTTCTCATTGTACAAACATTAATCCTTGACGCTGCAGTAAATTTGCATGAAAACTGCAAAATAAAACAATATACGTATATGAAAAGCAATTTCCCAATTATTTAATCGTAAAATGATAAAATAATTAATTCTTCTTCTTCCAAACATTGTTCTCAAATTTGCTTAAAATTATATTATTGCAATTGAATTCAAAACTGACCAATTTTTACGATTCATTTCTTTACATTTCATTAAGAGAATATTAATTTTATTTTTATCACTTCCCTAAAAAATTGATGATCATTAATAAAAGAACAAATATCGCTCGGTTGTTTTTCATTCACAAATTGAACATCATCGAATTACACAATAAAGTGTTGGGCAAATTATAAATGAAACAAAAACTTTTCAAGTTCAGCAATTTCTGACTGAACTGAAGAAAAAAATATATATTTTTTTTACATTGTTGTTCGCAAAATGGCGTTACATGCCAACATCAAACTGATATCGACTGATTAATCTAAAAGAAATAAATAACAACAACAACAATAATAATAATAATAGTAATAATAATAATAATAATAATAAATAATCCAATGACAAGGAAACATCATTCCTATGTCATGAATGAATGAATTTCAATTATGAAATCATTTTCCTACTCTCGGTGACAAAAATTATCCATAACTTTGTTTCCAACAAAGCAAAAAATACAAGTCAAAGCAACAAAATCAATCAACATACAGTAGTTATGGAGAAGATGGAAGAAAATTTTTTCCAAAAATCGAAAATTATACTGAAATATTGCATCAGCACGAAAAAATTATAAATATAAAAAAAGAAAACAAACAAGCATATGCAAAACTGCCAAAAAAGAAAAATCAATATGAAAAACAATCGTTGATCATTTTTCACAATATCGATTACAACGGTCTCTGAGAAGGTGGATGCTTGACCAAAATACCATTGATCAAATTATCCGCAACGTGGAACCAACCAATTTTTTGAACCAGCTAAAAAAAACACTTAATCAATTAAACATATCGCGTCAAAAATTCCACTTTCTAATGCTAAGAAAACGTAAAAAATCATTCAATTGTCAACTGATAATGTTCATTTATATCATAATTTGTGAATAGCAAATAATTTGAAACAAAATTGTGAAATCATATTGCAATTGAAATACCGAAATTTTCAAAGCTTTCAATTCTTTGCGCTTTGGATCCTCTTTCAACAGTTTGTCCAATAAGGCGACAGCCCAAAAATAGCGACCAGTATAAATGGCATAATTGCAACAGAATGGTATGAGCTGAAATAAAAATTAAACAAGCTAATTTTCATCATTGTACAAATTGTAATACGTACAAGTGGATGTTCCATGTCGGCCAGTTGAAGCATTTCCAAGAGAATAGCTTCGACGTCGCATATTTTGAAAGATGCATACCAATTTTCAGGCTTTTGTTGTTCTTCTGAATTTTCTGAATTCTTCTTTTCACTTATAGCCGCTTCTTGGGTCTGCGCTTCCAAGGACGACACTTCATTGTCTTCCTTTTCCGAAGAACCGTTCGACGTTGACGAATCATCAGTGCTTAATGTCGATTCACCAACATACGATCCTGAAGCATCGTGCAGCACTTTTGGAAATTCCAACGCACCGCATGCAATGAACACGTCGGACAATTTTTGATCAAAATTCTTCCTCATAGTCGACAATATTACAGTACCTTTTGCAAACAATGCTACCAACGTGACGTTTTTCAAATATTCCATCTTGCTGAAGCATGTTAATAATTAATATATGAAATGTATTTTTATTTTTGCAAGTAAAAAAAAAAATTCACACTCACGTTTTTTTCTTTACCCAATCTGGGTCGAAATCTCGGTTACCACCGAAAAATACAATAAGCTGATTTCGATCAATCAGATTCAACAATTTTACCGACAGATTGTAAATTTCTTGTTGATAGCTAGTCATTTGCTAATGGAGACAAAAATCACTTGTCAATATTTATCATAATATGAGAGAAAGTTTTTAAAAAAATCAAAAAAAAAGAAAAAGAATCACAACATACATATTTCATTAAGTATATCAGACGTGTCAACGTACAATAGACAGCATCACCACTTTCTTGTTCTGTTAATTCTGAGTAAAGCAAATTTGATGCAGTCAATCCTCGCCTAGCCATTAGCCAAATTTTGTAACGATAAATCAGTTCTACAGAGAATAAATTTTGAAAAATCCAAAATAAAGCATAATAAATAATGAAGAGCAAAAAAAAGCAAACAACGACGACATCATACCTTCGACTGAAAAACTGCTAATCTTCCTATCCACATCTGGAATAAGAGTCAAGCTTTTCTTCTTCTTCTTAGGCATATCCATTTGTACATAAAGTTTCACGTCGAACGTCACTGGTAAAGTGGTTTTGGTCAATTCACATCTTGACATCACCAAATGACCGCACAGAAAACTGCCAGCACTGGCGTGAATTGGTAAACTGGAAAACAAGAAGAATAATATAATTAATTAATTATATTTAATTAATTAATCATCACAAACAGCAATTACTTTTCAATAGTAGGAAGGGAAAAATAGACTGCTTTCATTTGACCACGTTGCAGCAAGCAAGAAGTGAACTTTTCCGAATTCTTGAACGACGGCCAGCTTTCATAACTGTCCACCGCAATTGGTGTAGCTAATTTGCAATTGACAGTCGCAAGAGTGCCTTTCGCTTGTTCAAGCGCATCTTTACAGTAATGGCGAACTTGCAAAATCATACTGTACTCGCCTTCTTCTAATTTCGTTGAAAACTGAAATCAATTTTCCAATAAAATATTTTTCAACTATATACAACAACAATGAAGAAAATCTCTCCTCACCCGATCCGGATAACTACCACCAGAGAACATGTAAGCATTGTTGATGTCGTATATACTCCACATATAGCCGCAATAATCACTTTCGTACAAATGCTCTGACAAAAGTGGCACGTTCGGTGTCACAATGCAAGATTTGTCAATTTGAAATTTGTACGTGATCAACAATTGATAAGTTTGCTTGCCATCGTAAAACAAATCCCTGGGACCCATAGGTCGGAGTTCATGTTTTACGGCTCTGAAAAGCAAATATCATTTTATAGACAAAATTTTCAATTACAACACAATTTCAAAGCTGCTTTTTTTCATCATCAACTCAGCTAGCTAAAATCTACTTCAACGGTACGGTGATGCTTTTCAAATTCATTATGGGTTGAAATTTTTCTGAACGCGGCCCACATTTCACCATTAGCTTGTAAACTGGAGAACACTTTTCCTGAAAAAACAAATACACCCATAATTGTATGCGATGTTGATGAAGATGTTGATCTCTTGTTGGAATAAACAAAAAAAAAAAGAACAACACTAATTAATTACCCATGAAATAACACTTGGAATAGGCACGATACCGTGAAAACTGATGGTACAATTTTCGAGCACTACTTCGCCACTGGATGCCCAATACTTTGCCAAACATATTTCCACAGTTCTATCCTGCACTACTGGAAATTCGTGTGTATATTCAATTCCAGGCGAAAGACTGAATTGCTTTAGTTGTAGAAGAAAAAGAAAAAAAAAATTAAATTTCAATATGAATAATAATTAAAAAAAAAAAACAAATTTGAATACTTTGTGATCTTCGTTCAAATGGAAACTCTGATGTGGAACTTTCTGCACAGAGTGAAAGACCATTTGAGCAAGTGGATCACATTTTTCCACTCGAAATGACAACACTAAAAAAATACATAAATAAATAAATAAAATAATAAAATAAAAGAAAAAAAAATGTTCAATTTTATCAATTATTAACCTGCCCAATTGCAATCCTTTGGTACGTGCACAAATCTTCTTCGACACAACGTTGGACTGAGCAGTATACGTTGAAAATTAACCGTCGGCAAAGTTGGCTCCTTGCATTGCAAAGGCACCGCTACAGTAATTGGAACTGAAAACATTGGCCCTGCATCGTAAATGCTCAAATCAAACGCCAGCAGCTTAAAACAAAAACAAAAAAAAAAATATATATATATGCAGATTCAGTTGAATTCAAAAATGCATAATCATACTTCAGTATGATGGACATGGCCTGCTTGTAAACTGCGAGGATCAATGCGAATTTTGAAACTTTTCCCAGAGTAAGCAACATCAATCGAAGCAGGAGCGGTGATCCAATCCGCGTCCGAGCAACGAATCATAAATACTTTATTAAACGACGCCATCGTTGTTGCATCTGAAAAATAAAAAAAAAGCAACAGTAATAATTTAAAAAAAATATATATGTTCAGCAAATAAAATTTTTTTTAAATTTACCAGTTTTTTCGCTAAATACTGGCTTCACGTTGACGGTGATCAAATGGACTTGTTCCACTTCGGCTAATTCACGAAAATAGATTCCACGGTCACTGTCACCAATTTTGACAGTGTAATGCACATGTCGTTCCAATTTCGACGCGAAACGTTTCAAATAATTGAACGCCTCTGTTACCTGAACATCATTTTTTTTTTAATTCAGCATAGGGAAAATTTCAAGATCAATCGATTATTAAACAATGAAAAACAACAGCTTACGCGAAGTAAACCCCGACCAGAGGCTAATTTACACCCGTCGTCGATGTCTTCCAACGGTTTGGCAGTGTTTTCAATTGCAAGCTTGACCATGGTCGGTGAAACGGCCGTTCTGTCAGACAAACCAGACAAAATACAAGCTGAAAAATATTTTTTTAATATTGCCAAGATAATAACAAAAAAATTTGTTTTTCAAAATTAAAAATTACCTATAGAGCCGGCAGCGTTCGGTGAACTCATCGATGTTCCATTGAACAATTGATAGCTGGAGCGAGACCATCTCGGCACGCACGTTATCGCGGCACCAGGGGCACAAACCGACACTCCACAAAAGCCGTCCGAACTGAAGAATAAAATTACACACCATTTTAACATTAAATACAACAAAAAATAACAATTAAACTCACCAAGGTCCCCTTGATGACCACGAATAAACCATCGGTGAAAGTCTGTCACGCAGAGAATAAAGTTTCGTTCGCATTGCGGGACTGACATAAGCGGTGATACCTGGAATTTTTCAAATTTCAAATTTGAATAATTTTTTTTTGTTGTTGTTGTTTAAAAGTTGCAACATACCCACACATGCGTCGACAGAACCTCCTGGACATCCGACAGTGGTCAACGCCGGTCCTTCATTACCAGCGGCCGCTACGTAAATCACATCATGATTAAATGCGGCATCACGAATCGCATCCAAAATTTTCCTGTTTTATTTTATTTTATTTATTATATTAGTTGTTTGTTTTAAATAAAAGTCAATTCAACAAATTTCACACAATTTCAAAACAAAAATTAAAAAAATTACCCATCATCTTCCCAGTGAGTTGATTCGGCAAAACTGTAATTGATGATGTGCACTTTGTGTTCAATACAATAGTTAATCTACATCACAAAATATGCATACGCACGAGAATGAAAACGACCATTTGTACAAGTGAAAGCACAAACAAACAGCTTACAGCTCTTAATAATGCTGTGCCAGTTTCGATACCCTTCAAACGATGATCACCAATTTGCAAAGAGATTAGCTGTGCCCCCGGCGCAACACCATTTCGATGAGGTTCATCTGGATGATAAGCGGCTGCTATTCCGGCCACGTGAGTGCCATGATCAGCTAAAAATTATAATTACAAAAAAATTATACAATTCGAATGCTCAAAAAAATACAATTGTTCACTCACCAAAACTGCAGCAAATTTCCAACAGATCACCATTGTTGTAAATATTAAAGCTGTATGCCATTAAATCTAATTTTTTTTTAAATACATTTATTTAATTTATTTGAAAATCTCAACTTTTTTCTATTTATTAGCTAGTTTTATCCGCTAACCTTGTTTTGTCAATGTGTCGAACTCTTGCTTTTCACGGTAACTACTCATCAACCGACACTCGGACAACTGACCTTTAAAAGTTGTATCTAAACACGCTCTGAAAACATTCATTAATCCAATTATATCCAATAATAATAATTATTATTATTAATTTTCAAACGTACACCCAAGACGTTCCGTTGTGAAAAACGATGCAATCGGCCACAGGTCCATATTCTTCCATTTCATCCACAGATTTCAACAAACTTTCAGCTGAATCTAAATCTTGCTTATCGAAACGAGTTTTCTGTAAAAAAATAATAAAAAAGCAACAATCAACAGCAAAAGTTACATCTAAAGCATAACATAACACACTAATGTATATTTTGTTTGATCAACGCCATTTTTATTTTCAAAATTTTCTACCAAACGAGCGACATCTGCCGTTGCTAAAAGATGCAATGGTGTCCATTCTTTTTTCCTCTTTTCCGACTAAATTAAGAATAAGAAAAAAGCTAATGTTGTTAACTTAATTTCCAGCAAATGAACAACAGAAAAATCAGAATGCTTGCTTTAATTTCCGTTTTCAAACTTTTCGGGTATAATTCGTAAATATTTTTCAAACCCAAATGATATTCACCGCTTGGATTGTGCCATGACGAAGGTATCTAAAGAATGAGCAACTGAATTCAGTGAAAAAAAAACTGAAACAAATTTACATACCATTAATTTTCTACCAGTCAAGCCAACCAAAACTGAATCTTGTGCGCGTCTCTTAGTCGACGTATCAACATCACCTGAGCCAGTTAAATCGACGATGTCAATTATTTTCGGAGATCCTTGTGAAGTAACCTAAACAAAGTGTACAAAGTAAATCAAAAATATAAATAATTAAAATCAATGAAAAATGTATTTGTTTATTTTTTATGTTAAATTATTTAATTTAATATATTTCATTAAGGTTGTTCTTTCAACTTTCAATCCGATTCAAATTATGCGCAAAATCAAAGTAAAACTTACTTACAATTAGTGTATTAAAAATAAAATTAACAAATAAAATTTTGTTACGGTATAAATTTCGCGCATCAAATACTATGTTCAGTAGAAGATTAATTAAATTCAAATTTACCTGCATTCCAGGAGCAGATGGATCAATTCCTGTATCCAAAATAGCAATAACGATACCGCGACCGTCATATTCAGAATGGCTTTTTTGAAATTCACTTAGTTCAGTTTCGTCTCTTGGAATTCGATGAAACAAGGAATACAATTCTGAATCAGAACCAAAATCAAGATCCATTTCTTTTTCGCACTAATTCACTTCCTAAAATTGACAAATTTGGCAGCTCAAAATAACGTGATGAATATTTCTTCAACGATGACCTGAAAGACGGAAAAATAAAAAAAAAGATTTAATATCAGTTTAAAACGTAAGAATAAAATAAATAAATTCAAAAACAAGTTTTAAATAGTTGTTGAAGAAAAAACTTCCTGTCGAGAGTTGGCTAACCAATCAACTTGACGACGGAAACTATAAATGTAGCATACTGTATCATAGTAAAAATAAAGAGCAATTTTTACAAGTTCGTAATAAATTTTAATTTAATCGAAAATTTTTTTAATGGCATTGTTATTAAAATATTATATAAAATAATGTTTTATTATGTGAAAAAATGTTGAAATAAATAATACACGATTATATTTTTGTTTAATTTATTGGGTTACTCAATAATAATGCAATAGAATAATGAAATAAAAATTGTGTAAAAACAATAAAGAAATTATTTTCATCTAAATATTTTAAAATACAAATTCAATTTCATTATTGAAATTAGCAAATGATGTGCAGGTAGGTTCAGTTAACGAGCAATTTTAAGTTGTGGCAAATGACGTGTAAACAATATTAACTTATTTTATCGGTTTAAACTCAGTCGTTGCGTTTGTCGTTACGTTATGCTCAAATATCGGAAGAATCGCCGTTGTCGCCAACGCAGAAAAAATAACCTGATTGAAAAGGCTATTTTAAGCTGCCAGAAATCGTTGTCGGTTCAGTTGAATAAATTGGACACGCTCGCATGTCGTTGGTTCTACTCGGTTACTCCAAAATGGGCTTCCAAAGTGATCCGGCGTCATCTTTTCCCAATCATTACTGTCATACAACTGTGCGTTTTATTCTTCCTTTTAAATGTGTTTTGATATCTACTTGAGATGAAATAAAAGTCTGAAACAAAATGCTTGTGTTTTCTTGTGCTGAAATTCGAGTAAACGCAAATTATGCAGCATCATTAAATTTTAATATCAAGCAATTAGCACAAAAAGAAAATCTCATTGCCAGTAAACAAAAATATGCATGCAAATTAAATGAATAAAATCAGTTTCAGTTGTGCGTCAAGTAGCGTGGCGTAGCACTAAATTTTGCGTAGCCTTTTATCACTTTCTGAATTGCTTCAAGAAAGTCTTTCTCGCTGGCGATTTTCCTTCGAGCTCTTATAGCAAACATCCCAGCTTCTGTGCAAACGCTGCGTATTTCGGCTCCTGAAAATAAATGATGCAATCAGCATAAATAAATACAACGCTTGCCAAAAACCTGTGCAATTTGGACAAAGTCGAGCCAACAAATCATAACGAATGTCCCGCTCAACACTCATTTGCCTTGCGTGAATTTTAAATATATGTTGACGACCCTAAAAAAATTATATATATATATTCACAAATTTGTAGTTTTACAGAATGTCAATTAAGAATAATTGCATATACACACCTCCATGTCGGGCAAACCAAATTCCACCTTCCTGTCTAGCCGACCTGGTCTTACCAAAGCAGGATCCAAGGTATCGGGTCGATTTGTTGCCATTAACACTTTTATGTTACCTCTTGGATCAAAGCCATCCAGTTGGTTGATCAGTTCCAACATAGTTCTCTGCACTTCGTTGTCACCACCCATTCCATCGTCAAATCGAGCACCTTTTATGAATAATACACATACATATATAAAAATATTCACTTCAACAGTATCAAAATTGCAATTATGATACCTCCAATAGCGTCAATTTCATCAAAAAAAATAAGACAAGCTTTTTTCGATCGAGCCATTTCAAATAATTCTCGCACCATGCGAGCTCCCTATGATAAAAAATAAAACTGAATTAAAATTGGTATTGAATTCGAGAAATCAAAAAAACAAATAACAAAACATACTTCACCAACATATTTTTGAACCAATTCCGAACCAATTACACGAATAAAACAGGCATCAGTCCTGTTCGCCACAGCTCTGGCGCATAATGTCTTTCCTGTGCCAGGAGGACCATAAAGCAGTACTCCTTTAGGTGGCTCAATGCCAAGGTTGACAAATTTGTCCGGCTTAAAAGTCAAATAATTTTTAAAAAAAGGACTAAAAACATCAAATTATTAAATACATATAAAAGTGGGGTTTCCACCACTTCTCGGAGTTTATCAATTTGTTCCTTGCATCCGCCCACGTCATTATAAGTTACGTCAGGCTTTTCTTCAACCTGCAAATATTATCATATAACATTAAATTATTGAAAATTCTTTTCTTCAAAACAACTTTACCTGCATCACAGTGACAGTAGGATCAATTTTCGGCGGAAGTGGTAAATGTATTTGATATTTATTTCTGTCCACTCTGTAAAATTTTATAATATTAAAAACATGCAATAACATTCATCTTCTCATTCACCAACCCTACGCGCATGCCTTCTTCTATGTCAGTGGGCGCCACTTGATCTGCCAAATCGACAACAAATTTTGCAAACTGTTTCACATTAATAATGTAACGATTCGAATCCTCAGTTTCGCCAGCAATAATTTTCGTGCAACGAGCAACCTGTAATGGCTGTTCTTGTTGGAGCGTCAATTTGTCGGCTGCAAGATCCCAAAGAGCAGCTGGTGCCAGTCCAGTGTCGGATTCCTTAATTCCTATAAAAATAATAACGTAAACAATAATTATATACAGAATAATATATTTTCCATTATTCCATACCAGCGAGCTCATTCACGCGTTTCAACGTATCACGAATATCATCCTCTGTCTTTTTTATAGCTTCATGATAGTAACCTTGTCCCTTAAAGTGTTTACGATACAAATGGAAAAGTGAACAGTTACTTTTTACTCACATAAGTTTTCAATATAGCTATATCGCCTTCATCCAGTGCTAAAAGATGTTCAATTAGCAACAAATAAGCGGCATGTCCGAAGACAGTTAAATATTAATAAACTTAATGCTGAAACAGAACATCAAAATAGTTAAATAAACTGAATGTGAGTAAAAAATGAAAAATTAAAGCAATCAAATGCACTGTAAAAAGTAAAGCACATTTGAAAATAATCACATTTTAAACAACATTAAAAATTTAAATTTAACTTTACATGTAAAATAAAACGAAACTATACTTTCGTTAAAGTTTACTATTGAAAAATTGAAGGTAGTTTGATTCGGTGAAACAAAATAAACAGTACGAAATGAATAATACCTTTAATAGGCTCTTCATTCTCTGTCTTTTTCACTTTTCGCATATCATCACCCAAATAATCTGGCATTTTTAAAGAAAAAAATCGAACGCAAGCTGCCGCAGTTAAGAAATTTTAATTACAATTTTCTGTATACTGTAAAATGAGTAACTTATTTTCATTAATCAAGTACATACGTTTAATACTGTAAGTAAAACATCAATTCGATATAGTAGTCTTTTACTATGTAAATATTAATAATCTCGTTTTGATATTTAACTTTAAATTAAGACATTTTTATTTTTTATAATTCGTATGCGGAAGATTATGATTCATATATTGAAATATTTTTTGACACCTTTGGTTAGCATTCGGTTAATATAATTTTATTTTGCATTAACATTAGACAGTTGTTCTTTTTTTCAAATTTCTGCCATGCTGATCTTCTTTTGTATATCGGCCAAGTCGACGTTTACCTGAAAATAATTTCAGTTTTTAAGCATTGAATTATTGTTTTTACAGTGTTCCAGAGATTTACCGTGTCTTCTAATTGCAGAAAAGAATTTATCGTTTCAGGCTTGTTCTCTTCTTCTAAATATTTTTGCCTCAGACCGGCAACTACATCAACGTAAACTTTATTCTTTAAAGCAATATCCAATGCCCTAAATAATGTAAGGATTATTTTAGTTTATTTAAAGTTTTTTTTTATATAACCAAACACTTTACCTGGGCCAACGATTGAGATGGACATTTAACATTATTGCATTGAGAAAGCTTCTTTTTTGTAACAACATCTGCTCTGCTTTTGTTACATCTCCAAACAGCAGTGTGGTATGAGCTTCATTCAACCAATCTTGAGTAGGGTTTGATAAAATGTTGTTTATAAATGAAACCTTTTCTACCTTAAACATTATGAATAAATTATCCTTTTGAAATATCAAATTGATTTGTCACTTCATTTAGCTTTGCATAAGCGATAACGGCCACGTCCAATTTCTTCTTCAACGTTGATTCCACTGCCAATGTTGCCCATAATTCATCAGTCTATTAACAGATGCAATTTTTCATTTTTTTTCCTTCTAAATTAGATTTCTATATTTAATTACTTCCAGTTGATTGCACAATCGTAATGCTCTATCCCATTGACACGCTTGACAAAATTTAAGGAGAGCGAACGGGAAAATTGGTAGTGCACAGAAAATTTGACATCCATCCGTTCTTCGTAGAATTGTGTGCGAATTGAAAAATTTGATAATTTTTGCATTTTTACCAATATCTCTGAATTAAAATGAAAAATAATTAATTAATTTTAATTTTATTCCTTAAAAACTGCCCACACCGTCGCTCTATTTGAATTAAGCATTTTTCGCACAGATTTGTATCGAAGAATGCCGCAGTTGGATGACACCAGAGGAGTAAGTTTTCATTTTGAACACCCAAAAGTGTATTAAATGCATCACCGAATCGGATACTTTGCAAAAGTTGACCTTAAAAGTTTAATTTTAATAAATATTTTTTTACTTCTTCTGATGTTTAATATTAAATATTCTCATACCAATCTTCTTTGGGCATTGTTTATTTCGTAAATTGTCTACTTTTATGATAAAAGCATCTCCATTTACGTCAAGGAAGGCCAGTGTTCGATCATTTTTAATATTTACCTGGTCAAGTGTTATTTCACTTATTTCTGACTGAAAATATTTTCACCGTTAAGTTTCATTTGCATCAGTTTATTGATTTTTGGTTTTGCTTACGTGGTGTTCAATTAGTCCATTTTCCATTAGCTTTTCAGATTCGATGTCAAATAAATAAATTCGTCGACGATTAAATGAATTACACACTGAAAGTGTATCCCAACTCAGAGCTAGTCTATCGGTACTGTGGCAGAAAAATATTGATTGACTTGTATCGGGATAAATTGTATTTTGATGGCGTCCTTCGTAGGTATATATGTAAAAAGTGTGACCATCAGTCAATAAAAATAATCTACAAATGCAGAGAATTTCAAAATTGAATGTAATAATTTTTGAATTTTTGAATATACACCTATAAGTCATTGCTATGGCTAATACGCTGTGTTTCAGATCCATAATGATGGGAGTGTTCCAGTTCTTAGAGCTAAAAGTTTTGAATCGATTAATTTTAAAAACCCAATTTGACAAACAAGAATGAATCTTTACCGATAGATGTAACATTTTTTCGGATCTACAACAATGAGATGTTCCCATCCGAGATCAAAATGTCCAATAAAATCTGTCGCATCAAGACGTTCTACGGAACCATCTTGAAAATTTTTTACTTCAATGGTGCATTTTTCCAAGTGTTTTGCTTCTAAATGTTCCCACGTGCGTATGCTAAACGTTAAATTTGATATAACCTCATTCGCTGTTGATTAAATCTTAATTAAAAGATTGCAGTAAAATTTTGCTAATTATAACGCACAGAAAATGTTATTTACTTTCCAAGTAATGAAGCACAAATGATTTGTCCATCACTGCAACTTGCTGCTAGCAATGTTCCATCTGAAGACCAACAAAGTGTAGAAACTTCTGCATCAGGAATGATTTCCAATGTTGCAAGCCACTAAAGTAAATGTATTTTTTCTCTTCAAATATTATTTTAATAATACATGTCATTAAGAGGGTTTTCGAATAGCAGATTGTATAAAAATAAATTATGAAATAAATTTATCCTATTATAACCCTTTTGGTAGATGCAACGAAGCAAAAAAAAAACCACTTCTCAAATTTATCTCATCTGAAATTGATTATGCCATATGTGCGTGCGTAAATGTAGAAAATGATTGATTCAAATCCTAAATGCATGTCTATTTTGAAAAGTGCAGAAGTTGATAAATCATCTGGTGTTCAATATATGATAAAAGAAAAAAGATTGGAATATCTACCCCAGATTGGTGATAAAGAAGAATCACTTCATTAGAACCTGCCGCTATCCAGCGACCGTCAGGGGACCAAACAATTGAACAGATTGGCGCCTCGAAACCCACAGTGACATATAAAGCTTTGCCGAATTCATTCCACACCTGCAATTGGGATGCCGAGGTGACAAAATGAATGCATTGAAAGATATTAATTGATTTGCTTTGATTTTTCCATTCTCTCCACCGGACACGATCCAATTGTTAGCAGGACTCCAGTCGACAGCGAGAACTGGACCTTGATTTGCATGCCATTTAAACGGCAGTTTGTCAGTTGCTTTTACCCAATTGATTTGCAATTTGTCACCAAAAGAAAATACAACTCGGCTATTATCCGGTGACCAACGAACACAATGTACCGCTTGGTCAACTTTTGCCAGATGAAGTCTCAGCACACCGTTTCTAGACCACAGTTTTACATTTCCATCTTCTCCACCTAAATATTTGAAATTTTCTTTCTTTTTTTTTTACTGTATGATTTATTATAATAGAAATTCAGCAATAGCAGATTTTACATGTAACAATGCTTATTCCATCTGAACTCCATTCGGCCGAAAGTACTGCACCGTTGTGTGCATTTACTATTTTTTCAACGCGACCACTTTTTGAAATTACGGCTATTTTACCTAAAATTATGTATGTAACAATTTGCATTATGAAGTTGAAGGCTGTTAGTAAGGGAGTATGCCTTTTTTTTTTAAGTCTGTGCCTTTAAATAATGAATTTAATTTAATAGTAGATTTTTAATGTACAATGTATAAAGAGCGAGAAATTATTGAATCATAAACGTGAACAGTCATGAATTTAAAAGTTGTTAGCTTTTTCACAGAAAGCAGAGAAAAGTAACTTAAAAGATTAATCAATAATCTATTTTTGTAAATGACTAAAATTATGAATCATGAAATAATCTTTATTTGAAATGTATGATCAGTCATGCAGTGATTTGTTTAAATTGAAGAATTTTCGGGCAATTTCGAATATTTAAAGCGTGAATGAAATGAAATTTTCTTTCAAATTTTGAACAATTTGCAACATCCGTTGGGTAATGTGTTCTCGTTTATTTTTTATTGTTATTCTTAGTATAAATTTAATAATATTTAACTTTGAAAAAGAAAAACCCTTAAAACACAGATTAATGATTATGAATGACGAAAAAAAATTTTTTTCAAATATTTGTGTATTTTCTAACAATTATAAACAATAGAAAAAAATAAAAATAAAACACTTCTTCGCCACTACCTTCGGCCGTTGCTAGTAGGAAAGCTTGTGAAACAGTTGTCGATTTGTTAGCATGCTTTGTGGCCGGACAAGAGCGCAACGTGATTGGATGCCAGCTTTCGGAAAGCGTTGCAATTGTGCTAGAGTGATTTTCAACCACTCGCCACAAGCGCAGTTGGCAGTCGTCGCCGCAGTGGTAAAGTTCGTCCGCGAACTTTGTCAGTGACCAGTCGATTGCGTTTATTCCATTTGTGGTGTGCAATTCTTTTTTGCGAACAATTTCCAAACGCATCTGCTCAGCTTCACTTGTGTCGCGCTGTGCGTTGCCACGGCAACTTGCCGCCCGGTAAACGGTAGTTTTCAAATCTAGTGTTGATCTTGCATTTCAGTATTGCATACTGTAACTCGGAATACCGTATCTCGTTTTGAGCAGCGCAATTGTGTGAGAGGGGGATCGATCTGCGGCATTGTGCGACATTTCGAAACCAACTGCAAAAGGCCGCAGTATGCCGTGACAATTTTTTTCTCTATTTTTGCCATTTTGATCCATCTTTGGTCAGCTTGTTGTTTGTGGATGCAGTTTGGGATACAATGGCTGCGTTCGGCCCTGGCGGAGGAGGGTCGTCGACTGGCACGATGTCGCGTTGCTTGGACAAAGTGTTCGAAGACGCTCAACTGGCCGGTGTGCTGTCCCTAAGTGGTCGAAATTTGAAAACTTTTCCATGCTCAGCCGGACGATACGATCTCAGCGATACCGTCTACGCCGGTAAGTTTACACTGCTACTTGTTTATGGTTATTATATTGATGTTGTTTAAATTATTTTATTTTTTGAAATAATTTTTTCGCGCTTTAAACACTTCAAACAACAAACATTTATATCGTGTAAAGGTAAATGTTGTTCTGTTGACTTGTTTCAAAGCGACCGCTGTTTAATCATTTCATCATGTCGACTGTTTGTTCATGCTGTTGTTTCTTTTTTCATTGTAGCAAGCTTTCGCATAGATACACTTATTAATTGTTCTTCAGTTGACATAGGATTGAAAATTTTTGTTTATTTATTTATATTTACTTTAAGCAATGTTTGAGTAAATTTTGCCTTGTCAACGCAGTTTCATGTCAACACAGGGAAAGTGAGTGGGAAATTTTTATATGCAATATACATTTGCTTAGGGACGTTGTCCGAATTGATGGCATTTTTGTTTGCATTTTCAACTTCTATAACTAACTGGCCAGTCTTTGCATTTGTCAGATTGCACTTAAAAGGAACGGTAAATGGCTGGCAGCATGCCTGCAAAAGCAGTCAGTCAAACTGGGTCAATTTCGCATGCATTGTAATGGCCGTGAGCGTGTTTTGACCGCGCTGACCCTGACCCGTAAGGGCGGCGTGAGAGTGCACAACGAGAGGATGGACTCTTTCTTCACCAGCCTTCAATACCCGTTGGAAACTTTTTTCTCATTTATTTTTTTTTTTTTATTTCAAGCCACGCCCTTATTCGAAACAATAGTTTAAAATTATTACTATTTGTATGAATGAGTGAAATTTTTCATTTCACAAAAGAGCATCAATCAATCAATCAATCAAACAGTCGATGGGATTTCAAATGAACAAGTTTTATTTCGTTTCTGCATGAGCAGCTTTTGCTAGTTTAGCTGGCTTTTGTTAACTGGCCATTGATGTTCACTATTAACGGGAAATGTTACGCTCAAGTGAAAAAAGAAATTGCATTTTTACAACATTATTCAGGGTTTTATTTTTGTTTTTTTATTTTGATTTTATTATTAATTAAAAATTTTTGTTCTTTCGTAATTTAATTTTGTCTAGAAACATGAAGAGAATAGTATTTTTAACATAGTAAATAAATAAATAAATAAATAATTTAAATACAATTTTGTTGTTAAGTATAAATTTAGTAAATTTTCTCTTCCTTGTTTTCATTTTGATTGACAAGCAGAAATGTGAAATTTTATTTCAATTTCACTTCAATTCTTCAAATTCAACGTTTGCTATTTTTCTGCTAAAAGCATCAGTTGTTTTGCTTTTTGTTGTTGTTGTTGTTGTTGTGAATTTTGAGAATTGATAAATTTGAATTAATAAAATTTGAAACGCTGCTTCTTGCTTTCAAAATTGACGTCAAAGTGTTTTATTTATTTTTTTTTTTTGCTATTCAGTTTTCTTCTCTTTCAGCATTTGTTTTGTTTTTGCTTTTGCATTTGAAATTACTGAATGAATGAATCGTCATTTGTTGCTGAAGAGATTAAATTTTATCATATTAAATGTATATATATATATATAGCTTGCTTTTGGCGTCACTAATGAGCTTTTACTTCACATTTCACAACCTGCCTCTTGCTAGCTAATTTGATCGTGTTGATTTTTTTCAACAATATCGTCAGCATTGAATTCAATTGACTAATTTGAAAGCAGAAATTTAAATTTATCATCTCCATCCATCATTAGTGAAATAATGCTCATTATGTGCAAATGTGATTTTCTTTTTTTTATAAATAAAATAATTGCAATTTCAGTTTTTAAATTAAAATTTTTTTTTTGCTTTATTCTTACAACAACTGAAACATTTTCACAATGCTCTGCTAATTTTAAATCAAATTGAATTTTCAAGATTATTTTTTTTCTTCTTTTTTAATTTTCTCTTCTCTTGCTTGCACATGTCAGTGAAAATTGTGAAAATAGTTGCTTGGTTGCTGCTGCTGCCATTTGCTTTATTCTTGGGTTTGAGCGATCGATTTCTCCCCGAAGCCAACTCAGTAATTAGTTAGCTTGGTGAAAATTTCCTCGCTAAAATGCTGTTTCGTAATTATGCAAAAAATAAAAAAAAGAATTTGATTTCATCAATTATATATTTTTTTTTTGAAATTATTGTTTTAAAAAAAAGATTTTATTGTTTTTGAACAATATTCAATAGACTTGTGTGAATTGATTGATTTGTGGAATAAAATTGCAATCGAACTTATATAAATTTTTACTTATATAATTTTTTTTATTCTTCATTCAATTATTCAAATTATTAACAAAAACAAAAAAATTCAATTTGTCCAACAATTGATTGGATTTGAATTTGTGACTTTTTAATTTTGCTTGCCACGTTGTATGTTTGTTTGTTTGTTTGTTTGTTTATTTGTTTATTTATTATTTGAGATTTGTCAAAAAATCGTCTTGCCGAATTCCCGGTGGAGTTGGCGGAATGCGGGTTTTTGGAGACGCTTCATTTGCAGCAGAATTGTATTCGCGCCGTGCCAAATTGTGTACGCTATCTGGGCCTTCTGACATACCTGGATTTGAGCGTTAATCAGATTCAAACGTTTCCAGTGGAGTTGTGCTTGCTTCCATTGGAAGTGCTTCTGTTGAACAACAATCGAATTGAATCGTTGCCTGTGGAAATTGAAAAATTGTCCAACTCGTTAGCTGAATTGGTATAATGAATGAATAAGCAATTAATTAATTAATTTATTTATTTATATTTACCTATTGTTTAGGACTTGAGTTGTAATCAGATTGCTGTTTTGCCAAATGAAATTGGCGCCTTGAAAAAGTTGCGGGTGTTGAACTTGCGTCAAAATTTGCTCACTTGGCTGCCTTATGGTAATTGACTCATTCAAATCGATGAATTTTTCGATAATAATCTTTTTTTTTGTTTTCAGAATTTTGCAATCTTGAGCTGAAAATTTTGGACGTCTCCTACAATAAGTTGAGTCATTTGGATGTGGATTTGCGTTTCATGCGTTCCATTGTTCACTTGTCGTTGGACGGAAATCCGTTGGTCTTTCCCATGGCTATGGTAAGCAAGCAGTGTTGTCGTAATTTGCATTTTAATAATTCTCTTATTTTAATTTGCAGTTCTGTGACCGGGGTCGAGATCATGTGTTCAGAATACTCGAACTGGAAGCCGTGAAACGTGGCAAGCAAGTCGTGAAACAAGCAGGCGCCGAAGTCGACACTCGTCAAATAGCTCTGTTGCCGACGTACAGGAGCAGTGTTCAATAATCATTTGATTATTCCTCTTGGTTGCATATGTAGAATGGTGTTTTTTTTTGTTTCAGTAATCCGAACGATTATAAATATCTGTCCCGGGACAAAAGTGGTCGTCGTCAAAGTCGCAATCGGACAATTGCAACCGATTCAGGCTATTCAACGTTGAGTGAAGAGCACGCAAAGCTGTTGGTCGAGGTACGTTCAAGCAAAATCCCACCCCACTCTGTATGCAAATATATGTGTGTATCATGTTGTTCAGTGTCTTCCATTTGGAGCGAAGGTTGCCGCCGGCGAATCGACAATACCGTTGGCGCGAAAGAGATCTCCGCCCGTTGGACAGGAGGCGGTGCCATTGTGCGCCGGTGCCGGCAAGCGGGATTCTGCTGGATGTAGACCGAATTTCGTGCCGCCGCCGCCGCCTCTGGCCGCATTCACCAGTTGCACACTGTTGCAGAGTGTGAAGAAGAGTGAACGCGGCGGCTTGGTCGAGGAGGTGATGTCGGCTTGCTTGGAGAGGATGAGCTTGGGTTCGTCCGTGGTGGACGAGGCTGCTACCCCAGATCCGGTGGTGGTCAACGGTCGTTCCACGCCGGACAAGAAAAGGCCACCGCCACCGCCCCCTCCGCCGCCGCGGAAAAGTCCCGAAACGTTCGTTCTCACACACACACATCTCCTCTTGGGCTTGTTTATTTGTTTATTTTTTTGTTTTAGCATTATTTCACGCAGAAATGCAGTTGTCGGTCAACAGCAGCATTGTTTCAAAAAGATGCCTGTAATGGAAGAAGCGTGCCGCTCTTCTCCTGTTGGAGAAGAGGTGTTGTCCAGGGCGACGCCGCCGAAGCACGTCAAAAGTGAAATCATTCAGGCTTTGTATACAACTGCTGCTGGTGCTGGTGGTGGACCATTGAAAGCTGGTGTGGCAAAAAATACTGAACTCATTCAATCCGTGTACAACGATGGATCTCCACAACTTGGACAAAGTCCGTCAAAGTCGACAATTCTTGCCACAGTTGAACAGCAACAACAACAACAACAGCATTGTATTTCGCCGCTGATTGCTACTGTTGCTACAGTAGACAATCCAAATCAACTCACATCTCAGCAGGTATAAATTTTTAATAATAATAATAATAATAATAATAATGTTATCGTTCATTTCAAGAAAAAGCAACAAACAACAAATAGCATCTCTTGCAATGGACGTCTTGAAGCGACTGAAATTTCTGCAGCTAATCACAGCAACAACAGCAACGTTGTCCGTCGTCTTAGTTATACTAAAAATCAACAACCTAACAGAACGACGATAAATCGTATTTTTATTTTCTTGTCATTTAAATATGTTAAACATGATTTTGCATTATTTCTTTTTTTTTTAATTTTCAGATCCAGCTGCCAGATCAACCCATAATCGTAATAATAACAATACGGTTGCAAGTACAGTCGACTCTCCGGTTACTGTAGTAGAATCTATACGAAAGGTTAGTAGTGAGAATAGATTTAGTTTTTAAAAAAAAATTCAAACTGTAAATTTGAAATATGTTCATGTTGAAGATAGTGGAACAAAAGTTGGACGTTGATTTGCCACATTCAGCTGAAGCATTGGGGAACGTGCTCAGCGATGGCGTACTACTTTGCAATTTTATCAACGCTATTCGACCTCGCACTGTGGCCATAGTGCATACTTCTGCTGATATTGGAGTAATAAGAAATTTTATTATTATTATTATATGAACTTTTGAATATGCACAAAAGAAAATTATTTATAACATGTGAAACACCAGAAGAATGTTGTGTTCTCTTTTTTCAGGCTAAACTTCCATTGGCAAAAGCTCGACGTAATGTGGAAAATTTTCTAACCGGCTGCCGACGCTTAGGAGTTCAAGAAGTATGAATACTATTTATTATTTGATATTATATTACCTTTGCTTGATGTGTTTTATTTATTAATTTGCTTTAACATGAGCTTTTCATATATATATATATATATATTTATTTATTTATTTATTTATTTTTGAGTGCGTGCATGATGTATGTGTTGTGTGTGTACCTGTATCGAATTGTAGTAGTTGTTAGTATGCGTATGCGTGTATATGTGTGTGTGTGTGTGTGTATGGCTTCATTCCAGCAATATGATTTAACCTATCTAGCTATCTAGATGTATATATATGCTTCATTGTTTTTATTATTTTGCTTATCTTTTATTGAAATTGATACAAGTTTTGGGACAGAGGGGCGGGGGGAGGTGGAAAAAAGTATTGCAATTTCACAATACAGAAAAAAAAATAGTAGTATTTCCGCCAGAAGGTTTTGAAATAAAATTTTAAAAAAGAAAACGATCGGAACGAGTGTTAGTCACGATCGTTCCTTTGTAGGATTGGATGCCGCGTTATGAGGACTTGGTTCTTCGTCATCCTCCAGATTTGAAGACCCTACATGAGCTTCTTGGCACGCTGGTTCAGCTTTGCCGACTAAATCGCACCGAGCATGCGCTATCGTTTGGCCGTCATTTGTTCTTGCTTGGCTGTTGTGCAATTATCCTCGCCACCGCCTTGCGAGCGTTCAACATATTCCTCTGAACCAGCAGCCGCCCCCCAAAAATAAAATTCAATCCAATAATTATTATTATATCATATTTCTGCTTCTCCTCATTTTATTATTCTTCCTCTGTTTGGGTTTTTCTTTGAAGAAAATATTTTTTTTTCGCGTTATAGGTTAATTTTTTTTTCTGTTATTATTATAATTATTATCCCTGGTTCGTAATTTCATAAGCTAAAAAGCAAAACAAAAAAATACCACACTGCTAGCTGCTACTACTACTACTACTGCTTCTTTCGGGCTGTTTGTTATTCACTGTACATAATATCATCATTAGATATTGTATGTAGTTGAGAGAAGAACTTGGTGATGTTCAGAGTACGAGTTTACCAACAACAGAACAATAATTATTATATTATTATTATAATTATGGGTATTGTTGTTGATGTGTTGTTATTGTTTTTTTCTTCTCTCTCTTTCTCTGAATCCTTTGCTTTTTTTTTCTTTCTTTGGGTTCTGTGTTGTTTGTTTGCAATTTTTGAAATGGCCACTATTTTTCTAGGTTCACTTGTTTTCTGTTCTTGAACTGATGGAAAAAAAGAACTTGCACGCTGTCCATCGAGCTTTGCAAGCGATTGGCCGACAGGCGAGCAAAACAGCGCGTAGTAAGCAGCTGTGCAGCAATATTTCTTCCTCTTCTCGAATTTCTTGATTCTTTTTTTTTCTTGTTTGTTTGTTTGTTTGTTTTTATTTATTTCTTTTGATTGTTGTTTATTTATTCTTTCGTTGCTGTAGCTTTTGCAATGTGTTCTGGCTATTAACGCTACTATATAACAGAAGTTTTACAAAACATACGAATCATAATAATAATAATAATAATGATAGAAGAAATAAGGAAAAATTTACATTAAAATAATTCATCTGAGAATTTATTATTATTGATCATGCGATTTATGAGTGACGCATATTTTGTGAGAATATTTTTTAAACCAAAAAAAAGATAAGATAAAATCACAATCGAATTGGATCATCGTATGTGGAGACGGAATATAAAATTTTGCCCTGCCTCTCGTCTGCAGTAGTGACAACATCGGCTGTTTTCTTCGCTTTTGCTTCCAATGGCTGTTCACCACTGCTGCATCCATTGTTGATTGGACATTGAAGCAAAATCCGACCAAGCCATGCATCTCGAACCATGTTCGAACTCCACACCTTAAAACATCCGCTTCATGTGTATGTTGTCAAAGATGCAGTTTTTTTAAAACCGTATATATATAGATATAGATATGCAACACGCACGTCGATTTGTATTGGCTTGTCGACACTTTTGCGGACGAAAATGCACTGCAAATCCCAGTTTGGATCTCGCGTCTCTTTGCAAATCAATGAACGAACCTCACGACCGTCGCACTTGACCACACAGTATGGATTTACTGTTTGTGAAGTTTTAAAAGAGAATAATTTCAACACCACAATGATACCGAAACGCATTATTACTTGGTCCTTTGTTGTTGTTGATGTGCAAATTGTTGGCACCGACTACGGTCAATTGGGTAACACATTTGAACGGTTTTGAAAGACATGAACAAGGATTCGGCGCTGGTCCATCCAATGTCAGTTCTCTGGAATTTATTGATTTTGTTTGATATGATATGAAAAAAAAACAATATATTTATATTGCACTTGCATCATCAGCACTCACGTGGCTTGCATGTTCCAAGTGGCGTACAGGCGAAGCATGAATTCACCTTCTTCGTGCGGTGCAAAAGTGCTCGGTATGATCACATAACGTCCACGGCGTAGATTTTTCGCGAACATCAACACACTTTCACATCCAGCATAGTCTGATTTGGCGACAATTTGACCGGTCAACTTGTGCAATCTGTATATACGATTTTCTTCAACCTGCAAAAGTAATTAATTAATTAATTGATTGATTAATTTCTTCTTCAATTGCTTACTTTGATCAGTATCATGCCGATGGTCAAGTAGGATGTTCTTTGTCGACGTCTTATTCCTGAACCTCGTTGCATTAGAGAAGCGACAAATTCACCGCCATCTTCGAGCACATCCAGACGATACTGCAAGCAAGCGATTGTTGTTGTTGAATGAAAATTATGAATTTTTGAAATTGAAAACACAAAACACAAACATACTTGAGGATTTTGCAGGCAAGAATCTTTGAAATTTGCACAACCGCCAGCTCGATCCGACAGCACGTCACCTTTGTCGTTGGCACAATGCCAAACACCGTGCAAAATTGTCTCGTGATAGCGGGAGGATAGTGAAAACACGCTCGTGTCGAACTGATAGCACAGGTCGATTGTGGTGAAATGCATGCAGATATCTTCCCAGCACATCCAAAATTCTCCATTTTCTTCAATTTTCAAGCCAAGCTCACGTTGTTGTTCTTTGCTAATCTGATCCCACTCGGAAGCGCTGAAACACAACAACAATTATTTTTTTTTAATTATTATTAATTAATTTTTTTTTCTAACCCGTCTGACCAAGCACCGTTCCATTCCTTCTCACCCCAAGGATTCTGCAAACGAACCATCATCACCTTTTCCGGTGTGTTGAACAACGACGAGAAAAGGCTTTGATAGCGACTGTCCAAGCTCAACTTTTTCACTTCAGTTATTGCATACGAATGACCCTTGAGCAGACCACATTCCAACGGTTCTTCCACTTCTTCCAACGTATTTGCCTCAATTATATGAATTAATGTGTATTGGATGAAAATTGGAATTTTTCAAATTCACACACACTGCTCAGCTTACTCGAATCGAAACTGCCATTAGCGCTTTTTCGTTGAACGCTTTTTTCAACATGCTGAACAATTCCATTCTAGCCGTAGCGTGATCGTAATAAATTCCACTATCCAGTTTGATTGTTATTGGTACACCTCCTGTTATAGCAACGAAAGCTTCTGCCAACGTACCACCGCTGAGCGATTCATAGCAACCGTTTAATCTATGTATATATATAGAGAGAGAGTGAGAAAAGCGACAAAAGCTTCAATTTAATATTAAATTTTTTTTTTATTGTTGCTTACTTGGCAAATGCTTTTTCAAGCAAAGCGCACCAAAATTCGTTTCGAGTTTTCGACTGGGCATAAACAAGCTTTCCACCTCTGGTTGGCAACAAATCGTCCACAACAACGTCAACCCAACGTCCGAAACGCCAAAAACAAAAGTGAAAAATGCCGCAGTATTTATCCGCTCTGCTTGAGCTCCATTCTTGTTCATTAGCATCCGGAATTACCTGAACAGAGGAAAATTGAAAGAAAGAAAAATAATTTTGTTTACACAATTTATCAATTATTAATAAATAAATAAATAAATAAAAATATATATTTACCTTTGTCCAAAAACGTTTGTGTCTGGTCAACGCTGAACAAGCAGCGACGAACCAACAATTGCCCAGCACGCCTTGCGTCACATCATTCACACTGACGCCGTCGACGAACAATTTCGGATTGTTCACAATGTCCTATTTGTCATAAATGATTGCTTTGAATTTGAAATGAAATAAACAAATAAACAAACAAACAAACAAATAAATAAATAAATAAAAACAACTACTACTCTACCCCGGGTCGTTTCCATTCGATTCCTTCGTTTCGTTTCGGATCGTAGTACAATGAAGAATTGGTTGGCGGAAATTCGAGGTCGGTGAACAATTTTCCCTCTTTCACCAGTTGCTTTTTCAACTTTTTGTAACGCTGATTCTGAAAAGGTTCTGGCGCCATATTTTTTTTGCTTCGCTAAATTTGCAACCACTGAATCACCACTTTATTTGTATTTGTATGTCTGTTTTTTCTCGTTTGCTTCTTTCTTCTATGCTCAACGTTGTCCGTCTCTGCTCTGTTTTTTTTTCTACAAACACAACGAACACACACAATATTTCGTAACACTGTAAACAATAATAATGAGTAATCACGACAAAAATTCAACACGCTACAACCGTAATATACAGTAACAAATAAGGTCGCCGAACGGAAGCACCGGATGCCTGATTGAATCCAGTTGCCAACCAGTGTTGTTGACTAGTTGAAGCTTATTAATTGACCAGTAAACAAACAGGTCACGCGCGTGGAGTCTGTAAAAATTTTCAACATGCTATTTTGAACGGTATGTTCAATTTTCACGGATGTGTTGATCCCAGCACAAGTAAACTGAACAACGGAACGATAATAAAGAAAACTTTTTTTTTCACTTTTTCAACCATTCAAATCCACGTCATTTACAACAACAAACGTTACGAATGAACCTGACTATCAAAAGTTACTGTAATCATTAGTCATCATTGAAATCTGGTTTGTTGAAGCGAACCAACTGCAGACGAGCAGTTAATTCACAACACAATACACACGGTGGTGTTTCTTGTTCAGAAAAGGGTGCGGTTTGGTTGGCCATTCTTGGCTCTTGTGCACAGCATCACCGTCATCATCAGCAGTTGAAGAACAATTTACCACTCAGCAAACGCTTGTCAACATGCGGCAGAAAGGCGAAAAAACTAGTCTGAAAATAGAACCATTTTATAATTTAGTTGCATGCGAAAATTTGCAGATCTACTTAAGCATGAAAAACTTGTTCTCATTACTTTGAAGTTATTTCTGTATTGATATATATATGATTGAAATCAGTTGCTGAAAAATGTGGTGAAATAGGTGAACGGCAACTTATCACAAGTTGATCACATCAGGCATGTTGCAAAAAGCAAATGAAATATTCACTTGTGTCGAAGAAGCTTTGTTTTCACGTTCCATTTCATTCGCTGATCAACTAATAATGATAAATAAAAATTTCATCTTACGAAGAATATTTTTTCCACTTCCGATGAATATTATCTTGTCAAGATAAATTGATCGACTGAAACTGTTATCAGATTTTGATGAAATAATAATTTTCAAAGATTAGTTTGACGTTGAGAATAATTTTTTTTTATTTTTATTATTCGGCAAAGCCAAAAGAAAACCCCATGAATGCGTTCTTTTATTTCATGTTTGTTAACAATGCAACTCTGACGAACAAGCAAGCCAACGGCAAAGCATAGCAACTTTTCTAGCCGTGATGACCATTTTCTTTTTGCAGTATGTGCAGCTGAAGCTTCTTCTTCATGTTGTTGCTCAGCTTTCATTTGTTCATCTTTTCTCACAGCACTGCTTTCAACGACAACATTCTTAACGGCGTTTCGTTCAAGCAGCATTTTCTCAAATTTGAAATTCAACTTTCGTCTCCAAACCAACGTCATGAGATGTTTGATTGGCTGAATGCTTCATTTGTATTGGTCCATAGTTGTCACACAATTGCAATTTTGTATGTAAATTTTTTTTTAAAAAAAAGCAACGTATAACAAAATTCTTCGTTCGCCTGCGGGTTTGAATTCATACTGGATGCTTTGAATTTATCCGCCAATGATGCATTCAGCTTGCTTTTCAAATAAAAAAAATAATTCATTGAATTCAAAAACATTCATGAAAAAAACTAAAAATTTACGAACTTATCGACTTGCTCATATTTTATCACGACCATTCTTCTGATCGAACATAACTGACTAAAATTTATAAAAAACTTCAAATTCAATTTTATTTTAAAAGAAAACTTCATTTACATTAAATGAATAGCAAATGATTAAAAAAAACTTCAATTTATTTTAAACTATTTAAAATTTATCCGTTTTTTATAGTTATAGTTTGCTTATCACTTAATTTTCGATCTCACAAAATAAAAATTTTTTTATCATATTTAATTAATAATTCAAATGGTGCTTTTTTCTTAAATATTGAGACATTTAATCTATTTTATACTGTATTAAATGAAAATAAAGTTCAAGTCTATACTATACTCGAAAGAGAACACGCACAGTGGTTATACAGAAGATTGTAATATTGTCGTAAACTTATGTTATTCGATTTGTGCTAAATTGATATGGATTTCAATTTACGCAAATTTACTTCAGATGCTGCTGCTGCATTTTCTCGTGCTGTGCAGGTACTGCTTGTTTTATGTGCTGATTTATCGTTTGCAATTTGCATTTGTAATTTAATAATATAATTGATATAATGTTACAAATAAATATAAATATCTGTCTAAAGTTTTTGTTTATTTAATTTTTCTGTTCATGGTGAATGATTTTGCGTGCTTTAAGGCAAAAGTGAATGTAATTTTTAGTGCGCAGTTTTTCACTTTTTATTACAAAACGCGCAATGGTTCCTATCTGTGAATGCGTTGTTTTTTCATCCAATGCCGCTTAATGTTTTATTTTAATTAAATTAAGTCTTTCGCAGCATGTAAATTATAAATGATGCAAAAGTAATGAACTTAACTTTCAATGTGGAACTGATTAATTTTGAAACATTAGATGCAACTTTTAATATTTTATGCATTTGCGTTTCTTGTGGAAACAAGTTTAATGTGAGCGTATTTACTTAAATCCGTAAGGTTGAATTGATTTTATGTTGTTGATCATTTTGCAGTCCAAGTAAATTTCAGTATTGAATTATTGCAAACGCATTGCGAACATTTGCTACATTTACTACACGGCTATTTGGTTATTTGTTGTTTTAATTATTTTTGATTGATTTGATGATCTGAAATATAAATATGGGTTTTCTTCAACTTGAGATTGTTTTCTCGGTATGTTTTTTTAATTGAATAATTTTACAAATATTGATTAAATATCAAATGATGTATGTTTGTCATTGATATTGAACGCGTTCTGACGGCATTCCTTGACCGCTTTCTAAATAAAGCTATCAATCCTACGAATAAAAAATTTATTAAACAGTATAATTTTGAAATAGATTTATTTCATTTTTCTATTTTTCAACATAAATACTTTGCAATAATTGTATTTGGTGATTTTTTTTAAATATAAAACATTTTAATGTTTATTCAAATAAAGAGCCTAAAATGAAGTTTTTATTGCATTTTATTGACAACACTATTTATATTAAACAAATGATAATTGTGCTTTTATGTTTTGCAATCTGCTTTAAGTATTATAAATTATGTTCATTGAATTTTCAGTAAAGGTACAATTTCCTTTCATTTGTATGCATTACTGGTTTTATATTTTTAATACAGAATTTCAATAATTGCAAATTACTGGCTGGGAATATTTATGTCCGTCGATTTTAGTTTGTTTTGTGATGTGCGTTATTTTGTAGATGAAGTGATGTATGCAGGTTTTGTATATTGTGAATGCAGTTTGATTAATAAAAGTTTAAAGTGAAATTGTTATCGATTGCGTTGTAGTTGGCAATTTGAAAAGCATCCTTCTGTAATTAAATCATAATAGAATGAATTGTTAAAGTGAAACTGAGAATTTATTTTTTTAAATTAAAATTTACTCCTTTCAGATAGTGACAGTTGTAAATTTGTCACAGAGTTATTGTGAAAAGAATTTTTTTTATAATGCAAACAAAACTTTGTTTATCTGTAGTTTTTTTTTGAAATAATTTATTTAAAATAATGTTTCATGTTGCAAATATTTTTGTATATAATAATATGATGATGAATGAAAATTGATGAATGTCTAAAATTGAATATATATATATTTAAAATTGATAGTTTACTGGAGAAAAGTTGGGCAAAGCGGAAAGGACTGAATTGGATGCTTATTTTGAAAGTCTTCTACAACGAGCCGATGTCACCGAAGATCACACGAAAAATATTCTCAATTGTATTGAAAATTATTTGCAACCAAATCCAAGTTTGTTAAAATATGCATATTTTTTTTCTTTAATATTTAATATTATTTATTGATTTATTTATTTGTTTAGCTGTTAGAATGGAAGAATTTTTTTATGAAAAATTAGATTTGAAAAAAGAACAACGAATGAACAATGCAGAATTGCTCGGCGTTGCGTTGACAAATGCAGGAAACGAATTCGGTCCTGGAACTCCATACGGTATATGCACTGCAATGTAGTGTACTGTGATGTAGAGCTTTGTTTATTGTTATTATTGTTGTTTGTTTGTTTGTTTGTTTGTATAAAAAACAGGAAGCGCCCTGTTGAAAGTTGGAACGGTGCAGAGAAATATTGGTGTTGCGGAACGGGATTTCATTTCCGCTGCTGCCGTGAACGTTCTCACACCTTTGAAACGCTTCATCGAAGGTGACATGAAAACTATTAGTGTATGCAAATGAGTTTTGTTTTCTTTTTTAGCTTTTATTTTATTTTTGATTTTCTTAGAAAGAGAGAAAAGTATTGACAAATAAACGATTAGATCTTGATGCTTGCAAGTCTCGTTTAAAGAAGGCAAAATCGGTCCAAAGTCAGACAGCGGTATGTTTCATATTTATTGTTGTAAATTATTTGAATTGAATATTTAAATTAAAAAATTTTTTTTGTTTGAAAACATTATTATGCATTTAATTGTTATTATTAAGTTGTACAGTTGTTTTTCTTTTTTGAAAATTTAAATATCTTTTGTGCAGATGAAAAAGGGAGCAGGCTATGAGCTTGTGGAACAAGTAAGTGTTAGTGTTTGTTGTTTTGTTTTGTTTATTCGTGTAGTCATTTTGTCAAATGTTCATTTCTTTGTAAAAATATTAAATAATAATTTCAAAAAATTCATCTTTCTGTTTCTTCAGGCTGAAGCAGACATGAGAGTTGCTCAGTCTGAATTTGACAAACAGTGTGAAATTTTGAAACTTCTGCTCGAAGGAGTGCAAGCTGCCCATGTAATGAGAATAATAATATTCATTATTTCAATTAATAAATAAAAATTGTTTCATTATTTTTTATAGACGAATCACTTGAAATGCCTGCGAGATTTTGTTGAAGAACAGATGGCATTTTATGCGCAATGTCATCAATATACAGCCGATTTGCAACAAGCCTTGTCTGGGTATGTATTTCAAGTAATTAATGTTTGTTGTTGTTGTTTTTTAATATGCAAATTTCATTGCAGAATTGTTAACACTGGTGATTCAAGTGTACCACTTTATCCAGCTTTGCAGGATGAGAATTTGGAAAAGTCTAAAAATTTACTTGACAGTTAGAAAAGATTAGCATCTATTTTATTATAATTTTTACCGATAACCGGTGCCGACACACATTACACTATAATACTGTAGTAGTGATTTTACCGTTGTCATTTCGTTATGTACGGTTTGACAGTTTGCCATGGCTTTTAAACTGCATTCCCAGTCATAGTTCCCTGGAGTGTATCAATTGAGATAAATATTCCTTTTTATTCGGATGTACTTTTTCTAATGCTTATCCTCAGGTTAGTTCTGGTGATCAGTTTTGTGTTGGTTTTAGCATATGATATATAAAGATTATATATAAATGTTTTTATTCAAACAACTTTTTTCATGATTGCCATAAATGCGGAAAATGTTTCAACTAATAAGAGTAAAAATGTAATAATGCTAATTAATGATTATTATGAAGAAAAATTTCTTTTCGTCTAAAAATGTTAATTTGCTAAATTACAAAAGTTACAACTCGCTACATCAAACATTTGCTATTTTCACACAAAGAGTTTTTGTAAAGCTTTGTCCACTTCTGCAAAAATATCATCAACTTTTCCCTCTGCGTGAATCTAAAAAATAACATGTATATAATTTTATGACAAGAAAAAAAAAATTTTTTTATTTTTCACCTGCACTAATTTATTTTTAGCTTTATAATAATCGATAACTGGTTGTGTTTGTTTGTGAAAAGTGTCCAGTCTTTTGGTAATTGTTTCTTTATTATCGTCAACGCGACCGCTTGTTTGACCACGCCCCAACAATCGTTGCATCATTGTTTCATCGGATACGTCGAAAAAAATCACCAACTCGCATGGCATTATCTGAGAACACAAGCTGAATAGAAAAATAGCATTTCAGAAATTATTCTCTTATCATTTATACTTCTGCTTCGAATATTTCTCCTTGACGCACATCTCGAGGGTAGCCGTCAATTAGAAAACCTCTGCTGCCTTTCTTGATCGCTTCAAGCATCGCTTCTTTCACCAAATCCAACACTATTTCCTGAATTCAATTTCACACACAATTATTTATTATTCAAATCAGTAAATTGTAATCGAATTGACCAACCAAAGCAACAAGCTCGCCAGAAGCCATGATATCTTTCAATTGACCACCACGCTCACTTCCAGAATTCACCTCAGACCGTAACAAATCACCAGAACTGAGATGAGTCAAATTGTATTTGTCGACAATTTTCGCACACTGAGTACCTTTTCCTGAACCTGGTCCTCCTGGAATATGTAATTCTTTTATTCTACGCAACATTCAACTCTCCACACCCCTTGCACATGCAGTGAATGTGAAGAAATTTATATTGCAACTTTCACAACTGAAAGCATTGCTTGCACTTCAAATCAAAATTATTCTCAAAATATTTCAAAAGCAATAAAAAAAAAACAATTTTACCAACAACGAAAATGATTGGTAATTTTGCATTTTTCAACGGTGTCAAATCAATATTTTTTCTTTCAATAATGGGAGCCTAAAATTTTCATCACCAAACAAGCAATATTTCTTTCTACTGAATAACATCTCTTACCATTATTTTCTGTTGCTTCAAAATTATTCAATATTCCTGTGAAATTTTAATAAACTTGACGTGACAATTTGAAATCGCTGCAATGTCCACTATGAAATAATGTGAACAACATCCTATATTTACTTAATCTTTACCGTAATTACTTACTGTAAAAAATTAAATTGATTTTTAAGTATTTTTCAAAAAATTCTCCTAGTTAAACAAAGTTAACAGTTAATTGATTTTTCCATTATTAACCAATTTGCAAAAGTTATTGCAGTGAAATTAAATTTGAATTTTTCCATTTTTAATGCTGTACACTACTGAGCATTATTCAATAACAACACACTGTAAACAACCTTACTTTTAATGCGCTTTCAAATAGTTTACCAAGTTTTAAACTATAATTTGGGTAAATCATTTGAAGTGTAACTTGCTTTGCAATGTACTGTAATGCAAAAAGTTACTTAAAGCAGAAACAGAAAATTTTCAAAATGAGTCATTTCTTTATGACGATGACAGTTGATTTCGTTAATTCTTTTTTATCAGATGCTGGAAATGAACTTGAACTTGGTCATTTGATTTTCAACTGCAATCTGAGGTTGTTGCCTGTAATTATGCAATGAGTAAATAAAATTTTAAAAGTCTCTGAAATGTTATTAAAGTATAAATCTTATAAAAAAATTCCTTTGTCATGTGTATGTGGCATGTATGGAAAGTTATTGAAAATTTACATTTTTAAATTAGAATATGCTATTTTACGTGACTTTATACACTTTATGTGTTTATTTTTGTCAAAAAACATTATACAATCACTTGAAATTGTGAGTATGAATGATAAAATGAAATTGATAACTGAAATTGAATAATTTGAATATTTCTAGAATTGAAATAAACTATGAATCTGTCTGAGCAAAGTTTCTGAAATTTACCTTACGAAAAGATGAATTATTATTAGTTATAGATAATTTTAAATTATTTTCGTGTTACCTTTTTTTTGATATACTTGCAAGCATTTATTATGAAGATTTTGTAAAATTTCACGTTAAGTAATTTAACAAGTTTACATATATACAACGCCAGAGAATGTTTTCCTCGTCAGCAGCTTGTCACTATAATATACTTGTATGCGTTATGGAGTCGAAAAATGCAAAATCATATCTCATGCTTTATTATTGTTTCAGAGAAATGTTAATGATTAGAATTAATTGTAAAGAAGTAATTTGCATTTTATGTTATTAATATTTTCCATTATTTGCTTTGAAAAATTTGACATGAAAACGAAAATAATATATAGCTAATTGAGAATGCTTATATGCTATTCGAAATTAACATACATTTATCTTCATTGTCATTTAAATGTTCATCAGAGACTTGTGCTTAAGCTTTGATTGAAGAAGTTATGCAGTGCTTTGGCTGCTTTTACTTTTTCCATCTTACTTTGTTTTTGTTTGTCAAAATCAAAGCATATGACGCCATTGTTTTTCAGACTTCCTGACTTTGCTTGCACTTGACCAACGTTTGCTTTAAACTGCATCTAGACATGCATCACATTATTCTTCAAATCATCATTGCAAAACATGCATTGTGAAAGTGTGAGCATCTGCAGCGTCATTTTTGTTGAAGTTTTCGTCATTGGATTCTGCTTTTTGACAAACTTCAAAATTTAAGTGAGTTTGATTTTTGTTTTGCATTTCAAAATCTGTTTATCTATCATTCATGCTTTGCCAGAGTACATTGATTAGTTCTTTTTTATATTTAATGATTGTTTTGCTACTTCAAAATGAGAGGTTAAACATTAAAGCAAAGGCATGCATATTTTGTTACTGAAATAATTTTCTAACTATAATAAAAGCGTTTCATTAGAAATATTATTTGTTTTGATCATGCGAAGCAGTATAATAAGAAATGCAAACTCAAACAGAATTGCTTTAGAAATAGTCAAATAACGGATAGTGAAACTGATATAACAGGATTTCAGTTTCAAAATTTGCATATTGCATTTGATATTGATTTTAATATTAATATAAGTTAAGATGTGAATGAATTGAAATGACCGAATAAAATCCATTATTATTGTTATTATAATTTATTTATTTTAACTGCCGGTTTGATTATTGAATGTTTCATGCTTTCAAAGGCCAGATTTCTTTTGTTTATCAAAGTTTGAGTGTAATATTTTGTTAATTTAATATTTTCACTTGAAAACACAAGAAATACCGGAATGTGAAGTTATACAATTGATGATGATGTCCATTGGTGCTTTACAAAGATGTCATCATCGATTTGCAATCCAAGGAAATGCCTGTAATTGTAAACGTCTGTTATTTACCCACCAACCTTTGGTTCTTGGCATCCAATTGATCCATGCATAATTCCAAAACATCGGTGGAAAAATGCGATCAATGTAATACTTATGAAATCGTTCGTGCTCTCTAGTGGGCCATTGGTTTGGTGGGGGCTTAAAGTATTTTTCTTAAATGGAAAAAAGAATCATAATTCATTAACTCACCATGCCATACAATCTCCACAATGGAGGACTGTTAATACCAGGTACATACCACGGTTCGGTTGGAAAATAGTAAGTTTCTTGCTCTCCTGCCAGTCTGAGCATTATGTTCATTATGCAATTTATAATTTGTACATTTAAATTTACAATGCATTGTATATACTTACAAAGAAAAAGCACAAACTTTTACAGTTGTGTTAATAATTAATAAAATGATGCAAAAAGTTTTCATCGTTGAAATTTCGTCACGCCTTTCTGATTTGTTGTTCTGTTATTTTGTGCCAAAGTATTTGCAGTTGGTAAAATTGGACAACCCTATTTTAAATATGTTATTCTACAAACATACTTGTTGTCATAAACAATAATCATCAAAAGTTGTGTATGATTGATTAACTTTCAGAACTTTCTGGTGGTTAAACCAGAATAAAAATTACAGCAACTTAATAATTAGTAATCGTTTTGCTTTTGATATTAACCAGTTAATTGGTGTTTTATTTTGTAATTGAAATTAATTTGCATAATTGATCGTGCAATATTAAACGATTTGCTCAGATAGAGCGAATTTGACTTAATCATTCTAATTCAGACTAATTGGTTTCTGCATTTTTGCGCATGCAAGCAAAAAGAGAAATGAAACAATTGAAAATGCGTAAAATTTAATTTAATTTCATTTCAAGTACTCAATTTGAAATATTGTGATTCATTTGCATAAAAGCAATTTTACAACAAAAAATCGCATGCTGTACGTGACAAACGTTGTATACTTTACAAATTAAAATTGAACTTGCAAATCACTTCAAATAAAGTTTCATTTTGAAATATTGTAAGGTAATTATTTAAATTGTGTGCAAAAATGTACAATATCAAGTGAATGGATGGAAATTTGAATTGAAATTGAAATCGCAGTACAATTTTTGACGAATTCAAGATGAACATTTTTTAAAATATATAATACAATATTGAATGAGTTTAAGAAGCTGATAAACATAAATTCTGTCAAAATAGTAGTTGAAACTGTTCAAGAAATGATAATCAGTTGCTACCACAAGCTTTTGACAAAAGTAAAACGAGACGGGAAATTTGAAATTGATAAAGTAGTGAAAATGGAAATTTTATTCATTTATAAAGTTTATTTGAAAGTGAAATGAGAAGAGTGGAGAAAAGAAAGAAAATGGAGTGGGTCAAAAAAATAATCTCAGCATTAGCATATAACGTAACGGTCAAAGGTCGGAATAGCCTGACTGGGCAAGAAATGAGGTTAAAGCTCACATGCTGTGCAAGCAGTTGAGGTAAGATTTGCCAATGATACAATGCAATGAACCGCTGACGTTATTATCTATCTATCATTCTGACGCACGTATGATATGCTGCATTTTTGTTGACAAATTACTATACAGCAATGCTATACAGTCTGTTTGCTTTAGCGCCAAATACAAGTGCATGAATAATAAATACTACCGTAGTGATGTTGCTATTTACATTCAGCTACAGGCTAACTTGTGCACGTGTTCTGTGAAAGCTAATGCAGTTGATCATTTTGGCATTTTCACTTGTTGCTTAAGGGAAAGATGACACGCGTCTTGGGCATTGAATTTGCTCCACTCTGTCTACCTTGGGAACGTCGTCTTCAAACTTTATCCGTACTTCATTATGTGGTCATTTTTCTTGGACCTTACACGCTTATCGCTTTGGGCATTTATTTACTCGTTTGCACGCAGTACTGGTGGCTGGTGTTGCTCTATTCACTTTGGCTTTATGTTGACCAAGAGGCGCCCAAGCGCGGCTCCAGACCCAAGGATTGGTTCCGTCGTTGGCGCATGTGGGACCACTTGCGCGATTATTTTCCCATTGAATTGATCAAAACGGCCGATTTACCGTCGGATCGCAATTATTTATTCGGATACCATCCGCATGGCATCATGAGCTTTGGAGCATTTTGTAATTTTTGCACCGAGGCGACCAATTTCAGTCAACTTTTCCCTGGTATCAAGCCTCACCTCTGCACTTTAGTTGGGCAATTCTTATTTCCCATACGTCGTGAATATATTATGTTTTCAGGCAAGTGAACGATTAATTTTATTTTATTTATTCTTTTTCTAATTATCTGTAAATTTGCACAAATACTTGTTAAAAATTATCAACAGAATTGTTGCTTTCATCGCAATGCACTTACTTGCTTGTTTGCATGATTTAAATTTTTCTTTTACCAATGAAATATCATCTAAATATGTAGTTATTGATTTATCTTTATTTTTTTAAATTTAAATCAATTTATTAATTATTTAAATATTATTGTTATTATAAATGTTATTATATTATTCAGTTGAATATCGAGCAGTGATAAATTTTAATTAAATTAATTCAATTTTAATCAAATTCAAATAATTTATCCTACTATTCAAGATATGGAAAAAAAAGTTGAAGAATATTAATAATCTGTTTATTTTTCTTTTTTTTAAATGAAGTTGTTGAAAATTTTAATTCATTGTGTAAGAAAATATTACTGACTTCAGACTGAAACATTCGAAAAAGCAATGCTGTATTATAATTTTTGTTAATATTTAGAATGAAAGCAGGATGTTTTGTTGTTTTTTGTTTGTTAAATTTTGTTATTGAAATTTGTTGTAATTTTTAAATTCTTAGGCGTTGTTGACGTCAGCAAGCAGTCGCTTGCATGGCTTTTAGGACGAAAAGAAAAAGGATACGCTGCTGTTGTTGTGGTTGGAGGCGCTACTGAAGCTTTGAATGCTCATCCGGGAACGAATATATTAGTTTTAAAAAGTCGAAAAGGATTCATACGCCAAGCTATTGTATCAGGGTGATTATTAGAATCGAAATTGTGATTAATTATGAAAAGAATGATGTGAACGTAAATTGTTTAGAGCATCACTGGTGCCAGTGTTCTCTTTTGGTGAAAATGATCTCTACTTTCAATGGCCCAATCCAGAAGGTTCTTGGGTGAGACAGTGGCAGGTAGATGGTGAAGTCATATTCTATGAAGCATGTTATGTATTATTTAAAAATTTTCAGAGATTTTCCAAAAAAATACTAGGCTGGTCTACACCACTTATCTGTGGTCGAGGTCTGTTCAACTACACGTTTGGTCTTCTTCCATATCGACGTCCAATACATACAGTTGGTAGGCAGTTTTCTGTTTTATTTAACTGTTTTACAATATTTCACTTGTTTTTTTTTCTTGTACTTTACACAGTTGGTTCACCAATTCACGTAGAACAATGTTGCAAGCCTTCACAAGAACAGATCGATAATTTGCATAAACTGTACATTTCTGCATTGCAAGAACTCTATGACAATTACCGATCCAAATATTGTGACTGTGATTTGATTATCAGATGATACCTTTTTTGATGATATCTCTACTAGCATAATTTACAAGCATACTAAAATCTGTTACGCGACTTGCGTTACAGGCTTTTTCTTAATGGTTCTTTTTTCTGTTCATTGTAAAATTGTTAGCTGCGAACTCTATCACCAAAAGTAAATATTTATTACATGTTTACTGTTGAAAAAAATTTTTTTTAATGTTAACATTCTAATAGTAAACTATATTTTTGTTTCATTCTATCAATTTCATTTCATTTAGATTCATTGAAGTTAAATATACAGAATAGCTTTATAAATTTCTGAATTCATTATAAATATAAATGTAACATATTAAAAGATTCAATTAACATCAAACGCGTGTGAGTAACAGACTATTATAGTGTGAATACAAACTCTTCATATCTGTTTAACTTTTTCGTAATTTAATTAGTCAGTCTTGGTGTAATATTGCCAGTTTTTCTGAGACGACTGATTGATTGAATGACATAGCTCATCGTTTTACAGAACGGATAAAAATTTAAATGACTGTTGGCCTTTTTTTTATCATACAGTTGATAAGCCAACTGTATACCGTAAAATAATGTTCAGGTAAACAGAGTTTGGTTGCCATGGAAACTGCACGCGTAATTGATTGCCAGTTTCTTTCTGTTTACTGCAAGCATTTGGGGAGGAATGACAAGAGAAGAAGGTTTTTTAAAGAATACTTAAAATGATGAGCGATTCTGAAGAAGATGCAGTCAACGAAAGACGTGTAAAAATTGTTGTGGTCGGCGACTGTCGCGTTGGTAAGACGTCATTATGTTTTCGCTTTGTGCAGGAGCAGTTTATCAGCGCTTATCATCAAACTCTTGGGTTAGACTTTTACACAAAATATGTAACACTTGGTGACCGTTTTCGAATCACCTTGCAAATATGGGACGTGAGTGGTCAGCAAATGGACAGTGCAATGTTGGATAAATATGTTTTCGGTGCAGACGGCGCCATGCTTGTCTATGATGTCACGAATGCAGCCAGTTTTGATAAGATTAAGGATTGGTATCGTTTGGTGCAACGTGCAGTTGGTGACGATGAGCAACGCAAAGTGCGTTTTATGGTCGTTGGTAACAAAACCGATTTGGAACATCAGCGCAACGTGAAATATGAAAAGCAACAGGAGCTAGTTAAGCGTTATCACATGTTAAGCTGCCAGACCTCGGCAAAATTGGGCGATTCAGTAACGTTGTGCTTTTTGAAATTGGCTGCTGAAATTGTTGGTGTACAGCTAAGTCGCACTGAATTAGACAGCAACACGTCAGTAATCAAAGCTGAAGTGCCTACCATTGATCGACCCAATGATTCCTCTTCAAGTGAAATTGTCTGGCCATCAAAAAGTCGTTCTTGTCTTTTGCAATAATAATTATTTCAAAACAACAACATTGAAGTAAACATATTTGAAAAATCTTTTCTTTTCCCATATTTCCCGTATAAAGTTCAAATTGTCAATAGCTAAAGCAGAGCAGTTGGTTCGTCTAAATTAAAACTTGCTCATTCTTATGTATTTACATCACTTAGTTTTGTTAATAAAATTGTTTCTCTTTAATGACTTAACACATAATTTACATTTACATATATGTAAATTAGGCAAAAAAAACTCATATTGTTATGAAATTATTATTGCATGATCTGATTTTATTTTTTGTTTTTTGAAAAGTGTTTCAAAACGAAATCTTGCACTCGACAAAAAGCATATCATTCAACAAGTTTCAATGGCAACTGTAGGCTAAAATATTTTTGCAATTAATGTTCTTTTCATTTTGAAAACGATGTTTTTTTTTAATTCTAATCAGCCTTTTTAAAAAATTTCTATTCTGCCATTACTTTGTGATCAAATGTATTGAATCAAAATATTATTCTAAACAAAAGTGAATATGTTTGTTTTGTATATTGCATAGTATTACCCAAGGAAAAATGTATTTGATTTCTTGAATCATCAAATCTGCATAAAAGTTCAAGCTGATTATTCATTAATATAGCGAAATAAATGCAAATATTTATAATATTTATAAAAGCAACAAAGTTCACTCTACCAATACAATAGACATTGTATTATTTGATAAGAATGTGAATGCTTGAATATATTTTTTCTTAATTTTAATATTACTGAAAAAAGTTATTTATTTAATAAAAAAGATCCTTTTTAGATGCACGAAGCAATAGTGCTTATTGTGCTATTAAGTGTCGTTTTCGTTTGCAGTACACTTGACGAGACTATAATAGATCGTCCAAAGCGTCAATGTTTTCCTAATGTCCAGCAGATAGCGACGACAACTGCAGCTGTTACGGATTCACATACACCATGTGTAGATTGTTCACAGAGCACTTCTCCTGGAACAGACAATTGTGGAAAGCAACTGACAACAGATTCCAACACACCACAACAAGTAGACTGTTCTTGTAATCAAAAAGTAAGATTTATTATCCATATTTATACTAATTCTAAAATTACCATCTAAAGCTGATTGCATGCCCTGAAAACTGCATTCCAAAACAATGCTGCAACTTCCAAACCACTACATTACCACCTCCAGACCCGTATGCTTCTTGCTACGCGTGTATAAAAAGAAATGATGATTGCGAAAAGGATTGTGAAACGAAGCCTGAATGTGCCAAGTGTTCTGAACATGATGCTAATTATATTCTTTGCTTACAAATTTGCCATATATCAGGTACTGACATGCCAACACCTTGTGATAAAAATATTTGGGGTTCTCTTTGTATTAACGAAGAATTTCTCAACTTTTCACAAAACGATAAAGCCCTTTTCTTAAGACACTTGATAAAAGAGGCACAAGAATCAGACGTCATTTTGAAATAGTAAAAATCAATTCGGTTAGTATGGAAAATTTTCTAATAAGTCGCATTTTTTATGTTAATCATTTGAGTTTGAGCAAATAAACTTGTTCTTATACATAATTACTTTAAATATAACAAAATTCAAATTCATAAAATATATGATGCGCTTCTTTTTATACAAACGAATTTACATTTTGTACTTTTTATTGAAATATAATTAATGCAATTAATAAATGATATTCACAATTTTCATTAAAAATGTTTCATTCGAATACGGATGGTTCTGCGTATTATTCTTCATTCTTCATTTCTGGCATTACTAAATAAAGAACAGAATTAGCATAAAATTTTCTAAAAAACAAATACGAGAAACTTCAGTTTAAGAGTATTTCACTTCAGTGTGAAATATCAAAAAAAGCACAGTGTAATTTTGTGCAATCTGATTAACTCATCAAATAAAGTGTCTCAAAGTTTGTAAAAAATTTATATAAATTCCTCTTCATCTGATGTCGACATTGATTAACAATTTTTTTACCCGTTGTCCATTCAGTTTTGCGTCACATCTTTCGATGCATTCTTTGTAGTCTTTCAATTCTTGGCTTGCTCGTAGCTTTTTATAACTTGAAGTCATTGCTACCAACTTTTCGTATTTATTTCTGTAAGATTTGCACATTGTTGCATCACATTTTTCAACTGTTTGTTGATCAGCAACTTCATAAACGCTTTGGAACTATAATTGATAATAATAATAATATTATTATTATTCTATTTAGAAATTATGTTCTTATGCGAAATAATTATTTTGTGTATTCACCGGTAATTTTGAAGGTCCTCTTCGTTTTTCTCCTTCTTTCAGTGGAGCTACTTTAGCCTGAAAAATTATTCATTTAAATATTTTTAATGATAGGTAAATAAATGAATTATCATAATTTAGTTTTATAAAAGTTATTCCTATCAACAAATGATTAAAGTATATTACGCCATTCAGTTTTGCACAGCAACGCTGCATGCATCTTGCGTAAAAACCAAAGTCTGGGTGTTCAGTGATGTCACTTTCTCCCTCGAGAAGCAATTCCGTCATAGCTGCATCTTCTGCTCTGCATTCTGTTTTAGCACATATTTCAGTTTGCTCGTCAGTACATCTTTTTAATTTATCCTATGAGAAAAAATTTTTTTAATAAAAAAAAGAGTAGACTTTTTGAAACCAGCTATTACGTCTACGGCATCCAGTGAATCCCTAAAAATATTGAAAATCAATCAAACAGTCATAATAACCATTTTCAAATTTTTATTTTACTTCATGTTATTATTTTTCAAATTTATACATAATTTCAAAGATCATGATAATTTTAATATTAAAAAAAATGTTTCATGTTTATTATTACCCGGCTGCGAAGAATACAACATTCAAAGAGAAGAGAACTAAAGAGAGAATGAATTGGCACTGCATGTTTTGTACCAGATTTTAATGTGATATCCAAGCTCAGGACTTGCTTTATATATGCATATGAAAATTTAAAGCACATAAAGGTGTTTAAACTTTTGACTGTAAATTAAATATTATGCTTTTGATGTTCTTATTAATTGACGGAATAATATTTTTGTTGAAATAATAATGCTGAACAAATTGTTCACTATCCTTTGTTTCAATGCAGGTTTTCAAATATTTTCAAGAATTACAGGTAGAAAATTTAATTTATTTTTATTTTATGGTAAGTTTATTTTTGACATCAGCATATATATCAATAGAAAAATTTTTATTATAGCTTTATTTCAAGAACTGAATGTTTGATATATGCATTAATTTGAACTTAAACAAATAAATTTGTTCGTATGATGCGTAATAACGATAAAAACAACAAAACAAAAACCGTATCATAACACGGATGCAAATATTTTTCCCAACATCGCATACAAGAAAAGTATGCAAATTCTTTAGAATATGCGTAAATTAATAGTAACCGTATTGAGAACAAATGACTATTGATATAATGCAAATAAACAAAATTTTACATCATCGGAAATTCATAATTTTTTTCATTTATTGTTAGTAATGAGTTCGAAATAGAGGTTACTTTTCTTTGGAAAGTATTAACTGTAAAAATATCTTCTGAAAAATTCAATATTTATAAATTAAAATAGCATTCTAAATGCTATCTGATTTATTATAAAAAATACTAAAAACTAGTATGATATGTTATTGAAAATATTTAAAATATGCATATTTTGGTAATCAAATATTCTGTAAATAATGAAAGTAATCAAAGAGGGAACAGCTGACAACAATGCAGAACGAAGAATTTTTAAATCTTATGACGATATCTGATATATCAGGGCTGTCCAACTTTGGTTAATATAAGGATCGCATAAAAAAGGATTTATCTGAGGACCTCATCCAGAATAAATACAGTATATATATAAATGACTTGGAAAGTCTTATTACTCGTTGGGCTTAGCAAACACACTAAACTTTCGTAAGAAAATAAAGTCATGGTGTTTATAAAAAATTTTATTGTAACAGTAGACACGATGCAATAATTGTTTATTTCATTTTAATAAGGAGTCTGTAGTAGTTCAGCTTCGTTTACCAGAGTAGCTATATCAATGTCGATGCTTGTAGTTGCCAATCGCAGTAAATTTAAAAGAGATTCATCTGTCAATGAACATCTGTATTTTGATTTAATGAATTTCAAAGTTAAAAAAGTGCTTTTGCAAAGATATATGCTTCCAAGCATTGAGCACATCTTGAGTCCAAAGTTTCTCAATTTCAAATATCTTTCTTTTGGTAGTAATTTCAAAAAATCTTCTCCTTTTTCATTTGTGCAAGTATAAAAAGGATCTGATGACAAATCGCACAATTCTAGCTGAAAGTCAGATCTTACGTTTTCAATGATAGATAAAATAAAAATTAAAATATCTAATACGCATTCGATCCAATTTTTGTTATTTTATTTTTTTTCATGCGTGAAATTAAATCCAGAGGCAGGTCGCATGCTGCCCGCTGGCTATGATTTGGACAGCCTTGTTAAATATGATAAGTATGTAAGTTAAAGTAATTATGAATCTAATGTAAATTTGAAATTTGCATCAAGCTAAATATTAAATAACATGCATTTTATTGTTTTGAGAATAAAATTAGTATATATATTTATTGCAAAGCAATACAATGATGAACAGATTGCAATACTAAATTGAGAGCGAACATTTCTAAAATTATTATTAATCATTGTAATATAATTTATAATTTTATAAATGTAAACTTTAAAAAAATGCAGTTTTCTGCATTTTACTGTAACAACTAATAAATTTCTTTAAAAATTTTATTCAATACATTTATAGCAATTTTAATGTCGAGTTGCATATAATAATACATAAAGCGCGTGAAGAAATTTAATATTTACATTGCGTATACAATAGAATATGTTCACACTCAAAATAAGTATTTTATTCTTTGCAAATTTACAGTACCTCAATGTTCTTGCCTAAGCATCAAATCAGACTCGAATATCAGATTCAATTTTATTATTTCGTCACGTTTTAAAATTAACATCCGTAAATTAAGTGTTCATTTTTGTTTGTTTTAGCATAACTGCCCAGATGCGGCACAAATATTTTGTCCAGTAAAACTATTAAAATAATACAGCATTATTAATGGATACATATTTCAATCAAATGGCTGCAATTTATTTTTGATTTAGAGCACACTGTTGTTCATTATCGTTGTTTCGTGCTCTTTCATCATGTGTTAAAACTTCATCGTCGAGCTGTTTATGAAAGCAAATGGTAAAGTTGTTGCATATGCACATTTGAGTAAATATTCATATATTGGATAACGAATTTATGCAATTTTAAAATTAACGTTTTGTCTTCATTTTTCATTACTTTGATAAAGAGCATTCATTCATCAAATGCATATTCGTAATTTTATGTTTGTTTTTATGTTTTTTACACATTCAGTAATTCTGCAATGTTGCAGTGGTACTTCAGAATATTTTAATGGTGTATAGCTCTTAGTGCGTCAGCGCCAGTTGAGCTACATGTGACAAAAAATCACATTATAATTACAGAATTTTTACTTGTTTTTAAATAAGTTTTAAATCGGCTACAGCTTGCATGTGCTCTGAATATTTTACTGTTTCAAATTGAGCATTGTGATTTGTTAGCTGCTACACCAATATGTGGTTAATTTCACTAATTATTATTAATAAATATTAAATTGTCCAGTTCCTGATTGAACAGTGACGATAAATTAAATAAGCTGGAATTTTTGCACTAATATGCGTATGCATGCAACAATTATATTATGAATTTTTAAAATTTTATTTTTCTTCAAAATTCTAATGCAATTAGAAATGATATTTATATTTTTTTATACAACAAAAATAATTTCACTTAAAATTTTTCTTTGTAATGCGTATTTTCATTCTTCATTTTTGGCTTTACTAAAGAAAGAACAGAATTAGAAAGATGAAAATCTGTATAGAAATATGCAAAATATTTCACTTCAGTGTATAATATTATGAAATATGTAGTTGAATTTTAGATGCAATTTTGAAATTCTTAATTAATTAAATGAATGTTTTTAAAATAACGAGAAAATTTATTTGAATTCATATCAATCTTCTATTAATGTTTCAAGCAATTATTTTACCTGTTGTCCATTCAGTTTTGCGTCACATCTTTCGATGCATTCTTTGTAGTCTTTCAATTCTTGGCTTGCTCGTAGCTTTTTATAACTTGAAGTCAATGCTACCAACTTTTCGTATTTATTTTTGTAAGATTTGCACATTGTTGCATCACATCTTTCAACTGTTTTTTGATCAGCAATTTCAAAAATGCTTTGGAACTATAATTTATAATAATAATAATATTATTATTATTCTATTTAGAAATTATGTTCTCATGCGAAATAATTATTTTGTGTATTCACCGGTAATTTTGAAGGTCCTCTTCGTTTTTCTCCTTCTTTCAGTGGAGCTACATTAGCCTGGAAAATAATTCATTTAAATATTTTTAATAATGGGTAAATAAATGAATTATCATAATTTAGTTTTATAAAAATTATTCCTATCAACAAATGATTAAAGTATATTACGCCATTCAGTTTTGCACAGCAACGCTGCATGCAAGTTGCGTATAGTGTAAAGTCAGGATGTTCAGTAATGTCACTTTCTCCCTCTAGAAGCAGTTCCGTCATAATTGCATCTTCTGCTCTGCATTCTGTTTTAGCACATATTTCAGTTTGCTCGTCAGTACATCTTTTTAATTTATCCTATGAGAAAAAATTTTTTTAATAAAAAAAAGAGTAGACTTTTTGAAACCAGCTATTACGTCTATGGCATCCAGTGAATCCCTAAAAAAATTGAAAATCAATCAAACAGTCATAATAACTATCTTCACATTTTCATTTTACTTCGTGTTATTATTTTTACAATCTATGCATAATATCAATGATTATTAATATGAATAATAAGAATTTCATGAAATATATTTTTGATATTTAAAAGTTTTCTTACCCGGCTGCGAAGAATACGACGTTCAAAGAGAGAAGGAGCAAAGAGAGAATGATTTGGCAATGCATGTTTTGCAACAGCTTTCGATGCGAAACACAAGCTCAGGATCTGCCTTATATATGCTTATTAAAATTGCAAAACATTTGAAAATGTTTAATTTTTGACAGGAAATCAAATATTGCTGTTTTGATGTTCTTATTTATTTTTTTAAATGTAATAATAATTTTGTTGAAATATTTACTGATGAATAATTTTTGTTGTTTGATTGGTTGGTTTTCATTTATTTTCAAGAACGGCAAAATGTGAGATTAAATTATATTTATTTGATTCCAAGTTTTTCATTGATTTTGAAGTCCTTTTTTTGACAGCAGTATAAAAAGTTCAATATGTTGAATTTTCGCATTATATTAATAAATTTCACAGTTAGTATTGTTTTACTTTGGTATATTGTACTTAACTTCTGAAATACAGTACACCGTAAGAAGTTGTTATCTTTTATTATTGCTCAGTTAAATTTTGTGAATAAATTTTGATCGAATTTTTTTGATTCTATTTTTCTGCATCATCATTGCATACATGTGTAGTGACTTTCTTCTCTTGTAATGAATTTGCATTATTGATTTTGATTATGTTTGAAATTACGTCACTTTTTGAGTATGAATAACAATATTTGACAGCATGTACGTATGATTATTTTGATTTGAACATGGTTTGCCATTGATGTTGCTTTTTTGTATTTCTTATTCTTGTAAAGCACCGGCTAGTATTTGTTTAGCATTTAAAAATTTTGGTTTCGCTTTCTTGTTTGCTCTGCTTCGTTGAAGAAAATGTAAAAATGTTTTCGTAAAATTATTTTTCTTTCCATTTAATTGAGCTGCTTATTTTTTGAAGCTGATGCAGATTGCTTAAAAGTGTTTATCTAAAACTAGAGTATGTGTATTTTGATATTGAATTAAAATGTTTCACAATTTAATTTGTACAGTAGTGATTAAAGAAATCATCATGAGTTTAATTTTCTACTACATTGTAAAGTTAATACAGTAGAACTCGGTTATAACGATGTCTCGGCTATTGCGATAGAAATAAACTTAACCATAAATCTATCAATAAACTAAGTATATGTATGCAAACTCGGTTATAACGATCGAAATCTCTGTCCCCCAAGCCCATCGTTATAACCGAGTTCCACTGTATATTTATTTTATTTTAAGTAAATAAAGTAAGTTAAACTGATTAGTATTGCTGTAATTTTCCAATATAACAAAGCTTTTATTGCATAAATAAATCTAAGTTAAGAATTTCATTATCACAAAATTTAAATACTATTGCTATTGCTGTAACACGATGATCACTATTAATCTGTTTTGTTTTTGAGAATGTAATACTTCGCTTAATATATTCTTTTAATTAAGTGTTTTATACAATTGCTGTTTTATTTATATTTGCAATTATTTATAAATTATAACTAATTTATGTAATTTATTTCAGTATTTCAGTAATTAATAATTTAACGTTTCTGATAAATTGAAACCATTGTAATTATCAGCGAGCCAATTATTTTGCATTTAAAAATTGATTTTTGTAAACCAGCGGTGAAAACTTAACTTAAAAGTTATCTAATTTAGGATAATTTAACTTTGTCAGTAAATTTTATAAATGAAGAATTAAGAAGAAATATGAAAGTTGTACTTTTATATAAATTTAAAATTTTGAACAAATTCTTTTTTGTACTTTAGGAATAGAGGAATTTAAATGCGATCCATGGTTGCATTGATTATTATGGTGAAAAAATGGATTTGTGAAAGTGATGCACAGAGTATCCATCAAATCAGCAGTTCTGTGATTAGGTTTCTCCAATTGGTTGGCTTAAATCAGAATGGAATGCTGTAGCCGCATACCAATGCATAACACTAGATAGTTATACTTGGGAGTATTTTGTGAAATGCAAGATCAGACCATTCGCAAAAAAACATCACTAAATTGTCAACGAGTTTTTGTTTTATTTCGAATATTATTCCTACTGCCATCAACATTAACATGGAATGCCACAATGATGAATCTTATCTGGGAGTATAAGATGCATCAACTTCTGATACACCTTTTTTGTTAAATCGCTTTCTTTTGTACTTTCTCTTCATTCTACATCTCACTCTTGGTTCTAATATATTTCGCTGCTGCAAGCTTTTAAATCGATCCGTCAATATATGTCCTTCTGGCTAAAAATTTACAGATTAATCAACCTGTGCAAGATTAATCATTTAACTGAGTTGGTGAAATAAAATTAACTGTAAAGCATACTTTAAGCAGTCTCAAACTATCAGGTAACTCTTCCGGCAGAAGAACTTCACGATCAGAGACAACAAAAGGATGTCGACTTAACTTTGCCGGCTTTTTCAACTTTTCCGCCATTCGTCGTTTTCTAATTTCAGCTCGACGTTCCCTGTTCAATTCCATCTGCTTTATTTCTTTATTGATGGACTTTATTCTGCAATTCACACATTATAAGTTTCAATTTATAAAATTAAAATAAAAACCAGAAACTTAACCTGTGAATCTCATTTTCATACATTCGCTTCTTTTTTTCAAAGCATTTTCTTTGTTCAGCTTTTTTGAGATTCAACTGTCGCTTACGTTGAGCTATTGTTTTTCTTTTTTCACATACTGTTTTACGTTTTTGCACCTTTTCTTCAACACTTGCTTCATCGCCCGATGATGCATCATCTTCATCCGACTCATCTACTAATCCTTGCATCATCTCTTTCAATCGGCTCTCCTTAATTGAAATCAACATATCTCAGATTTTTAATTAAATTTCATTTGAACAATTTACTTCTGTAGCCATTGGCTCACTTTTTGGAACCTTCATAGCATTCAGTGCCCAAACATTCGTTTCCAACTTAGTTTTTTCTTCTTCGTATGCTTTTATTAACAAATCCTGCATTATAATTTCATCTGATATTGACCATTTATTACTTCTAACAAATAATGCATATATGTACCTGATGAGCTTCTTCTGTTGGATTGTAAGACGTTCCTTCGTGAGGTGATTGTACATGAGGACATGTAGAGACGATTATATTTCTCGTGTTCGGCACTTTTACTGGAAGTTTCTTAGTTTGGCGCAAATAGTGTTCCACCAGTGAATCGTCCAGTTCGGATGTTTCAGCTTTTTCTGCAATTAAATTTAACATGAAAACAAAACATTCTGTTGAACAAAAAGCATTACTTGAAACGGGCGTTGCCCAGATGTCGTAAAAAGTTCTTTTTGAGAAACAAATTTCACTTTTCTTCCTGCGATATTTTTTTCTACGCACCGGAACTGATTTCAGCTTCTTCAGCTGTTTCAGATTGAGGCGATTGCGTGCCCTAATGTAAATCAACTGTTTATATGTGTACGAACTATAATCTATACATATATATTTGTGAGTGCAATTTTCAAATGTCACAAGTTTGAACATTAGGTTCTTTCTTTTTTCGTTAGTTTGTAACAGAGTCACAAATAAAAGATAAAAGAGAATTAAATGATTATCTGCATAAATGATAGATTAAATAATATTGCTTAAGGTAAGTGCAAAGGCGAATTAAGTTTCAAAAGATCTACATGACAAATGCAGTGTCTATTATTGTTTCACGAAATATAATAAACATAAGGAGCACAAATTTACAATTATTTGCAGAAAAGTTTTTCAACAGGATACAGTTGAGTAAGCATTTAACCAATAAACAGCAATAAATAAATTATTCACAAATCCTGAAAAATTAAAAATAACTCACTTAACCGACCGTGAAGCTGTTTGACTGTCAAAATCATCTGCTTTAATAGAAAAATCTGTCGTCGAGCCGGGAGTTTTATCAATTTCGAATAAATCTTCATCTTTTTTTAAGTGTAGCTGACATCCATGTAATCTTTCTTGTTCACGTGTATCATCTAAGAAGGTTTCTACATCTGATATATTTGCACCTTTCCGCCAATATTTTTTCTTCCTTCGACTTATTTTTCTAGCCGACGTTTTATTCATTTCTTTTGCATTGTATGCAATCTGAAGAAATACAAATAAATGCTATACAACAATTTCGCATAAAGCACAGTTTATCTTTGACACTTTATTATACCACTGTAAATACAGTATACTAGAAATGAAGTAGATTATTGAACGCATGCTTTGCCATTGCTAAACATATAAGCATTTTAAACATTTTAAACATTTACTTAGTGCTATATTTTATAATTTTTAATATATTTGCATTGCGTTATTCAAGGAGAATTGCGACCATATTAAATTTATAATTGCTCTTCATTGCTGTTATACTGTATGTTGGATTCTGTTTTGAAATTTAGTTTAGCGTCGTTTTGTTTTTTTTCATATTTTTGACTTGTTTTAGTAAGCGAGAATTTTTGCTTAGTGTTGAAATTTCAACTTACTTTTGACTAGGAATTTATGTATACACGGGTTTTCATATTATTTGTGATTCATCCATTGTTCAACTTTTTATTAAAAGTTGAATGCCGCATTGCTTATTTCACAGAACTTTTGTTTTTAAATAAGAGGTGTTACAGAATCGCAGGTAAATTTGAATAAATAAATTTTTTTCTGTAAAACATTTATGCATAAAACGAAATTTTTGCTTTCAGCTTTGAAGTGAATAAAAAATGTCTGACATTCGTGATATTTTGCAAATTCCAAAGAAGACAAATGTAGACAACAGTCAAATTGTAAAGCAAGTTTCAGCTTTAAAGCCTTCATCTCGTCCTTCTAAGTAATATTTAATTTTTTATTTTTAAGCTGTTTTTTTAATAATTATTCTATTTCAGTGGAGAAAAAAAAGTGCGAATGAAACGGGAATTGTCAATGATTTTAAAAGCGACTTTTCAAACTGAAGAGTTATTGAATTGAATAATTTTTATATGATAAAAATAAAAATATTTTTTTGTAGGTCTATTACATTGATCCCGACTATCAGTCGCGAAAAGGACTTGGGATTGACCACTTCCAAAGCGAAATTTAGCACGCAGGGAGTTAAAAAATGGATCTGGACGTCGTTTACCAATCCTGCACGTAGTGTAATTGCATTTTTACGTTGAATATTCTTATCATTTGTACATCAGTTTGTTTAATTTCTATTACATGTTGAATTTGAATTTAAGGACAATCTGAAACTGAAGCATTGGTGTTCAAAGGAAGATTGTGAAGCAGTATATCCTTTTGCTCGATTTAATGCAAAGTTGACCATTCCTCGGTTCAACTCTCAAGAATACGAAGAGCTTTTACAAGAAGGAAATTGGACCGAAGACGAAACGATTCTGTTGATGAACATGTGCGATAGGTTTGCATTGAGGTAACAAACATTTGTGGGTAGTGTGTCTGTTGTGTTGACAAATTGAAATATTTAGATGGGCTGTGATACATGATCAGTGGTGCTTCAGAGCAATGTTTGACCAATCATTAAGTATTTCACAATATGGTGATATGCTGCAGTGTCACACTTAATTGTTTTATTTTTTAGTTGACTCCTGTTCGATAGCAAAATCATTAGATGATCTTCGAGAGCGTTATTACTATGTAGTCAATCGTTTAGCCGAGGTATGAATGCAGTGATATTTTTTATACAAGTGGTATATTTGAAATTTCATTCAAGGCAAGAGGTACTACATTGACACCGTTTGATTCGGATCACGAACGAAGAAGACGCGAACAAGCCACAAAATTGTGGAATCGTACGAAAGAGCAGGTTGATGAAGAGAAGCAGTTGTTGATGGCTTTGGAAAAAATTAAAAGCCGTAGACGAGAGAGGGAAAAGAAAACAAGAGATTTGCACAAATTAGTGGATGAACGGGCCACCACCCCTCGGCGGCGTTCTGCAGTTGCGATTAATAAAGTTTCCGAATCTGCCGCAGCACCTCCAGCTTTCCCAGTTACAAAAATTAAAGCTTCTGCTTCGTCTCGAATTTCACTTGTTGACAAAATATTAGCTCAGGTTAGTATTGAAAGCGACTGCTTTTTAAATTTTATATTCCTTTGATTTATTAATTTTTTAATCACTTTTAGAAGCGAAAGCCAGCAATGCAAGTGTTAAAATTTCCAGAAATTCGAATGGATGGTGTATACCTAAGAAGTCAGCGCACCCGTCTTGTTCCACTTTTGGGAACAAAGAAAACAAAAGCCGTTGAGCAAGGTTTATCAGCTTTGAATATGGGTAATTTTTATTTATTACTATAATAATGTAATATAATCAAGTTGATGTTGTGTTCAATTTTGTAGAATGTATTCCACAAGTTTTGGATGATAGCATCAGCGATGAATTTAACGAGCTTCGAGCAGAGCTAGTGCTTTTGTTTGAATTAAAATCCGCTGCATTAGCTTATAAATATGAGTTGGAAGCACTGAAACATCAGACTGTGGTGAACATTAAAACTGAAGATAAGGTGAATTTATTTTTTATTTCAAAAAGCAATTTAATGGCATTAAACTAGATACCAATCCAATATAGAAGTGGACGATTTGTAAGAGTAAAACTTAAAAGAAGAAATTGATTAAAAAAAACAAATAACAGCTTGTATTTATTGGATTTTAGTAATTTTTGATTTGTTTAGACTCAAGCACCTGCACCTGTATTATCAGTAGATGAACCAAAGTTGCCTATTGCTGATGCGATCTTGGTGACGTTTGGATATCCAGGAGTGAGATTGAATATATATATATATATATAACAAAGCATGCATTATTCATTTGGAAATTCAGGGAAGACGTAAGTCTGAGAAAAACGTCTTGGTTGTCAACGTTGAAGGACATGGTGAAGAAGAAACTGAAGATGAACCTGTCGATACGGCGGATGATGATGATGATGATGAAGATTATGAAGCTTGAAACTATTTACATGTTTTGAAAATGTTGTTTTGTGAACTGAAAGAAAATTTTTAAATGTAAACTATGTAATGGCTCTGAAAATGAAAAACGAGCATATATATATATATATATACGTTGCTTAATGCATTAAAGCCTATGCATAATACTAATACAAATAGACTAATTTACCGAGCTAAACTTTCGTTCTTTTTGGATAAAAATTACTTTTAGATTTATCCAAAAATTTTTATAAATGTTGCATTTAAATTAACGCATTATACTTATCAGCAGATGGTTGCATTGTACAATTTCCAAACCCACATGTTTAAAAAGATTGAAACAAAAAATGGCAGCAAGGCTTCATAGCTCAGTTGGTTAGAGCGCCAGTCTAGTAAACTGGAGGTCGCGAGTTCGACTCTCGCTGAAGCCAAAACGTTTGAAACCCTTTTTCCATTGCAGTCACATATAAGAAAGTATTTAATAAGCTTTAATACTAAATTTTAAAGCATGTTCCAAGTCTATTTATTTATTTATTAAAGTAAAAACCATGAACCGCAAAAGTTAAAACATTTGCTTGTTTGGACTGTCGTTAAAATCTTCTATTTTAAGCGTTGTTTTATGTCAGTAGAATAAAAAATTCGAGTACTGCTACATTTACTCTATGTAATGAAATATCTTTTCAAAAATGTATTTTAAGTTTTTGTCGTTGCATGCATAATCAGACGCGCAACCCAGTATAAATAACTTTATTCTTAGCTTAAGAACTTTGAAACAATATATCTTTGAGGATTTTTTTACAATCCAGTTAACCTGTGACTTTAATAAACAACTTTTGTTATTGCTTCATGTAAAATTTTACTCCTTTTACAAAATAAGTCTTGCATATAGTTATGTACAGTATTCGCAAACAATAGTTTGAATTGCATCATACCATATTGATTGCCGGTAATATTAATTTTCTTTTAGATATTTGATTATTATCATTTGAGTGGTTGTTTCAGTTCTGATTTCCAAATGCAAAGGCCAGGTGGAAGAAGTGAATATTATAATTTTTGTTTGCGGTGACGTAATATTCGTTTTTTAGGCTTCCAGTACACTAATGTGAATATGTCGAAAACTTATTTAGAAAGCGATAATGATCAACTGGTAGACCAGTTAAAGAACAAAGTGTCCAAGTTGAAGACTGTAAGTATGAACAGATCTTAAATATATTTTAATTCTTAATGTAATTTGATGTATTGCATATAATATTTACATATTCTGTGAAATGGTAGAACAGCATTTCTATACAAAATTTTTGTTTGAGCACTTAGGGAAAAAGATAAGAAGTTTCTTTTAATTGAGCGAGAATTATTTGTTTAATTTTATTTTTAATATTTTATTATTAATTATTTAGTGCTAAACAGTTTTTGTCTCGCAGATTAGTTAAAGTATTTTTATAGTTATACATATTAACGTAACTTGAGCAGATGAATGCAACAGTTATGTTGGATATTGGATAATGACACGAAATTAACATAAATTTAATTTTTTATAAATAATGAGTTAAACACAAATTATAGTATGTAATTGTTTATTATTATTCAATTAGAAAACATCGATCATAGGATATTTTCTATTTACAAAGAAATGAAGAAATACATTGCTTGGGAAGCTCAGTAATGTTATTTGTTTACTTATTGTATATTATGTCATTATGTTATTGGCATAATACAGAAGTGAGCACTGTATGTTATGTTATTTACATTAGTGTTTATACAAGCCGATAGGTTGTGTTACTAGTGTGTATTGTTAAGGTAATCGAGTATTTTAACGGGGAAAATTAATGATTTAAGAAAAATATATTTAATTGTAATAAGATTATTTTTTTCATTTTTGGAAATAAATTTTTGTACTGTAGCATATTTTGTATATTTAACCTAGTTTTTTTTTTAATTGATACAGTATGTTTGCCGCTTTTTGTTTATTGTAGTTGATACCTACAGAACCGATTGTTTGTTTTTTTTTCAATTTTTTTAATATTCTGAATACCAGTGATTGTTGGTGGAAATTTCTGTTTGCTTTTGTTTAATTTTTAGTTGACAATTGATATTGGCGATGAAGTGCGCCGTCAGAATAAAGATTTGAGTAATCTTGATGATCATTTTGAAGCGAATCGGAATGTACTCGAATCCACAATGCGCCGACTTGGAATCATTAGCCGATCTGGAAGTACTCGATTTTTATGTTATTTGATATTATTCGCCTTTACGGTATTTTTGATCATGTATTATTTGATTCGCCGTTGATTCTGTTTCTTTGATCGGTTGTTCACTTGGTCGCTGTTGATTTGGTGATTTGTTTTTAATTTATATTTTGCAAAAAAACAAAAAATGAATGTTTTCTACGCTGTTCACGTGCCTGCAAATGATCGGCGTGACGAGTCGATGCAGTCTGATTCATTTTCAGACGTGTCATATTTGTCTGGTGACTGGCAAGGTGGTGTTTTTGTATCTTTGAAAGATGCAACCAAAGCAGTGAAAGCGCACTGCGCTCAAAAAGCACGCTTCAAACGATTCAATCATTACGAAGAAGCGTGTCGTTTTGCCGAAGATGGTGACACGAACTTGCTTGCCTCAACCAGTGCTAGCATGCCAATTGCCGAGGAATCTTCAGTACCGTTCTCTAGGATTTCTTCTACAGAGTTGAACGCGCTGAAGCGGCATATAGAGAAGGGTGAGTTCGACGCATTCCGTAACAAGGTTTTGTCCAATCCTCGTTATTTGATCAACTGCAGCGGCGACACGCCTTCCATACTTTACCACGGTTGTCGTTACAACGCAATGCACATAGCGGCCAGGGTTGGCTGTGTCCGCATTTGTCAATTTGTGTTGTCACTTTTTGAAGATGCTAATTATTTGAAGCGTCTCTTTCCAGACGACTTGGAATCGACACTAGAAAGTCGACGTTGTTTTCTTTTTGATCTTTTCTTGAACATGCCTGACAAAGTGATGAATGCCACGCCGTTGCATTTTGCCTCAAAATACGGCCATTTGGATGTGGTGCGTATTTTGATCAGCTATGAACAGTGCGATCGTGACGCGTTGACTGTGCACGGTGAAACTGCTTGGCAGATAGCTTGCACTGGATTGAAGGATGAAAATCCGCAACTGCGTGAAGAAATTTGTCAGATGCTTGTGGAAAAGCTTTATTACGTTGCCTTGTACAGACAGGAGCATGGTCTTGCCATTCTTCAGGCGCCGATGGAATATATACCTTTGCAGCGGATCGTCGACGAAACTGATCCAGTTGGATTAGCCGAGTTGAGGCTCGCAGCCGCTGCCGGTCCAATGAAGCGTACCGATGCCGAGCATGTTTACAAGCAGTGGAGGAGCAGACCTTCGGCCAAAGGATTCTCAAGTCCGTTGGAAGTTCTTTTGCAAGTACGCTTGCGTTGCATCGACTCCGAAAAGGGTATGGAACGCATTGGGCGCCATTTGGCCGACAGTATCGGCGTTCAATGGGTTGAATATTGGGATTTTTTGAAAGAATACTGTGATTTGAGGTCGGAAAAAGGTTTGACATTGTTCAACGACTATCTGATGGCATCGATTGTGGAAAAATTGCCTGTCGATGAGGATTTTTCTTTTCAAAGTGATTTCGCCAGTGCCTCAATTGAATATCATGATGAGAAAGAGACTCAGGTTGTGAATTGTGTTTGTGAACATTTTCAAAACATATCAATGCTCAATTTGGACAGTGATGAAGAAGAATATTTCACCTGCGACGACAGCGATGAAGATGAAGATGATTCATTTTTCTATTTCGCTGACGACACGCCAGCGGTTGGTTTCATACACGGTGAAAATCCGACCAAAACAGATTTTGACGTTTATACGGCAATTAATGAATGTGATATTTCACTGGAATCATTCCCAGCTATAATGGCTTGGCATCGGAAAGTTTCCAAATATACAGTGGAAGTTATGTCCCACTGGCCACCTGTCGACTCACCTAGGGCAAAGATATCTTCAAAGTATCGGCAACCATTGCACAGTGTACTTCAACCTCGCGAGTTGTTCGGCGATTGTTAATTTTTTTTTTATTTATCAACTGTTTTTCAATTTCGATGTTTTACATGCACACTATTAAAAAGAAATACATTTCTTTAATTTTTTGGACTATGCGAGATCATTTAATTTTTTTAACATTTCATAATACAAATTCAGATTAATTTTTGTTTGTTAAATTCATTTACCATTACATGTTTTATTAATAATTGATAATTTATTTGCGATAAATGAAAATTTACACTATTATTTAATTTGAAAACTTGCGGTTGTGGAGGATGGTTTTAAAAACAACTTTTGGCTAATAACTGTTAACATGAAGAAACAAATTTTGAAGCTTATAAAGCGATCTAAAATTTCAACTTTAACATATAAATACATGCATATATGTATATTTATTTATTTATAATTTGTTTAATGTTTAGAACTTTTTGGCATTATAAAAATATTTTTATTATTTAAAGAAATCGGTTGAATATCAAAAGTACCAATTTTTCAAGTTTTATTGTTCCCTTCTAATTTCAAAAATATTTTAAATAATTGAATTTTTATTATTTGAAATTTATTCGCTCAGTAATCACTTATTTCGGTTAATTTAACATTTCTGTTAAATTTGTTAAACAAACAAATTACATTGGTTACTGTAAGATAAAAAAAATCAAGTAAAGCCACGTGGTCGTGAATTTTGTTGAACTGTATGTTGTTGTTCGAAGATGTATGTACGATATGAAGAAGAAAACTTCTTCATAGACCCGTCAGATTTGAAGCAAAAATTGAAATGCCCATCTATAGAAGATGATCCGTCTGTATATTTGTCAGTTATTATTCCGGCCAAAGATGAAGAAAAACGCCTACCAAAAATGTTGGATCAGTGCATTGATTACTTGCACAGCAGAAGTGTGAAAGATCCCAAATTTACGTATGAAATTATTGTTGTCGATGACGGAAGCAGCGATCGCACTGCTGAGGTTACACTAAACTACAGTCAAAAATATACAGTTCAGATTGTTCGATTGTTGAAATTGAGGCACAACCGTGGAAAAGGTGGTGCAGTGAGGCTTGGAGTTTTGTGTGCTCGTGGCAAGAAAATTTTGTTTGCCGACGCCGATGGCGCTACACGGTTTTCTGATTTTGCTATAGTCGAAACGGCTATGGAAGAACTTTGTCAAAGCTTGGGCACGTCGAAAGCTCTGGTCGTTGGATCACGAGCTCATCTTAAGGAAGAATCAGTCGTAAAACGATCTGTTTTACGAACATTATTGATGTATGGTTTTCACTTATGGGTTTGGTTGTTTTGCGTTAGAACTGTACGCGATACACAGTGTGGCTTCAAATTGTTTACACGCGATGCAGCTGCGACATTGTTTCCGCAGATGCACATGGAAGGTTGGGCATTTGATGTAGAATTGCTTTTCTTAGCGGAAAAGCTTAATTTTGCTTTAAAGGAAGTTTCAGTCTGCTGGACAGAAATTGAAGGCTCCAAGCTCAGACCATTGTTAGCTGCTTTTCAAATGGGACGAGACATATTCATCATTTGGTTTTGTTATACATTTAATATATGGCATATTTCTGTGAAATGCAAGATTCTCTGATGTGTGAATGGCGCAAAGTATTATGATTCTTTCACTTTTTCCCGGTTCAGTACATTTATGGAAATGTTAATTGCTATTTTTTTGTTTGTTTTCATTGATATTTGATTGAAATTGTTACGCTGATTTTGATTTTTTTACTGCTATTCATTATTTTGGTCATGCAGTCAATACATAATTGTTATAAAATCGATAATTGTGTATAATTTTTAATCATTTAAAAATTTTCTTCCTACATACTGTACTCCACTAACGTACTTCTGTAAACTTTACAGAAATGCGAATTCTCTTAAAAGCATATTTCGATTTAAAAGAAAAGTTTATTATATGTATAAAAAGCTTATACAGTAATGAAAAGTGTACTGTAAGGATAGTATAAATAAGAATTGCATTGCAATACGAAAAGTTTTTTTGACCCGAAAAAATATTACAAAAAATTATTCACAAAATGTGATTTTAAAATATTCACTACTACACGTTAAAGTTGATCGCCTACGTCTGAGTAATAATCTATAAATGATAAAAATTGCAATATAATTATTTGAGAGTGATTTGAATGTTCTCGTTTTATTCTTGTTGAATAAACGAATTGTTCATTTAAAATTTTACCTGCATAAAGAGATTACTGTAAATATTTTTTTCTTAAGTATCCGATAACTAGTTGCACTGTTTTGTACTGTTGTTTGACCACACGATGCAAAATGCATTTAAAGTATTTGATGTAAAAACTCACTCCAAATTTTAGTAGATTTTTATTTTTATGAAGCTTCTTCTTTATGAAGAGAGGTTTTCGGTTTCATTGTTCATCATTGAAACGTTTAAAACTTATCAAAGATGTTTGAAGCTTACTCTGTAATTCCAGTTGCGCAAAAACTTCCTTTGACTGTGGATTCGTTGACTAGTCACAGTAATTATATTTTTTGCAACAGTTTTCAATAATCGAATCTTTGCTTTAACAATTGCAGAACACTGCGTATTAGCAGGTACCAAAAGTGGTTTCCTTCTTCGTTACTCAGCTCGCAAGAGCTTAACTACTAGTCACCACGGTAAGTGTTCATAATGTTGTGCATTTTTTGTCTGCATGAAAGCGCATACATTTCAGATTCAGCTAATTTATCAGAATATGATTTTCAAGTTTGCAAAACATTTTCGAAAAAGCCAGTTGTTCAACTGAAAAGTCTGCCTATGAAAAATCTTTTGCTTTCTCTTACTGGTATATTTATTTCTTTAAGCAGAAAATAAAAATAATTATTTAATTTTCAGATAATCTTGTTCAAGTGCATGATTTAACTCAGGCTACATTTCCTGTTATAAGTGTTGTGCCAAAAAGTAAAAATGCCACTTTTTTTACGACCTGCCTTTATCAAGCGGTATGTAAATTGTATTTTTAAATGATAAGCTAAATTGTTCAAGTTATTGTTTTTTTTCATTTTCAGGAATGCAACGGCACTGAACATTGTTCTGATGAAAGTGGAAATATTCTGCTAGTTGTCGTTGTACGTCGAAGATGTCAACTGTATACACTGAAAGGAACTGAATTTGTGGAATTTTCTGTTTTGGTAAGAATTCATTTTGCTGTTAATAATGTTATAATCATGTTAACATTTTATAAATATGTATGTATGATTCTATGAAATATACAAGCTCTTGTGAAAGGATAGTTTGAAAAACAAAACGTACCATTAGAGGTGATTTTGTTTTAGCCTGAGGTTGCTTTTGCTGATACGATTCGTTATGTGGCATTGTTAGATTCGTATATGGTCGCCGTGGTGAGAGATGAATATTTTCACATAACTTTAAACGGTGATAAAGCGGTGTGTTTTATTATTATGATCCAATGTAGTGCAATAAAATATTTTCATATGTATTAATTTTTTAAATGTTTGTCAGGGTGTAACTTCTGGCACAATGCGATCATTATTTACAATTAGCAACACTAGCAAAAACAATGAGCCAATGATTAGCGTACTTTGGAATAGGCGTATTTTTGCCGTCAAACGTGGGGATGAAACGTTCTTTTTACATGATGACGGTTCATTGGCATTGAATGACGGTTACGAAAATATTCACTGGTCAGAGATACCTTCTTTTATTGGTAAATGGAATTATTTTTTTTTTCAATTTTAAATTATTTACTAGTGAAAGAAGTATTTCTTTGTATTACAGAATACGATCGCGTTTATTTGTTAGCTTCGTTATCAAAGTCAATTGAAATACGATCAGTAAAGCCCAGTATGCTAATACAAATAATTGATATGACGAAACTGAAATTGATCACGTGGTCATTCAGGTAATTTAAGCAGAGCATTTACACAAAAATTTTAAATATAATTGTAAATGCTAATGCTACTACTACTACTACTACTACTAATGATAATAGTAATAAATTTCAAGTTGTGAAATAAATTGTAATTTCTTAACAGGGGTTGTTTATATGTATTGTCCAATCCTGCTTCAAATCAGTCAGATTTATACTGCCTTAATGGATGTGAAAATGCGAAAATAAATTTGCAATATCTGATAAAGGAGAAAAAATATGAACTTGCCGTTCAAGTGGCCGAATCGATGATAAACGATCGTGGTATAGAAAGAGAAAAACGGATTCGTGATGTGAAAAATCTGTACGCGTTCCATTTATTCACTCAACGTCGATTTCAACAAGCGTTCGACATCTACAGCGAAACTCGAGCTGGTAGTTGATATGTTTGTTGTTTGTTTGTTTTCTTTTTTATAATTTTCATAATTTGTTATAATCAAATTTTATTGTAAAAATTTCAAGAAGTTTTGTACGTGATTGGATTGTTTCCGGATCTGTTGCCAGAAGAAATTCGTAAAACAATAACTTATCCGGGCAATTTGCCAACCGACTTGCCAAACAATGACATGCAAGCTGGTATTTCAGCGCTTACTGCCTATTTGTCTGAAGTAAAAATTTTTGTGTAGAAAAATGAATTGAAACAGAAAAAATTCCTTTCTCTTCAATAGATACGAACGAATATTGCAAGAAATTTGGATATGCAAAATAAATTAAAACGTGGATTGGCTACGCAAGTTGGCGACGATGCGTTCAAGCCGACTACTAATGAAGAAATTAAGCAGATGAAAAATTTGTTAGAAATTGTGGATACGACATTATTGCAATGTTATTTAGTGGTTGATGAATTTATTATTTAAATAAATAAATATATATAGATGTGTGGGTGATTAATTTATAATTTCATGTTAATTTCAGAATAACGATATGCTCATCTCATCGTTGTTACGTTTGCCTGACAATAGTTGTAATGTTGTTGAAAGTGAAAACTTGCTTAAAAAACATCACAAGTATAGCGAACTGTTTTTGCTTTATGAGAGAAAATCGATGCATCGTCAGGGTATGTTGATTTGTTGTTTTGCAATATTATAAATTAAAAAAAAAATTTCCATTTTCTTCTTTCATTGCAGCATTGGAACTGTTGAAAGAGCAAGCTGACGAAGGCACGTTGCCTGATTGTCTTGATCGAGCGGTCAATTATCTTCAAGATTTGGGAATGCAGCATTTCGATTTGATTCTTGAATATGCCAAATGGATATCGGAGAAAAATGCCGATTTATGCATAAAAGTGATGATGCGAAATAATATATCTTTTTTTTTTTGCCTTTTTTCTTTCTTAATGCAGTGAAAATTGTTGCAGATTTTTACAGAAGATTCAGAAGCAGTTCGATCATTGGATAGGCATAGAGTTTTGGAATTTATCCAACGCGAATGTCCAGAACAGGCTGTTACTTATTTAGTGAGCATATCAGAAAGTATTTGAATTTCTTTTCTAATTGGTTGCATTTGAAATTTTTACAGGAACATGTAATTGGTAATTGGCATGATGACAGTGAAAAATTGCATTGTACATTGGCCAAATTGTACGTGAAAATGGTGAAAGGGATGTATGCAATTTACAACAGCGAAGTACCCGAAGGTTTGTCTTAATTTTTGATCAATTGATTCCACGTTGATGGTATTGTCACAGTGTTAAATTTTCACAAAGCAGGCAGAGTTCGAGATTGTCGACCGCCGAATCTTGTTCATTATGAGAACACATTACTTGCCTTCTTGAAGCGGTCCAATTTTTATAATCCTGAAATGCTTCTTGTTCAATTACCTTTCAATGGTAATTTTAATATTTTTAAGTTTGAAGTCGTGACATGAAATGCGTTGCTTTTTTTTTATATTTTCTTTCTACATTTTACATACTCACAGAAATGCACGAAGCAAGGGCTTTGATATTTGAGAAGCTTGGTCGTCATGAGCAAGTTTTGGCGATTTACGCGAACATATTGAGAGATTTTGAAAAAGCTGAACAATACTGTCATCAGTATTACCAACCTGGATCGACGCTTTTTCTCACTTTGTTCCAATATTACGCTTGTCCTCCAGACAACAGTATACTTGGAATTGGATACGCATCCGTGCCAGCACCCCCAGCAAATGTGCCACTGGCTTTGCGCGTTCTTACTGAATATTGTGGTTTCATGGATCCACGGAAAGTAATGATCACAGTTTAAAGTGGAATTTATAATTTTGTTTATGTTTGATTAATTCATTTTCATGTGTAGGCTTTGGAAGCGCTTCCGACAGATATACCGTTGGCAGATTTGGGTGACGCATTGCAAGCGGTGTTGGTCAACATTTTGGACAATAAATTCAAAGCGAGCATTAGCAAAGCACTCAACACTGCTGAGCACACGAGGGTTTGTGTTTGTTTGTTTGTTTGTTTGTTTGTTGAATATGTTTTTACTTTAATGAAAATTAAAAATTAAAAGAAATTGGTGTTTGTTGTTCAAGATTGAGGAACGTCGTCAAGCAGTACAAGGTATCAAAGTTGTCGTCAACTACGACAGTTATTGCGCAACATGTGGCAAGAAGATTGGCAACAGTGCGTTTGTCAGATTCGTCGATGGCACAATGGCACACTACTATTGCTACCGAAAATAACTTACAAGATGTGTAGTGTTTATTTCTTTGTTTTTGTTGTTTTTGTTTTCTTTTTCTTTTTGATGAAGCAGAGAAGAAACCAAGTAAACAACCTGGAACGGGATGTTTTTATTTGTCAATTAAAGTAAGACCAACAGCAGCATTTGCAGATCATGCATGCAGCCAGGGTGGTGATTATGAGTGAAGAGAAGAATGAAAAATGTGCTCTGCAAGTGTTGTTCGTATAAGCGGAATGAAGTGCATCAGCATCAGGAGAAGTGCATTTTTGGAGTAAGCTGATTGAGCAGGACGGTTCCGTTTTTGATCGGCTGCTGCTATTGAGCGTGTCGGTATAAACGAGTGCAATTTCATAGCCAAATGATCGTGTTTCATTTCTCCTCATTAGCAATGCAAATTTGAACTCTGTCTCACTCTGCAAACAGAAGAATTATCATTTCATGCAAATTCAAATTCAAATAGCTAATCCAATTATGATGACTGACCAAATTGAGTAGCTGGCTTTGGACCGGAGGCTGAAATTTGGCAAAAACGTGCCCTTGTTGTGGTAGTCGTTCCAACGCTCCCCAGCGGATGAGAATTGAACGACGTTTCAACGCTTCGCGTTCAAATTCTTCACTCGGATCAGGCAAATGGACGCTAACACGTTGTACACTGTTTTCCACGGACGAGGTGCAACTTCCAGACCAGTTGAAGCATAACAAATCTGAAACAATTCAACACTGGCATTGAAGCAGTTTGCAATTTAAGGCAAATTTTTGTATTCATTCTAAGTTTAAACTTTAAATCAGATTCTAACAAGAAGTGAGTGTGAGAGAAGTTATTTTTTTGCAATTTGTTATTGAAACTTGAATTAAATTTGCATACATGCACAGGAAGAAGTTTTAGAAATGGACTTTTACCAAAAATACTTCTGTTATTATTCAAATTGTCTGCAGCTGTGGTCAAGATCAACGGGAATTCTTGCACACTTCCGATTCCTGTACTTACTGTAGCTTTGATCTGTTGAAAAAGATCCGTATGTTGTCTGAATATATCTGAACGAAAATAAAAAAGAACATCCTACTTGCACATTTAATTGGCATCGTTCTTGCAAAATTTCTTTGTAAATGATCATGGTCACCTCGAAAGCGGTGCTATCTTGCAATATGGCCGGATGTTTGGTGTTCATGCTTTGGCATGGTGTTTTTTCAACCAGATTCACTTGATAGCTTTGCACAATGTCGGCTGGCACATTGGCATTCAATTCCCACCGGACACGCAGCTGCACATCGCCTTCTGGTGTCCACTTGTCTATTCGTTGGTTGGGCGATTTGAAAAGGCCGGTTCTTTGGGTTGCTTGGACAACACTTTTCGCTATTTCTTGGATTATTTCGTCCGTTTGATTGAAATCAGCTTTCGGCTCATCACAGACCATCGACTTGTTGCAGTGGACAATGGTCAGCGGCACTTTGCGCCACGTTGGTTTTTTGAATTCCAAATTGTAAACCGCGCAAAGCTGCTCAATTTCATCACAACACGGCACATTATTTCAGGTATTTATTTATTTTTGTTAATTTTTAATTCAAAATAAGCTCACCTGAACACCGTAGGATTGGTTGAAGTGGATGTGTGACAACTCTAAGGATGTTGTATTCTAAAAAAAAGAATTATATATTATCTGAACATGTGAAAGTCCAGTGTGTCCAGTGTGAACATTTTCTGAAGCAGTGCAAATATGAACGATTTAATAATCTCGTTAAATTAAAACACAAGTAAATAAATATAAAAGTCTAATTAAGTAATTAATTAATTAAGCATGTGTACCGGTTCCAGTTTGATATGCTCTTCTGTTTGACTGTCAATTTTCCAATTGTATACAGAGTCAAAGTATGTCTTTTTGGGTGGTAACTGACCAAGGTAGTTGTGTGAAAAGCCAGAAGAGAGAATTCTGACTGATTTAACCGGACCCCAGCGCAAATGTAAATAGACGGGATGCCTTTGTGGTTGTTTCCAGTGGAGTTTGATTGAATAATCCACATCGTTGTGTAACATCGGCGCAAAGTCTATTCTGTTCAGACAACGTGGCTTTTGCTCTGAAATTAAGCAAAACGGTGACTTTTTTTCAAACAGCAAAGAAAATGACAAATTTTTCCAAGTTCACTTACCATGGGGTGGGCAGCGATAGTTGGCTACTGCGTAGCATTTTAATTTTAAATATACAGCTATGGTATTGGTGTATACTTGGCCACAGATACTTTCACCTCGAATGGAAACTTTGTACCAACATCGATGGGCCACTGTTTCTGGAGCGAGCGTGATAAACAAATCCGCACCTTCGTCGTGTATCTCCTGAAAATTGTACTTTTGTTGTCAATTTGATTGCATTTTGTGGCAAGATTTACACACTGTACGATAATGGGGCGTACTGGCCAATGGCATCATTGGACACTGGACCGTTACAATATCTACTTCGTATTGTTTGATGTCTTCTTTTCTGTAGCCTGAAGTTGAACGTTGAAATAAAGCAGAAAGCAATTTAAAAAAGAAATTATACCTCGTGGATGTGACCACGCATAATGAGCTATAACTTGGTTGTTCATTTTGTCAAGGTACAAGTTTTTCATATTGAAACTGGTCAACGAGAATTCAGGCGGCAGAACGTTGTAGTGTGGTTGCCCGGCAGAGAAAATCAACGTACCATTGTCGAGTACGGTGAAGGCACGGATTTCATAAGAATTGCACAAATCTGGTGGTGGATATTCAATTGCATCAGATTGAAATACGCCCTACCAAAAAGAAAATATGAACAATAACAACAATGAAGCGTCAAGGTGGATGCAGTTTGAAAAGACAATAAAAAGAGAAAGCTTACTGCGTATTTCCAACTCTGCGCATCGTATTTCAGATTTCTTATCTCAAGAATGTAAAATACACTGTTGCGGTATCGTGGGAAATAAATCTTCAGCGTACGTGAATTAGAAAATTTCACCGAAAGTTGTACATTATCTACAATGCATACGTACCAACAAAAACATTTAGCATCATTTCTTTGCTTTTCATGTATTTATTGTATTGTTATTATCAAATTTATATTGTTTGAAAATTTGTTTTCTAAATTTTCACCAAATTATTATTCACAAAAAAACAAATGCATCCCACTTTGATTTACTTTATATTATGATAAGTGACAAAAAGAATTAAAATGATTTTCAGGTGTCATTTATTATATGCATATATATCCTTTTTTCGTTTTAAGTAACTTTGAACTTTTGCAAATTTTGCATTTCTTTTTCAAAGAAAAAATTAATATTTGCATTTATTTATCTGAAACTTCAAAAAGTTTTTTTGTCTGTCAATGAAGCAGAGAAATTTATTGTATTTATTTTTATTGAAATGCTGTAAATGTAATTGAAACGTTTATTTGCATTTTTTTTTCATGAAACAAGTTCATGAATAGAAGAAGAAATGAGAAAAGTATTCCACCTTTAACAACTGTTAAATTGTCAAATTGCAATCTGTAATTGACGGCATTAATTTATCACTATTATTTTTCATTCACATGCTCCACTTGTTCTTCTTCTACATCCGTTTTGCTTTCTTACCTTTTTTAATTGATAAAAATGTAATGGAATTTCTTCAACCTTAACCTTGTTTCAGTTCATTGATTGATAAATGTATTGGTTGGTTGTTTGTTTGTTTGTTGTTTTTTTTTCATAGTTATAGATGCTTTTGAAATGTGTCGCAGGCAAAAGCAATTTGTCGTTCACGTGGACGTTGTCTTACTTACGTCTTCTAATGAATAAATAGTTAATTGGAACGTGACAAGGATGTGCATATGAGTGAAATTGGAATTGACTGCAAGGAAAATTGTCCCGTTGGACATAATATTTTCGCGCTTAATTTATGATAATTGTAGAAATTTGAAAAAGAACCACCAAAAATCAAGACAATCAAAAAACAGATAATTGCTTACCATATAGTGGATTGGCCATTTCGAGACGGTTGAAAATTTGACCGCATTGGGTGTTATTGTTTTGTTCGAGCTTTTCATTCATAATTTCAAAGCAATGGTTGTCGTTTGATGACCAACTCTTTTCAACTGTGGAAGTTTCGTTGTCAATGCTATTAGCAATAATGCACTGGAAATATTGAGCAAAAGCACAAATGCTTTTTTCAGTCATGGTCATCAGAAAATCATTCTCCTCGGTCGGATTGGTCTGCACAGAGGGGCACATTGTAAAAATGGCCAAAACCAACAAACGCTGAACGCTACAACGCATAATTTGGAACTGCGAGTTGTCGATGATATCAGCGTACGTTTTGGTCCGCTTTCAGTTCTGGACAATCTTCGGACACTGGCGATGGCCAGTGGTCCTTCATTCCAAGCTTCTAAGCCACAAGCTACAAGCTGCTGCTGCTGCTGCTCTGCATTACAACAGTATCTGTGTAAGCAAGCAACACGGTCAGCCGACGACGTCAATCTTTTTGAAAACAAGTTCCCAACTGGTCGCTTAATAACGCCCACTCCACTAGCGGAATGGCAAGTAAACGTGTTTCTTATTCTGCCTGGCTTGGCCGACGTTTTGTGTTTCCCTGCGTTGTTGGTTCGTTTCATGTCGAGGAAACAGCACACACACACCACGTCACCACTGTCGTCAATTGCTTAGCACATTGTTGTTGTTGCTGTTGGCCTAAACTGCCTAACAAACTTGACGAACATTGGAACTAAGTTTCGAGCACTTTGGAAAACTTTTTTCATCGAATCAAATGCAAAACTGGAAATTTCATTTTTCAAAAGCCTGCCTGCACTTGTTGTTCACTGACTTCAGTCTTTTTGAAAATAAAACCACACCCTTAGCATGAACACGCTCCATTTTTTGGTTCTTTTCTTTCAGACAACTTTTAGACACAAATGCATGAACAATTGTACTGTCAGCAGCGTGGGCGGACATCTACTACTGCACTTGCAATTCAGATAGTCAAGTTCTATAGCATACTGTAAGTTTTTGCGCTACATTCAACCACTTCAAAGAATTTGCGCGTCTCACTGAACTATTGAAATTCTTTCTATGGTCAGCCAGTTGGTACTATGGTTGGTCATAACTCTGCTTCCATTGTTCTCCTGTCGATTGTCTGAAGCACGGCTACTTCGGTACCACGGTCCCAGCTCTCGGTATCCACGACGCTTGTTGCTCCACTGCTGTCAGTTTTCATGGACAGAAACGGGGATTTCGCTCGTGGCACTTGTAAGTCATATAAATTACTTTAAAAATAGGATCGGGCTTTGCCGTGATGCTCTGACACACCGTTGAGATTCAACCTTGGACAGTGTCCTCGACCTGTATAACTGCACGCCCGAGCGTTTGACGCTCCGAGAGTTTTCTTCGGCACTGACGGAATTTCCAACAGTGTCCCTTCTAATGTTGAATGGATTTCGTACATGTACAATTGGAATCAATAAAAATTCATCATCGTTACAAATACAACTGTATGTACATGGTCCAATGAATGAATCTGTTGCAACTCAGCAAAATTTAAAAGCTTTTTTGGAATAACTTGTATTTTTTGCACTTTTTAATTATGAACAATATTTTTACACGTTCATTCTTTATTGATAGCATAACATTTTGATTAAGCACAATGCAATACAATGTGCAATACATACAAAAGATATCGGCAGAAGAATTCAAAATTGAAGGCAGGTTACGCTATACAATTAGAGGTTGATAACATTTGTGGTCAAACAACAAACCAGGTTTGATTTTCCTCCAAACTTAGTCCGCTTAACTTAAGTTTACTCAAGCTTTGTTGATCACTGTAGGAACAGCATTTATTCGCTGATCTTACATATCAGTTATTACTGCAAGTACTGTAACAAAAAATACAAATATATTCCTACAGTCTACACTGGTGGTCTGAGTGTTTTTCTTCTGAACATCATGCCCAAATCAAGCCTCGATCTGTTTGTTCTTTGCACAACGAAATGTTACCGATGAAGCAAGCAAACTCCAACTCGCCTTCAGCGGGATCCCAGATGAGGTCCTTTCACAGTTCCGAGATCTCATCTTCAACGCTCCAACGGAACGTGAACCCTTTACTGTCTTCAAGCAGCTCTGCCTCAACAGATCCAAAGACAGCGGAGAACAAGGTGGAGTGGAGGAATGCAGTGGCTCGGACGTTCCTGTCGAACTGGATAGCCAGATTTGGAGTCTCATCACGCATTACATGACTGATCGAGGGCGCATTGTGTACTACAATCACCAAACTAATTGGTTGTAAGCACATCGCCACATCTGCCTACCACCCTCAATAAAATGGCCTGATAGAGCGTTTCCACCGCCATTTGAAATCTGCCTTAATAGCTCACATGCACCAAAACGGTATCCGCTGGACAGAGGCGCTTCCTTTTGTGCTTCTTGGACTCCGTTCTGCCGCTAAAGCCGACTTATGCCACGCCCCCGCAGAACTTATTTATGGATCCTTATTGCGTCTGCCTGCCTAGTTCTTCGACAACTCGGAGAACGACACCAGTCTCGATCCCTCAGGCTATGCTACCCGTCTCCAAGCCGCTATGCAAAGATTGAAACTAGTTGCCTGCCGTTCAAACCTTCCTTTGCCATTAACGAGCAAGGCCCTGAGTGACTGCAGCCACGTTTTTATTTGATTCAGCCCCCTAGCGTCATTGGGGGCATTGCCCCCCCCCCCAGTAAAATCTTATGCCCCCCCTAGAGAAGCGCAACTTGCCTGCGTAGCATTTGGATGATAATATTGGAGCTTGGCTTTATCAGGTGTCACATGAAAAATTGATGCAACCTTTTTCCAGGCGAAATATTTATGTAATTCAATCCTCATTACAATGTGCGCGAGGAATAGCTACTTAAGTGTGCTTAAGTGCATGACAAAACATTTTGTTTATCCGCAGGTTGAACCTGAGTTAGTAGAATTTTACTGTATTGTTTGTTTACTGTATTTCCGAGTAATTCTTGTCGAAGAATGGATCCAAATTGGAAAAGTATGAAATCTCTCATAGGCTTTTATCCAAAAAAGTGAATCGAATGCGGAAACGGAGAGCAATGTTCCTACTGATTTGGGTAATCAGTCACCTCAGCAACCGGTGCGTCAGAAATTTCCAGTCACAAAATTTGCTGGTTCTGCCAGATCATTCTGTGCAGATTGGTACAAAAAATTTTAATTGGCTTGAATATTCTCTTGAAAGAGATGCAGCGTTTTGTTTTCTTTGCTGAAAGTTTTCGGTTTGTGGTGGGAAGAAAGTAGACTTGTCATTTTGTATAAGTGGTTACCGCAATTGGAAATGCGCGCTTGATAAATCAAATGGTTTTGCAAGACATGAAATGTCTACAGCTCAAGCATGTGGACAATGTCTATATGAGAAGAAAAAAGACTGCGTGTGAAAGAAATTTCAAGTTTGGTCAATGAGAATCAACTGTTGAAAAACCGTTAGTACGTTATGGTGATATTTGACGTGATAAAATTTCTGGCTTCGAATGAACTTTCGTTTCGCGGTGATGATGAATCATATTCAGTTGATTCAAGTGAAACATATCCTTTGTTTGGCTTGTTTCTAAGATTGTTTGAATTTGGTCATTTGGTCAAAGATGGTCAAAGATACTCATTTACAGGAAGTGATCAAGTATATTCCGAAAGTAACCACTTATAAGTCGCCTGAAATACAAAACGAAGTACTAGACATGGCTACAACTGTCTGTGAAAAAATTGCTGATAAATGCTGACGTTCTGACATTGGGTCCTACTGCATAAAAGTACATGGCACCAAAGCTCACTCTGGAAATAAAATGATCTCTACTGTTTTACGGTTTATGAGGGAAAACTTGAAGAGCATCTGCTTGGCATTATGGAGAGTGAAAATATGCATGTCGTAGGTCTGTGTGATGTTATACTGAATGGTTTAGAGAGTGCTGGACTGGATCCGCGCTACATTATTTCACAGTGTTACGACGGTGCGTCTGTGATGGCAGGTGTTTGTGGCGGAGTGCAAGTGTTAATGCAGGAACTTGTTGGAAAATATATACCGTATGTTCACTGTTATAATCACAAACTGCATTTAATAATGATTAACTCAGCTTCACACGACAAGGAAGTGCATAATTTTTTTGGAATTTTCGGTCGCTTGTTCATGTTCCTTCGAAGACCAAACGTTGCAGCTTCATACAGAGGCAGTGCTTTAAAACGACTTTTACAACAACGTTGGACAGGTCATTTGAAAACAATAGCTGCGGTTGTTGAAAATTTCGATGAATAGATTACTCTACTCAAAAAATGTAGTGATTCACGAAATGATTATTGTGTCGACATTTCCATTGAAGCATCTGTTCTATTTAGTAAGATAAGTCAGCCACAATTCAAATTTATTGCTGAAATAAGGAACTCCGTTTTAAAGCTAATTGAGCCGGCAGATCGTGCATTTCAGTCTCGTGCAATCGATTTGCTCTCTGCTTGAGATGTCATAAAAGCAGTTCAAGAAATGATGAAAAACTTGCGCAATGATGATGGTTTTTTACAATTGCTCAGTAAAGTAAACACCAGTGATGAATTTCCCAGCAATAAACGGCATCGAAAGTTGTCTAGAAAATTAAATGAATTTTTACTATATGATTCTGAAACCGTCGTACATGTAGAGAACATAGCATTGAAAACAAGCTTAAAGCAATTGTATTATGAAGTACTGGACACAGTTATTTCAGAGATAGATTGACGTTTTTGTGAATCAAACAAAGACCTTATTAAGTCGATTTCTTCTCTGCAAAGTGGGCCTAATTTTTTTGATCTGGAAACCCTGAAATACTTGGGTGATCTATCAGACGTGAATGTTTTAGCTGCAGAGGTGGAAATTACAACCGCAAAGACCTTTCTTCAAAATAAATTTGGTTCAGAAAAAGCGCATCTGGATGAAATCCCTGCCATCCTTCATGGGTATAAGGATGCATTCTCAAATTCATATCGATTAGCCGCTGCTGCCTTGACTATAGGCATATCTTCAGCTACTTGCGAAGCAAGTTTTAGCACCTGCTCTAGGTTGCCATCCCCGTTTCGACGGTCAGTGACTCACCCACGCATGAACCATCTTGTGTTAATTTCCTTTGAGCGCCAGATTCTGGAAAGCATTTCCAATGAGGAGCTTCTTCGACGGTTTCAAAAAGCTGGAAATCATAGGCTGCAACTTTATTAAACTCACATATCAATTACTCGTATTCATATGATAAAATATTGAATGACAAACCATGGTGACAACTAAATTACGCTCGTTTTAGCGAAAATTGCAGGTGATACACTGATGTATATCAATCGGACTTACGAACTACTAAAAATAATGTTACAACGCCACACGTCCCCTTCAAAATCTCGTCTGCCCCTTCTAAGAAAGTGACCACGCTACGGGGCTGATTCGATTAGCCACAAAACCGCACGGCCTCTCACCTGCATACTCCGGCCTCCACAGCGTAATTAGGCGAACCAAGAAGACCATCATGGTGAACATCCAGGGCCACGACACATCGATAGCTATTGACCGCACCAAACCTGCGTGTGTTCTTGATAATGATTTACATGCACGTAGAGTAGTTTTTGCGCAACCTGCACACTAACGTTATGAACCACCTTTTCTCCCTTCTGTATCTGTTTGTTTCTGGTAGGGGAGTATTGTAGAAACATCATTTATTCATTGATCGTACATATTAATTATTACTGTAAGTACTGTAGCAAAAAAATAAAAATATATTCCTGCTCTACAGTCACACTTCTTATCAAAACTGTGATTTGCGCATAATTTGTAAATATTCATTATAACGATTAGCAAAATAACATATGCAGAAACAATTTTTAAGTATTTTTATGTTTGTTTGTAAATTTGTGCTGAAAGCTGTAAGAAGATAGCTTAAAATTACCTGAGTGTCATTACTTGAAATGGATACTGTATTTGGTCTGTTATTAATGGGCTTGCGCGTACATTTTTGTCGTGCATGTTTTGTGCAGTCATTTTTTGAGTAGATTTTTGTTGGAAAACAATTTGCTATTGAATTTATTCTTTAAAACAAATCGCGGTCGATAATTTGATATAAATCAATTACTTTCATCTAGAAATTTCTTCATTCAGTTATTTTGAGCACTTGTGTCCAGATTTTTTTCAACAATAATTAAATATTGTAGAAGTTATTTTTCAAATAACAATAATCCATTGTTTGATATTTTTTACTTATGAAATGCATTAAATTAAATGTTAAGCGTTTGTGTTTGAATTCCAGTTTGTTGCAATGTTTAATAAATTAAAATTGGAAGGTTATTTTAGTTGAGGTGATCATTTGAAAACAGCATTTATTTTGAATAAATTGTACTTTTCGAAAAAACTCATCTTCGTAATGCTTTTATGGATGCGTTTTTGCAAAGTTAATAACTACTGGTTTTGTTTCTTGCACTTTCGTTGTTGCATGTTTGTTTGTTTGATGCTTATATTTTTGTTTATTATGATTTTTCTCCATCTTTATGCCTTACTAGTGATGAAATTATTTACTCATTTACTCACTGTTTTGTAGTTTGGCATACACATTTTTTGGTTTTTAAAGATGCCAATCATGTTTTATCATGTCGTAAAAGAGAAATGACAAATTTCGAATGTATGCTGTTTGGCCTGATATTATGAACTGTTTTGACGATGTTGGTTTTATCGGTTTAATTTGTTTTAAGAATTTTGCAGTATGCCAAATGTTCAAGAAAAAATTCCCAAAGGATGGCTTGCTTACAGCAAACACGGTGATCCTCTGCTGGGAACGCCATTTATATGCTCAAAGTGTCCTCTGAAAAAGAGTCTGTGTAAAAAGATAAATTGTGAAACTGATTGGTTTACGCCACACGATCTGAAATGCTGTATCCGAGATCTTGGTTTGAGTTTGCGTTTGGTCATCGACCTCACTGCCACTGATCGCTACTATGATCCTAGTGAATTTTTGACGAACGGTATTGACGTGGTCAAGATTCCATTTAACTTTTACAACAGTAACAATGGCAAAGAAGGCTTACCAGCTGCCAGCGTGATGGAAAAGTTTTATGAAACGGTTGATAATTTTATCCATCGCAATCGAGATCCAAATTCCGTCATTTGCGTTCACTGCACGCACGGCGTGAATCGTACGGGCTATTTCATCTGTAAATATCTAATTGAAAGGAAAGGCTGGAAGCCGAAAAAGGCATTGGAAGAATTTATCACCACGCGCGGTCATGAAATTAGCAAAGAAGCTTTTGTTGAAGATATTCTGAAAACTACAGCTAGCTCTAGTTCAGGATAAACAAAAATATTTCCATAATAAATAAACTTCCCCAACGTTTTACCTTTAGTTTTGTTGTCATTGTTGATGGAAATTGTTTACCATCGTTTTCTTGGTGAAAATTTGCATTTCAGAATTTACTTTTGTACATCCGTTTTCAGATTAACATATTTTACAGAAAGCAGCATGTCTTTGGTCATGATTACTGGCTATCCTTGCAGCGGCAAGACAATGTTAGCAAGGGCGTTGAAGAATGCTTTGTCAGAGGCTGAAGACAACAATAAACAAGTTTTGCATATATCGGATGACGATTTCCCAAGATTCCATCGTTCAATTTACGAAAAGCCTTATGAAGAGGGTCAGCTGAGGAGTTTTTTGAAATCAGAAGTTGTGAAAAATTTGAAAGCTGACACAATTGTCATCATGGATTCGTTGAATTATTTAAAAAGCTTCCGCTACGAATTATACTGTGCAGCAAAAGCGGCTCAAGTAAGCTATTTTTTGATCCGCTGTGGCAACAATGGTTGGCGCTCATCATTCTTCAATATGATCCGACCGCAGGAGATGAGATACAAATTGACCACTGTGCATGATCTGGTCAAACGGTACGAGCTACCAGAAGACAGGAATAAATGGGATCAGATTCAATACACTTTCTGCTTGATGGAAGAGCTTGTGCCTGAGTGCGTTAAAAAGCTGTACCCATTGATTTTGCAGGGCAAAAAGTTGACATCAAACCGTTCGACCGAAGCGCAGCCACTGGCCAGCGCCCAGTTTCTGTCCGAACTTGACCGTTTGACAAGCGCTATTAACACTGCTATACAAGAGCGATGGAGCGAAAATCCAATTGGCGAAGGTGACCAAGAGGAGGAAGCGTTGTTGACCGTTGAAGGCGTTGATGAACCGATAAAACTGAAGCACGTTTTTACAGCGCAATTTTTAGCTGACGTTAAAAGGCAATTTTTCGCCTATGTGCGCATGCATCCGGTCGAAGATATGAAAGTTGTGGCTAATATGTACGTGCATTTTATAAATAATACTTCTCCGGCTGGTATTTGATAAATTATTTCTTTATTTATGATACATTCTGTTATGTTATATTTATCGATGTGATGTGTTTATTTAATGAAGTGAATGTGTAAAACAAATTCGAAGGATACTGTAGTGAAATGAAAATTAAGTGTCATTAGTAAATTCTGAACTTTATTTTGCAAAGGTTGCATTTGAAATTTATGGATGCAGTTCAATTAAATAAATAAATATATAAATATAATCTGTATTCATTAATGGAGTTATCACATTTAGTTATATTATTCAGTTGTTGATGCTTGAAATTCTATGCAAATGTATATTATTTTATACATGTGAAAAAAATTAATCAAATAAAAAAATGTTTTTTTTAAAATATATCAGTTATTATTTTTAACATTTGGAAAAGAGAAAATTGTGTGCATTTTGCTACGGCTGCGAGGGATTGCATTCATTTTTTTCCACAAATTTTGTGTTGCTTTCTGCTTTGAGCAGAAAGGTATCTTTTCTTTGTCTGAATCTTTCATGATTTCAGTTGACCTTGATTTTATGTTTCATTCAATTTGTTTGCATTTGTTCATTGATAAATATAATTTTTGTCAGGAAATGCTTTTGCTTAAAGAAAAAAACATTGATAAAAAGTGTGTTTACTAGACTACAAATTATTTCATGAAGGAAATTAAAAAAAATATATATATTTTTCAAATCAAATTGATCATTTCAGCTTTTTCTTTCGGTGGAAAAGTGTCGATACAAAGTTGTATTACGTCTTAAGCATGCTTGTTTACTTTCCATTTGAAGAAGGTCATCATCATGAATGTGCAGATTGCGTAAATGGTGCGAGTTTATCTGAAGAATTCGAATTTTGCATTTGGCAATTATTCAAATAGACAACCACTGGCATTGTTTGTGCATTCTTATCCATTTAATCATTATTATAAGCATATTCAAAAGAAAATATTTTTTATTTTGAAGAGGGGGAGGGTATTTTATTTTTCCCAAAAGTGACTAACAATGTTTTGTTGGCAAAACTTTTCTTAAAATACATATTGCATTTCAATTTAGCAATTCAATTTAACAATAAAATGTTTGTTATTAAATTAAAAATGCAAAATAATTTCATTTTAGAATGGGGAATATTTGAAAACAATGAATTGATTGTATTATTTTATTTTTATTGGTGTTAAATTTGAAAGTCAAAAAAACAATTTTCTTTTTTTTGGTACCTCTCAGAAGCTGTCACAAATGATGGTATGCATGTTAAGGTATATGTGGAATAAAACTTTTGTTTATTTATTTATTTTTTATAATGACTTTGAATCATGCATAGTTTGATGTTGAATATTGATTGCGTCGTCGGTGTTGAAGATGAATCAGCGTTTTGTTTTGTACAAGCCAAGCAAGCGTATGTCGATCAAGAAAGTGATAAGAGGAGAGGTGGTGAGCAAGATGGGCGTCATTTTTATTGCACAACGCGTGTCAGAGTTGTATTTGCAGGCAGTCGGCTTTGTTTACCCTTAAAAGTTGCAGAAGGAAACTTACAACAAAGCTGACCAGTCACCCGAAGCAGCGTCTTCTTGCTTGCCTGCTTTTCAGCTTCAAAGACTACAGAAACGTGCGCATCATTTGCCGTCAATTATGTTAATCTGCTTTTGGTTTTTTTATTTTTTTAATTTCATCCACTGCCAATTGCCAATTCCTAATCCATTTTTACAGCATTCTCTTGGAATACAGTCGTTCAGCACATCAGGTAAACGTTCGCCTGCTTGTTGGTAGTACTGAATACAATTTACAATTTAAATTATCATTAACTTCAATTTAAAATTATCTCAACTTTTTTTTCTTTTATCATTTTAATGAAACACTGATTACCCTTTGACTTTCACGTTCAACCGGCCCACACTTGCACTGTTTTTTTTTGAAAATCATTTATTCATCAATTTTTTGTTAATTGATCGCTTGTATTTGCTTTAGGATACGAAAATTTATATCCTTATGGAGTTGGAACAAAAGATGAACGTCTGTATGATAAAGAAGAACAAACTGGTCGTCAAATTGATCTATTCTCTTTTTTCCCTTACTATGGAGCCAGATACAATTATACAATGGTACATTTCATCACAACAACAATAAATAATTGAAAATTGTTATTGTTGTGCAATTTGCATATTTTCAGCTTTCTATTCACGGTTACATTGCGTTTGGCAATCTTGTCGAAGAGGGTATGGACTTTTCGTTTGGTTCCGACATTGAAAATTGGCCAGAAAAAGCCGATCCGGCTTTGATAGCCGTCTACACTTGCAGACAACGGTCGTCGAAGTTGCAACGCAATTTTACAGGCGTCTTTTATCGAGTTGTTTTTCGCAAAAGTATGATGTCACTGCTTGCGGATGTTTCGAACCCATTTTTGAACAATCGCAATTTGCCACGCTACATTGACGGAGATGGTGATGACTTTTTGGACATGATACAGGAAGATTTGAGAAGTTGGTTCATCAAAAAATTTGCAATCAAATTAACCAAATGAATTATGCTAATTTTTTCCTCTTTCTTCAGAAGGTATGGTCGGAGCGAACAGTTTCCACGCTGACATGGCATTGGTTGTCACTTGGCAGAATGTTACCTTCTATCAAGCATCTTCTCAGGACGAAGATGCAGGAAAGGCAAGTGTTTTGTTTTTTTGTTTGTTTATTTGTTTTTTTTTTAATTTTTCATTTCAGAAAGCAACTTATCAAGCCGTTTTAGCGACCGATCGAGCTGGACAATTGAGTTACGCAATTTTAAATTATCACACCCTCGGCTATGCCGGATCGGATATAAATGGCGCATCCAGAAGGGGAAGATGCAAGGCATGTGTTGAACTGATCAACAGTTGGCAGAGAACAATTTTTTCAAAAACAAAAATAACTGAAATTCTCATTTCAGGCTGAATTCAATGGTGGAAATAAAACTGGCTCTGTTTTGGTCGATCCTGTCTACTCGAAAATGCCAATGCAACTAGCCATGATGTCATCAGTGCCTCATCAAGCTAGAGGACGTTATCTATTTCGAGTGGATGACATTGTTCGCAAAGGAGGCTGTTCAAATTTAACTGTTGGAACATGTGAATTTCTTCTTCTTTTTTGTTTTTACAATTATTAAAATTGAACACCGCTTTTTATTTCAGCATAACAAAATTTTAATCAACTAATGTTGATATAATTTCAATATTTTTTTGCAGATCGTCTTACCATTTATCCGGATATTGTGAATTCGATGGGTGATTCAACTGTACTTGTCAACGGTCCATGCATGACCAGCTCAGATTCTCCCATTCTGTATGTGGCGGAAAATAAGGTAATCTTTTCACGTTTAATCATTTGTTTGCAACAGTGAGTGAAATTCAATTTTCTATAGCCGGCTCATTGTACGGTGAAAAATGCTGCCATTGCTGAATGCAAAATGGTCCGTTACTTTCAATGGGGTGTGAAATATGTTTATTTCAGTGTTCGAAATATTAAAACTTACATTGGAAGCATCTACTATGGTAAAATTGTTATTTTTAATAAGAAATTTTTTTCAAATTTTACATTGATTATATGTTGTATTCTGTTTTTTAGTGCCAAGCGGATTAGATCCGTACGCTTTGGATCTTGGCCAAATTCATCTTTGGTATATGAAAGATCCACCTTTGCAAAGACGCATCAGATGGTATGCTAGCAATTTTACCGACAATCAATTGCAGCGTATTGCTTCCTTGCAATTGTCCGTCTGGGGTTACAAGGAACGTCGTGATGATCGTGAGATGAAATTTATTCCAACGTTGAATCGACTAAGTGAATTTATCACCGTTTCCAATACTTTGGATCCGAGAGATGAAATTGGAAGGTCATATATCTATATATTTGTCTATATAAGTAGGATTTATTAATTTAAATTTTCAATTCTAATTTAGTTATACACTAACTAAGTCAACTATGAAATGGTTGGAGTCGATTCGTTATGAATTGTTGACATATCGATTTGGGTTTTTGAAACTTTCCGTTCGTGATGATACTCAACCTTATTCTGAAGGAACATCGTAAGATATTGTTTAAAATGCTCAACTTTTGTAAAAATTTGTATTATGTATGTTATTCTTTTTTTAGAATATGGAGTCATCCAATTCCATTAATTTGGTTTTATGATGATGAAGTGAATTTGGAAGCTATCGCTTCTCAATCTTGTTTGGAATGGTTTGCCGAAGATGGTCAACAGTGGAACTTCATCCGTGACACGGAAACCAATTCCTCTTGTCCGTGTCGTTATGAGCAGGCTTTGATTGATATTGGACGATTCATGCCTCATCCACGATGCTCTCAACGTTTTCGAAATTTGAACTGCGACGTTTACATCGGCGCCAAGGAATGTTTCCTATCAACGAACAATGTGGAAGGGTGTGTAGAGAAGTTTGGAAATTTTTTAAGACGCTTCTCTCACAACTGTTTATTTTAGAAGCTATGTAACGCACTATGGTCAAGTTTGCTGTTACGATCGTGATGGTTATTTGATGCATACAAGCTATCAAACTGTGGTACAAGTTCCTGATTATCCGTATAATCCAGGATTTCCACAACGTGCCTATGAATTTGGTACTTATCCTTTCACGAAACAATTTGAAGTAAATGCTGATGTTGCTATTATTAGTGGTATTTCATTGTGATGATACAAATTTTCTTCTTGTTTGTTTAGCTACCGACATTGTCGCATTATTATCATGACATTTTGCCATATTTTTCATGTTGCAAATGGTCAGTGGAGCATTGTCAATTCTTTTATTGGCGTAGACCGAGCAGCAGTTGTTTAGAATATCAAGCTCCTGGTATTGGTATGTGATTTCTTTTTCTTTTTTTTTATGTGTTGTACTGAATTTGAGTTTTATATATTTTTTAAGCGAGCATCATGGGCGCTGGACATGTGGTCACTTTTGATCGATTCAACTACACCTTCAATCAGCCTGGTATTTATATGTTTTTGCACAAACCGAAACAGCATGCCAGCCATCATCATTGGGCAGTTTCGCCGGAGGTTCAAATTCAAATTCGTTTGGAACGTTATCCAGATCGATCAGTGGATTTTGGTAAATTGTTATCAGCACCGTTTTTGGCAATGTTTTTTGGTGACGAGTTTTGAAAATACACAGGTCACAGAGATACTTATCAAGGAAGATTGGTCAAACCGTTGGATGTGGCTGTAGTTACTGGTGTAGCTGTTCAAGAAGGAAACGCCATGGAATCGGATCGTGTATTGATTCTGCTGCGCAAAGATACACGTCGCTATAAATACCGCACCCACATTCTCGTCAACGATGAACTACGCTACTTTGACACTATAAAAACCCAACGTTTCAGAGGTAAACAATTGACAAATTTTTTTTAAAAAAAATATAATCAAATGAATCATCATTTGATGTGGGAAAACTTATACATTTGATGTATGCATCTTCAACGCAACACATTAATACTTTGAATGAACAGGAGTGACGGTCTATGTGAACGATTGGAAAGAGGGCCAGTCAGAAGTGTACGTTGTTTTGGAACACTCTCGAATAGGTGTGCGCATTCGAGAAAGTTATGCAATGGAAATTACACGACAGCTAGCTTTTGAAGAGTCCATGGGACTTTTGGATGTTTTCTTATCGATCCCACCTGAATTTCGACTGGTAAATATTTTCAAATTTTTTCCCTGATCAATTTGAATGTTGAATCAAATTCAAGAGCTGTTAATTGAATTAATAGGTGCAAGATCCGCTGGATAATAAAGCGAAATTTTCCGATGCAGTAGCCGGCTTGGCGGGTACGTTCTCTGGTACAGACAAGGACGACTTTTTGCGCCCAGATAGAAGAACATATCAAGCACCTGGCGATGATGAAATAGCATATGAATTTGCAAACTCTTGTAAGTTTTATTGTGCATTTTTTTAAAATTCATTTTTCTTTGTATTGACTTTGAATAAAATAAAATGTTAGCTGGCATTTTTTAAGAAAATTTGAAAGTTTTTTTTTTTAGTATTTCATTTATTATATTTAGTGTTATGAGAGTGCTAATTATCTGTATTCTGTAATTTAAGGGAAAGTGAATAATGAACAATTTGCCGACTTGTTCACGTTGGTCACTAGCGACCACAGAGATTGGCCAGAAGCTGAACTGATTGGCCCTGTCTTTCCAGCTTCGCAGTATTACGACAATGAAGCTCATTCACCACAGTTTACGTTGGAATTTAACAGAAGATTTGAATCCTGCGATTCACCTTACTTTTTCAAACCCGACTGTCCCTCTTTCGAAGCAATGCAAAACATCAAAGCCAGTTGCTTGCAGATGTATCAGTGCAACTATGATTCATTCGAGTTGAAGCAGATGATCATCGGATTGCAGACCAAACAAGAATACGTTCATCAACTTGAGCTTCGTAAAGCAGGCATGCAACACTGTAAGCGACTGATGACAGTTTGTTACATTAACGAGAAATTCATTGTTCCTTGTTTTCTTTTTAAATTTCATATTTTACTTTATAAGATAATAGCTGTGGTGCGGTAAATGTCGAATATCCGGATTATTTGATCATTAATCCAGCTACGGGAAAGTTGTATTTGGAAGGTGATCAAGTGCAATTCGAGTGCTATCCGACGCATTGGTTGAAAGGTACCGGCGAGTATACTTGCAAAGATGGACGATGGAATCAAGGATGGCAACCGTGGTGCAGATGTGAGAGAGTTGAAAAATTGAACTGCAAATGTGAAAATATTATTTACATATATACGTTTTTGTTTTCAGCAAAGCAGTTAGAAACGACATTGAAAATTTTGACAATCATATTCGGAATACTGTTAATTATTGCTGTTATTGGAGCAATATTTTTCTGCTGTTGGTTGGTGAAAGTTGGAGATCGAAAACGAGTGCGGAATGTCTATCGATCTGGAGAGTATGTGTTCGCATTATTTTATCTGTTTCTTCAGCTATATTAAACATTTTACAGGCCACTTTCGACGAAGAAATTACCTTCAGAACGGACAATCGTTTTTCCACCTGGTCCACCGGGGCATCCGATGGACTACGCCCCACCTACACAAGTTAATAATCTGCGACCGGTGAACAATGCACAGCACCGTCAGCAGGGGATGAATTTTTTTCCTGCAACAGGCGACGGAAGTACGCCGTCGTCGCGCAACAGCGCTACACCTACAATAGGATTGAAAACATTAGTATAGAAAAAACAAACACTTTCCCTTTTTTAAAATCCATCTAAACCTCTTCACATTTTCGATCTGCACGATTAAGCACACACTTGCTTTGCACAAGTTAACTCTGCCTGATTAATTGTCTTCTTATCTGTTTGTTTGTTTGTTTGTTTATTTGTTTATTTGTTCGTTTGTTATCTAGTTGAAAATGGGTTCGATGTTTCGGTGTAAAAAGAAATGTATTTTCCTTTGAAAATTTCTTCCACAGCTACAAGCGACATGAAATATTCGACAATTTCGAACGGATTGGTGGTGTTGTAAATATGAAAAAAAAAATATTTACTGAGTTAATATTTTTCACTAAAACATTGCTTGCATTTAACATGTCAGAAAAGTAAACACTGAATTTATTTTTCTGTGATGATTAAGCAATGATTCGCAGGTGCACTTTGTACAGCAATCAAGTGAAGATCTGACGAAGGTACAACAATACACATTCAATTGATGTTCAGAATTTGCATGTTTTTTCTTTTGTAATTTGCTTTCTTCTTAGTTTTCATAAACAAATGCTGTTGGTAATGAATAATAATTTGCAACGTTGCAAACATTTTTAATACTTCATGCACTGCTTGTAAAAAATTTAAACATATACAAACAACAAATATAAATATATATTTAAAAAAATAAAAAATGAATTATAAAATAAATGTCAGTTTAAAATTGTACTTTAAAAAAAAATATTTGAAAACTTGTTTCAACATTTTTTATACATTTACAGTAATCAATCGATCTACTTTTTGTATTTGAACTTAATTATCAGTTAATGTTTTATTCAAAAATGCATAAAAATTTTTTAAATTATGTTATAATGACTAATTTTTGTTTATTATGATTATTATAAATTTGTGGAAAATTTTTCATTTGATACAAAAATTACTTCAATAAACGCAGGTATTATTTTTCACCAAGAATACTGTATGTCATGAGTTGTCCTAGGTCGTGCTTGGTTGTCGAGCTAGAACACTCTGTTTAAATCAGTTGTGCTCAGTTTAGCTCGGTGTATTGGTTTTTGAACCGCTTTCGGCGAACGTTTCTTGCTATTAGCCCGTCGGCGGTCGTCGAGAATAATTGCATGATACAAGCCTTATTTGTCAGGCCACCCTGTTGTATGACTTGTTGTCAAAGGCAGCTGAGTATGTTTTGTAAAAAAGTTTTCAAGAATTGTAATACAGCTTATTGTTTTTTTGTTTTTCAGGAAAATCTCGGTTAAAGAACAGGAAAGCACTCTGCACCTGGCACACTCGATTCTTAGAACGTAGTTTGATAGGGAATGTGGATTGGTTTTCTCTTCGTTTTAAGAACACCAGCAGTGGTTTGAAACACATCTTTACAGTATTGGATGAATTGTATTTTAAAAGCTTGAATTCATCGAAAAGCAGAAATTTACTGAATTATCGCAGTTTAAAATGTCCATCAACGTCAACAGAAACGTCGATGACGCGTTTTATCGCTACAAGATGCCAAGGCTGTTGGCGAAGGTTTCTCTTTCTGTGCAACTTTTCTAGTTTTCAACTGTGCATACCGCTATTTCAGGTCGAAGGAAAAGGTAACGGTATCAAAACAGTGATTGCGAACATGTCAGAAATTGCGAAAGCGCTGCACAGACCGCCTACGTGTATGTTTTTACCCATTTTTGTGCTTTATACACGTAGTCGCTTCTATTTTGCATACTGTAACAGATACGACCAAATATTTTGGTTGCGAACTGGGAGCTCAGACTCAATTTGACACGAAAAATGAACGTTACATAGTCAACGGAGATCACGACGCGAACAAACTTCAAGAATTGCTCGACGGCTTCATTCGTAAATTCGTTTTATGCCAACAATGCGAAAATCCTGAAACAACATTGGTTTGTTTACTTTATTTGTTCGTTTGTTTGTATGTTTTTTTGAAATTTTAATTTTGAAGATTGTCAAAGGAGCGAAGATTACTTTACAGTGCAGCGCTTGCGGTCATGTAACACTTGTCGATCCACGTCACAAATTGACAGCGTTCATATTGAAAAATCCACCTGAGCCAGAAAGCTCCGTATGCCAGAGCACTACAGCCGCAGCAGGTGAATTTACTTGCTTGCTTTAATTGCTTATTTATTTATTTATTTATTTGTTACATCAAACGTTTATTTTGTTTGTTGGTTTTCTCTCAGTGAACCACCATTGTTGAGCTATTTAACTACTCACTGCTTTTGTGTCCAGTGTTGTTGATATTGTTATGATGAAGTCTCTGACGCTGTTCTTACGTTGTTGCAGGTAACAAGCGAAATCGCTTGAAGAAAGGAAAAGACGGTGCTTCAACTGAGAATGGAACTGCTGCTGAAAATGGTGAAACCAATGGCGCTGTGGATGAAAATGAGGAGGATGACTCTTTCGAGGATGACTGGGCAGTCAATCCTGATGACATGGAAGCTCGACAAAGAGAGCTTGAGGGTGGAATGGCATTGTTAACTTTTAATCCTGATTTAGAAAAGCCTATCGAAGAGCGCTTGGACATGTTTTACAATTTTCTTTTGGTAATTTTATTTTTAAATTTTAACATATTGCTGCTTCTTCTCATTTACATATTTATTTCCTCACAGCACTTACAAACAGCTAACAAATTGGACGATGTCAAAGCAGTGGTGGCAGAAGCTGATCGACTGGATGTTAAAGACAAAGCTGTGCTTTTGCTGTGTCGCGTTTTGTTTAACGAGAAAATGCTGTCTCAGATCAAACCAAATCGAAATTTACTCTTACGTTTTGTATACCAAAACAAAAAAGCACAACGTTATCTGCTTGGAGGGATTGAGCAAACATTTGTTGCTCAAAAGCAACTGATGCCCAAAATTCCACACATTCTCAAAGCTTTCTATGATGAAGATATTTTGGAAGAAGAAGTTATTCTAGAATGGGGCGCTAAAGTACGTTTAATTGTTTTTTTATGCTGTGATTGTCACTTTTCAAGTATTTAATAGAATGGTATTTTTTTTTAATATTAAAATGAATTTCAGTCGAGCAAGAAATATGTGAGCAAAGAAGAAAAGAAAGAAATTTTAGCCAAAGCGGATCCATTTTTACGTTGGCTTCGTGACGCGGAAGAAGAATCCGACGCTGATGATTCAGATGTGGAAGTAATGAACAAATAAATTGAATTTTGAATGAAAAATTAAATTTGCAAATTGTTTTTTTTGTTAGGTTGTTTACGATGATAACAGGAACAAATCAACCGCTGCTGCAGCTACTCAAGCAAATTTAAATGAGCAGCACTCCAATGCCGGCGATGAAAATGATGATATTGACATTGATGATATATAAAACGCTGAAATATTTTGCAAAGGATTTTATTTATTTTTTTTAGATTTGTCTTTTACGTATGCTAATGTTAGACGAACTGTAATGAGTTTATTTTTTAAAATTATTTGCTGCTTGCTTGGTGGTGTGGGTTGCTTGCTTGCTTGCTTGGTTGCCGTAATTCGTAAATTTGAAATGAATTGAACGTGATTATTGAATGTTGTGATACCTGTTGAACTTCTGTGCATGACGGAAAGAATAAATTTTATTTTTAAACTGATTTGAAATATGATCCGATGTCAAAAACAAAAGATATTTATTTATGTTTGAAAAACGAATGAACAAAGCTGCTTGTTTTCCATTAAAGTAACTCAATGAATGACGTGATTTGCAGTGTAGTATTTACAATGAATTTGATGTATTTATTACAGATTACAAATGTATTAAAATGTTGAAAATGAATTTTATCAATCAATTATCAAGGTCTGTATAATTTTAGAAACAAAAAAGAAATAAAAGCTAATTAAAAATTCGAAGAAAGTCATTACTGATAAACCGCTTTTTTAATTTGTCACTCGAAAATAAATTACCTGTTGAATAGTCATGCAATTATTGTTACTATTATTATTACATTTGCTAAAAAAAAATTTAATTTTTGTAACAAAAAATTTTATTATTTTGAAAACAAACCTGAATTCGTAAAAGAGTACTTACTGTAATTGGAAGTAGTGACCAGCAGCGACTTTGTTAATCATGACGTTGCTGGAAAATGATGCGGTAAGAAAATAGACTACAATTTTAACAATATATTTTATGCATGCAGAATTGATTTTGATTTTAATTATTTAACATTTGCATAATTCCATTTTTTTATATTCTGTTTTAAATAGTAAAATTTTTATTTTAAATTTATTTTATATTGGATTTTTAGTTTCTGACGGAACTAGCTAAGCTATATGTGAAAAGTAAAGCAGGCGGTAATGTAGTAATCACGATGAAGCGCTGTAAGTATTCAAGATTTTCTACAGCCAACGTGTATAGTGTGGTGATGAGGATATTTCTGAATTGCAGATGATGGTGCAGTGAAACCACGTACATCGGCTACGAAAAATCAAGAAAATATTGACTACAAATGTTTCTTTCGTGCAAAATATCGAAATGAAAAAATTTCTACAACGGTAATAGTTTAATTTCATGATTAATTCATTGATGAGCGCTTTTTTTATTCAGTTCTTTCAAGTCATAATTAATAGCAATGAAATGTTTTCTTCTAAATGTAGCAAATCTTAGATTAAAAGTGTATCAAAAGCTGCACAGCGAGCATTATTTTTACAGTTCACAGTTTTATGTTTGCAACTTTTCGGCTATTATGAATTTGCACATTGTTTTTCAATTAGTAGGGTGCATTAGTGAAGATTATTTTTTAAAAATGTTATCAGTGCGATCATATTTTGATGCTTTTAAATGCTCTGGAATACGAAAAAATGTTCATTTTTAATTGTCTGGTTGTATACTTGTATTTATTTCTGAGTAAATACTGGCGTACCAATTATGTACATACATTTCATTATCGAAAAACTTTGAAATAATAATTCCACCATTTTTTGAAACTACTGAAAAATGTTATTATTGAGACTATGACGAGAAAGTTGTCTGTGTGTGTTCTTACATGAATTACGTTTTAAACTTATTAAAGTTATCAGCAAGTTGTTCAGTTTTTTTTCATTACTTACTATTTTTAACGAAGTATTTTTGCTGAGCACGAATATTTTTATACAGTTCATGATTTTATTTTAGGTGAATCAGAAAGACGTTAACAGATTCCAGTTAGCATTATTTAACGTTCTTAAAAGCAAAATGGATGCTTTGAAGAAGAGGCATTTTCCAGCGAAAACTGGCGCTCGGGTCATTAAAAAAGACAATTAAATTTTGTAATGTTTCATTAATAATTAAAATCAATTTTGCATGCTTTGCAGATCTTTTTCTATTGAACGTCTAAAATTCTCACATATTCGAAAGCTGAAAATTGTTTTGATTTTACATATGTTGTTTTTGAATTTACACGAAATGTCAGACATTGTCTGACTTGTGTATTGTGTTTCATTCTGTTGAATGTCATCAAAATTGAAAAGCAATTAAAAATTGTTATATAGTGTTACTGTAATTTTAATGGTACCTGATTATCATAATTCTATATTGCTTTAGCTGTGGATATGCCGCTTTTAAATTTGCAAAGTAAGTGTTCGTTCGTGTGTTATTTATTTTGAATTCAGATTCTGAAAATAACCAAATCTAAAAATTGGCTAAACGAAGTGCAGTAAATTATTTGCTAAAGAATTTATTGTTTTTCCTTTGTTACTATTGCAAATTGAAACGATATTCAGTTCAACTTATTTTGTTATGTAATGTTGTATAAGAGGAAAAGTATATAATTTAATTAATTAATTAATTGAGAAAGCTCTGTTTTCCTGGATAATGGGATAATAGCAGGTTGATGTGAAAAGTGATTTATGTTTAAAGTTACGATAAATCACGCAAGTTCATGCTTTCCAATTTGAAGTGAAGATGTTGCTTTCAAAACAAAAGCAGTCTGTGTGCTCAGGTTGTTTGTTGAACATATTACGTGGTTGTAGTTGACAAGTACTGCTTCAATGTATAAATAACAATAGCGAGTTTAACAAGAATACACTTCCTGTTTTTAACTTATTGATAATCATTTATTCAGTGTTTAATTTAATTAAATAAGCATATCAACTCGAAAAAGTAGTTGGTTAATTTCTCGCTAGAAAACATCATTTTATCAGTTTCACTGTTAATTGTACTTTTGTCAGTGAATACATTAGAAAAGGTTTGTTTTTTTTGAAATTCAATTATTTGCAGGCTACATTTTGAGAAATGCACATTTATTGTCAGTGTACTATTTTTGATTTAGAGTTGATGTCGTTTGAAGTTTCAGATTTTTTGTACAGGGAGCAAATGTGCATTTTATTCAATTTTTAGGTATTGAAGAACAAAGCTATAAAGTTATCGAAGCTGATGACGCAGAAATGTAACTTTTGAATTTGTTGCTATCACTGAAATGAGCACCAGCAATTTTTATTCTATTAGTGCAGTTTGCGATTGTTTATTAGTTTTTTGATTGAATTCTTCCAAGCAGATTAGCGTCACCTTATTTTTTATTTGACGTTTTATTGTTTTTTTCTGTTACATTTTCCTGATGTTTAAGACACGTAGCTTATTGCATTCTTTGCAAAGCTTTTTTCTCAGATAAACAAGTGTAGGGCATTGTTTCGCGTTTTAATTTTGTTTTTCTTCTCGTTTATTTTTCATTTCAGTGTTATTAGTTTTACATGTTGACAGATAACGATTTGTTGAAATTGGAATTTATTGATTTCATTGTTAATAACTGAAAATAATATTTGAATAAATATTATTCATTATTATTATCATCTCCTCGAATTGTTTGTTTGGGTCAATTGCCAAATAACAGTTGAACATTTTCATTGTGCACATACGTAAGAAATATTGAACATGGCACAAGATGCTTATGGCATTTATAAAATGTTATTAGTTTGTTTACTTTTTGCGTATAATAAGGTATAATAAACAAACAAAATTCATACATAGTATAAAATGTTTTTCAGTTTTTAAACACTGACCAGCAGTGTCGGCGGTATTGCTACTTAGTATATTGCACGCTGCGAATTTTATTTTGGTAAGTACGAACTTTTACACGGAATTTTGTTACACTTTTCAATACTTTTAAATTTAATATTATAAAATGTTAGAATGCTTTTCAAATTAAAGTGATTACGTTTGATTTTAATTTTATTTAACATGCAGTTGAAAACATGTAAAAGAAATTAAAGGTGAACATTAAAACAAATTTCATGAAGGTTGCAGAATTTGCATAAATTATTATATGAAAAGGTTGTTGTTCATGAATATAACATTTAACGAATGCTTGTATGGTATTCTTTAGCTTGTTGCTTGATTTCTTGAACAGTTAGTTAATTCATCATGAATATATATATATATATATATAATATTATTCACGACATATATACATATTGAGATTGTTTTATAATGAAATTATTTTCTTTCTAGAATTTTAAATAAAATGCTAACAGAATCGTCAAATCATGAGATACGTAAAGTACACAAAGAAAAGATACTTCACGTATCTTTTCTAAAATCAACTCTTTGCTATTTTCGTTCTGCATGTTGGTATATGTTTGTTGTTTTTCTCGCAGTGGTTATTTCTGTACCTTTGACAGACTTTTTACAGTACTGTATGCTAAATGATGTGCTTTTTTTCCTCCGAGACAAGTCTGTTTGTGAAGTTGGAAATGCAAAAACAGATGAACCGATAACAAATTATACGATTGTCCTTGTGGCTGATTTGGACCACAACAGCAAAGCATCGGACAAAGTTTGGATAAGCTATTTACAATTGGGACGATTTTCTTTAGCCAGTGACTGTCAATGCGTGCAAGTGGAATGGGACCCTGTCAAAAAGGAACTGAAAGGTGGCATGGCTCAGGAGGGCCGCGCCATGGAATTATCTGATCTGGCTCGTTTCCAAGGCCAGCTTATAACTGTCGATGATCGTACTGGCATTTTGTATAAAATTGTCAACCTCACTTTGCCAGTCCCGTGGTTGCTACTGGCAGATGGTGATGGTGAACAGCCGAAAGGTTTCAAAGCTGAATGGATGACTGTAAAAAATGAAATGTTGTATGTAGGCGGTATTGGTAGGTAGAATTTTGGTCAAATGTTGTCAGAATTAAGTTTTTTTTTGAAACAATTATTTCGCTTTTTTTCAGGAAAAGAATGGACATCAGTACATGGTGAATACATGAACGACAACCCTATGTGGATTAAAATTATTGACAATGAAAGTCGTGTGCGTCATATCTCTTGGAAGGATATATATATAAAATTGCGTGCGGCTGTTGGAATTGAATATCCAGGTTGTTTTTAATTAATTTATCACAATTTCAAGCTGTATGGTAAGTTTTGCAGGTTACATGATTCACGAATCAGTTCAATGGTCACAGCAATGGAAGAGATGGTTCTTCCTGCCTCGAAGGGCTTCTTCATTTCCTTATTCGGAAAAAGAAGATGAACGTCGGGGTGAAATAATAATTTTTTTTTTGAAAAAAAGCTTTTTATATTTTTAAATTGATTTATTTTTTCGATTTAGCTGCTAATGTACTGCTTCAAGCTTCGGAAAATTTTGAACACATCAGTGCAACTTATTTGGGCGAACCAAGCGAAACACGGGGATTTTCTGCCTTTCAGTTTATACCAAAGACATTGGATAAATTAATTGTTGCTGTTAAATCAGAAGAAATTGATGGCAAAGTAACTTCTTTTTTGACCATATTTGATACAAATGGTGTTATAATATTGAATGACACTGAAATACCTGGCCATGTCAAATACGAAGGAATTGAATTCATTTTTTAATAAATAGTATTTTAATTTTTTTTATTTTTGTGGCATTTTAAAACATAATGATAGGAAGAAGAAATTGATTTAATATCTGTGGCTAGATTTCAGTTGTGATTACAAATCGGCTGATTTAAATTTTCCAATCAATCATCATTTAAATAAATTTTAATCAAGAATGATCAATGTGAAATCCAATTCAGCGATAAGGTCTTACGCACAGCAAATCTCTCTCCTACGCAGAATGCGATTAGACAAATGCTAACCGCTAATTCAAACTCACCACCCTAATTGGTCAATTTCTCAACTCCGTCTTCAAATCTGCGGAACCTTTTTTGGTTTCTCTTTTTATTCTTTTGTCTGTCGTTCGTCTATGCGGCGTTCAGTTGTTCTCTTGCTCTTACGCTACTGATGCTAATCAGTGTTTATCATATTCTGCATGCTTTTGCTGATTTTTTAAATAGAATATTTTGCGATTCTAATTATTATATAAATATTAATTAAATAATTACACAGTATGATATAATAACTTGTTATTGTTATATGTGTAAGTATATTTTGTTGTTGTGCTTTTTCATGTTATGAATAGATAGATGCATCATTGATTGACGTTGATGTATCCTCATTTGTAGTGAGCGCAGTGTTTCAATGACAGTTTAACCCTTCAATTACCAAGGTATTTTGGCATCAAGTTTGGAAAATGTGGGATCATTTTTGATCCCGGAATTTTTTGTCTAAATTTGATATAACTTTGTGAGAAATGTTCTAGAAACAGTCGCCGAGTATAGATTTCAAGAAATGTGTTTTATTTCGATTTTTTAACTCAAAACTGTTGCTCTAATTGTTTTAAGAACAACCTCCGTCGATGAGGGGCATAGCAGGGTAGAATTTTTGTAGAATCTATGATGAGCGCATTCAGGGCGGCAATATCCAGGACGTTCATAAATTGAACCAGTGGCCACTGTCAGGAACCTCGCCCAGTGTTGTATTCTTTGACCATTTTATCAAGCGTGTCTACAGCTCCCTTGCACTGATTATAGTCAAAAATGACAGCAGAATTGTGATCATTAGCCTCATCCAATATGGCGAAATGTTGTTAGCTGCGTAGACAGCACTCACGGTGACACGACCTGCCATCCCAATGCGATGAAGTAGTCTAACAATCAGCTTTAGCCAACAAACTTCAATTACTTAATACATATATCCAGACTACGGAGATTGATAAACTTGCTTTATAAGTACCTTACAATATAATTGGAAAAATTACAGCTACATTAGCCAGGATTGAAGTACTGTAATTTACAAATCGACTGCGTGCAGCGGACTTGAGTCACCTGAAAAAAGTTGACATAACTTTTTTTTATAAAAGTAAATTGTCCAAAGGGAAGATACTGAAAAAAATCAAGCGATTTCATATCGTCCACATTAAATTGATTCAGTTTAAGTGGGCAAAGGATCAAATTTCACCCCTTGCTACGTGGAGGGTTAATACACAGGAAAGTTTCCCACTTTTTCCGGAATATCTAGAGAAATGTGCAATTAGCAACGGTGTGGATAAGTTTGAAGTATTTTACTAATCGTTCCTGATCGGTTTCGATCGATTCAAGTTATTTTAGGAGAAAAACTTTTTTTTTTAAATTTTGAAATTTTAAGGGCTAAATACAGTCGTGCTCTTTTACGAAAAACGGCGAAACACTTTTTTTCAAAATTTTTACTTTTTTGATAGTTGGACATTCACATAGATAAATGATAGTGTTGTGCAGAGTTTCATCGCGAACTGCCCAGTAGTTAGGAATAAATGGCTTCTTAAAGTTGGCACATTGCCTATCTCAATAAATAGGAAAGTTGCCGGTCTGTAACTTTCTTGAAACGGAACCAGGATGTGTGATTTTGATAAAATTTCCGATTTGGAATTTTGACATCTACAGAAGAGAAAAACTGTCATACTGTATAAAAATTTCATCCCAATCTCATCATTTTGGATAATTTTTATCTGTGAAGTGTATTCAGTCCTAATATTGCATGAAAAAAGATTTTAATTTTGAAAGGGCTGTAAGGCATAAATGAAAATCAGGAACAATTTTTATTCGAATAAATCCCATTTTTTGGCTGAAAACATTGAACGTTTCGTTGTAAAAATTAATGAAATAATTTCATATAGATATTTATTGAACACATATGTTTTATTTCTTTTTATTTCAACACCACTAAAATCCTATTTTCGGTTTCACGTTTTCCGGTATATCTCAAGAAATACGCAATTAAGAACGCCGCGGATGAGTTTACAGTAGTTCTTTAAGTGTTTCTGAGTTTCATCAGAAACCGCCTCGAAGTTGTGAAATGAATGGCCTCCTTAGTTGGCGCATTGCCTATCTAATGTAGTAAATAGCCTAAACACTTTTTTATTGCTTGCTTGAGAGAAGCTTTATGCAAATTTTCATTTGCTTGTTCTTCCTTCACTTATGTGTAATTAGTTGCAGTGATTAGTGGTGAATGGTGTGAGATGTGTGTGTAATGGTATTTTCTCTACTGTGACTGATGATGAATTGAATAACAAAAGAGTTTGCTGTTTATTTATTACTTGGACTTCCTCTTTTAGTTAATTCAGCTACATTTATAGAAAATACTGTAAACGTGATAGGATTTAACAAAAAGAACTGGTGGCTAATTTGGTGAATATATTGTTGCTAGTTTGGATGTTACCCAATCTCCTCTTGACTCCGAAATCCCTCTCGATTGAAAATGCGTATTGATCATTGATGTTTATCTTCATATTAACATCTATATAAACTCATATCGATCTGTTGCTGATACAGATATGAGAATACATTCTAGTGTAATGGTGCATAGATTGGTATCCAATCCAAGAACGAAGAACGTTGTTTTCAGGTAAATGACGTTTTTTTCTGGTAATGCTCTGCCTGCCTCTCTAAGTTTGCTTGTAATATCATGAAACTGGTTCACCTGACGTTGCACCTTACTTCAGCTTAGGAATTATAATGCAAAACCATAAACATTTATAATAAATAATAAACACTTATAATAAACGATTCATTCTTATAAAACCTTAATTTGCATTATTTCTGAAATAATAATTTCATTTAGTTGATAACCAGTTTTGTACTTTAAAACAATGCAATCAACAGTTATCATGTTTGTAATATAAATAATATAGTGGGTCAATTTATAATCAGAAGAATAAACACCAGGCCAAGCAGCTCTAGAGAGTACGAGCACAGAAGAAGAGCGGGCACTCTACGATTATCAACTTTTCAAATAAATTTCATACAGAAAATGGTAAGAATCATATATGTTAATAATAAACTGAAACATTTTCATTTCCATGCTGGACGTAAATTTGCATTTTGATTATAAAACTCATTTTTTGATAAATATTTCTTTTTTGAAGATGTTGTATTCAAACAAATTTATCAAAATTAAAAAATAAATGGCAATAATAATATGTTGGCATAATTATAAATATTAAAATTATTTTACTGCAAATGGCAGTGGAAACGTCCGCTTGTTCGTATTCCACTGTTGGTTGATCTGTTGATTTGTGCACTCTTACAAAGTGTACAGAACAACCTCGAGAGGAAGCAAAATGTGAAAGTAAAGTATACTATTTACTGCTGCATGTATAAATGGGTAAAGCATACAAATAAACGCTTCCCTGAGCAAATGAAATTCAATTTCCATGCAAAATTTTCATAGAAAAAGTTGTTCAACTTTATTATCACTTTGCAATATTATTTTTTTAATTTTACATCATCAGAGATATTTGGTAAAAATTACATTTTTTTCTCTGCTTAATTTTGCTTTCAGTGCGTGAAGTGAATGTGCTTATATATTTTGGTGAAAATCTTTTTGCGGTGACTTCTATTTATGTAGGTCATTTTTGAATTTTCAAATCTCAAATTTAGACGTGCAATGATGTGTTGTGTCTGGGTCACTCTTTTGTTATAGTGTTCAGTCAGATAGTTTATATTTTGACTAAATTTTTAATTAGTGACCTCCGCCAGTCTAGTCCATTTTTAAATTTTCAGATAGTCCTCCTTGGGTGAACTTAATAGTTCATCTGAATTCTTTTTTTCAAATCAATTGAAATAAGTTTAATCCAACGGTCCGCATCCGCTAGATTACTTGATACGACATTGGAACTTCTCAGTAAGTTTCATTTTACAGTTTAAAGTGGAATATGCAGACTAAAAGTCTGAGAAAGAAACAAGCTGGTCTGAAAACTCGATCAAAATCACTTAATATTCCTTCATAAAATATGATTAAATGTAAATTATTCTTTTGATTCTGAAAATTGAATAAACTACGTGAAATTCAATTGCTGCAAATTAATTTCATGCATAACATGGAGTGTCGTCAGAGAAAATAGAAGAGTTAAGGTGAGCTAAGAAAGTATGGAATAATATTTGAATAAAATGTATTTCTTCATTTTCATGTTGCAAATCTCATAATATAGTCGAAGTATGATCTAATATGCGGACAACAATATTTTCCTTGTGTGATGATTTTTCTTCACATAATTTTTTCAAAATTTAAAACAACACATTAGTTAGCAGCATGTTTATTAATTTTGTTTTCAAACATTTCGACTTTGTAGTTTTAATATTTCACACTATTTTTTCATAAAAAGCTTTTATCAAAAATGAAACTGTGCTTTTCATGATATTATTTATTTCAAATATGAAAGAACATAATTGTAATATATGTAAATGGTAATTATTTAAATAAAAATATTATAAAATTCCAAACAAATGTATCAAAAATAAAAAAATTAATGACAACAATAATTTGTAATCTCAATTATAAATATAAGAAAAATTTTATTGCAATCGGTGGTGGAGACGTCCGCTTGTTCGTATTCCACTGTTGGTTGATCTGTTGATTCGAGTATCTCTATCGAATCAACCATTAAAAATAAACTGGATGAAAGAATGTAAAAGAAACACAAGGCCAATCAGCCATGGAAACCATCAGTACTAAAGAGCAGCGGGCACTCTACCCTTTTCAACTTTTCAAATAAACTTTATACAGAAATTAGCAAAAATAATATATATAAATATTAAAATGAAATATTTTTATTTTCATGCTGCACGTCAATTTAAATTTTGATCGTAAAATTAATCTTTCGAGAAATATTTCGTTTTTTAATATGCTGTATTCATACAAATTTATTAAAAATGAAAAGTAAATTGAAATTATGATAATATTTCATTATTGTCATTAATATAAAAATTATTTCATTATAACTGGCAGTGGAAACGTCCGCTTGTTCGTATTCCACTGTTGGTTGGTCTGTTGATTTGTGCACTCTTACAAAGTGTACAGAGCAACTAGAACAGAGATTTCTGCCTGAAATAATCACATTATGTTTTTTTGCTGCATGTATAAGTGAATAAGGCATCCAAATAAAAGTAATCCTCTGCAAATAAAATTCAACATCCAAGCAAAATTTTCATAGAGAAAGTTGTTTAACTTTATTATCACTTTGCAATATAATTTTTTTAATTTTACATCATCAGAGAGATTAAGCAAATTACATTTTTTGTCTGGTTAATTTTTGTTAGTCAACGCGCGAAGCCAGTGTGTTTACATTTTGGTGAAAAGCTTTTTGCGATGAGTTCCATTTTTGTAGGTTGTTTTTGAATATTTAAATTTCAAATTTAATCATGCAAAGATGTTTTGCCTAAGTCAGTGGTCCTCAAAGTGTGGGTCACGTAAAATATTAAAATACAACGGTAGTCTTTATGTTCATCAAAAATTGAACGAGTTAGTGATGAGATGAGAGTTTTATTCATCGAAATTTGTTGGGTGAACAATTAAACTTTGATTCAGTTACTGATGACCTGCGAATCACTATTTCTGTACATTTTCACACAGCACGCCGATGTTGTCGATGCTGACATATCCACGAAGGCAGACAAATAATTAATAAATTTGTCTGAAGATTTTTTGTTTAAAGTAAGTTTTGATCACAAAAGATTAATACAGTTTTGGCTATTAGTTTGAAACGCATATCCAATTCTTTCCACCGCAGCATTAAATGTGGTTTAATTTTACTGCTTCGTAGATGATTGAAATTGTATTTTGAGCAATGATTAGAATTAAAAGCAAATTTCGAAATAAGCTACAATTATCTGGCATCTTGCATCTAAAACTAATACTTGTTAGTGTGGACGTCAAGGAAGTCATCAGTCAAAACAGAAAACAAACCCATTGTTTGTCTACACCTCATTATCCATTTGACTAATAAACGTATACATTATAATTAGGTGTATTCATTAAAAAATTAAAAAGTATTAAATTAGTACTTTTTATTTAACACCTATGGCTTTAAAAATATTCATTGCAGCCGATGAGTCGTAAAACCCTACCGTTTTCGAAAGTGGTTGCAGACCGGTGAACTTTGAGAACCATTGCTCTAGTTGCTCAACTGGGTGTTTTCAGCTCCTTAGCTACGTTTTTTGTTGTGCTTGCATTTTATCCAACAATAATAATAATATGTTCTTTGAAAGCAAGCAATCCTACTTGCTGCTGATCTACTTCAGAATTTTCAGCACAATGATAACCAAATGTTAAACAATCGAGATCAAAAAGGATCGCTTATGATTTAGCTCATCTGTTGCATTTTGAAATCATTTTATCAAACAAAACAGAAAGCAAAGAAAGTTTATAATTCAGCTACAGTTCCTCCATCATGCGTATATGTGTCCCTTATCTTGCTCTAGCATCGTATATGCTCTGCTAAAATATGATCATTGATAATTATCGTCGTCGGCAGGGATGAAGCATAAATTGGTCTTCCACTTGCTGTCGAAGCTTTCATTACCATTGTTGAGCGTGAACAATAATTGCGCTCTATCAGAGGGTTCACTGCATGGGTCAGACAAAGAGGTAATGTGATAAAACGTCTACGGCGTTGTAAAAATTCCGGACCAACTATGGCATTGCTGGGATTCTGCTGAAGTTTCTGCTTTGTGTATTTAAATGGTATCAAAACTGCAATGCCAGTGGAATTGGAACTTAACAATATTAACACTTATATTCTTCTCCACTTTTGGGTATCATTGGACTGCATAATTAACGCAAATTAAATGAATTAATATGTATATATTAGCACAGTGATTCCTAAGTTCTGTGGACTGCGAACCACTTTTTAAACAGCAAGTTATCACGGCCGACCTAGCTTCAATAAATATGAAGGGCAGATTAGCTTAGATCATTTCGGTGTCATCAAATAAAAATTATGAACAAAATTTTATTAATATATTATTATTATTCACTTCCGTTTTCAAAATCAAACATTTCATGGAATGCCACCCTCATTATCATCTTTATTATTCATTGAGCTTTTCACTGATACCAAAGGTTTGGCTATTTGAATTTACTTTCGCTAAGTAACAATTGTGATATGCACTTCTGCATAATAAGCTTTAAGTGTAGTAGGCGGCGGTAAAAATTAATTACAACCGGAACGGCATTAAATATATTTACAATTCATGGCAAATTAATGGGCTCATCCATGGTATTTAATCGAATAGTTAGAGGTATCGTCCTAATAGTTCAGTGAAATTGATTCCGTGCTTCTCTAAAAATGCTTTGTTGATAAGTGAAAATAATAGTGTGCCAATTAACATTGAACATGAATTAACATGAATAAAATTAACGTTTATTAATTAGAACATTTTTCTCAAAAATTTCATAATTTCGTGGGCTGTTTTGCGAAAATCAGCAGAAAACGTTTTTTCAAAATTTCGACATTTTCTGATAGTTCGACATTCACATTGATATATGATTCTGTTATTCATCAGAAAATTCCCAGCGGTTGTGGAATAAATGGCCTCTGAAGTTGGCGCATTGCCTATCTTAATGCATAGGGAAGATGCCCACTTCTTTGAGAATATGTCGAGAAATCCGCAACCAGGATCGGTGCTGATAAGTTCTTTATAGTTCTCTAATCGTTTAAAATCAGTTAAGGCCATTTTTTGGGAAAAATATTTTTTTTCGAAAATTTTGAAATTTCGTGAGCTATAGACTTGGCTGTTTTGCTAAAAACGGTGAAAAGCTTTTTTTGAAATTTCTACTTTTTTTTAGTCTTAGGCGTTCACATTGATTAGGAGATCATGTTATGCAGAGTTTCATCGGAAACTGCCAAGTAGTTGTGAAATAAAGGGCCTCTAAATTTGGCGCATTGCTTCTCATACGTAATAAGTAGCCTAAACACGTGTTTATTGCTTGCTTGAAAGAAGCCTCATGCAAATTTTCACTTGTTTACTCTTCTTCCACTCATGTTTATTCAGTTGCTATGATTGTTGGTGAATGGTGTGGGCTGTGTGTATAATGGCATTTTCTCTACTGTAACTGATGATGAATTGAATAACAAAAGAGTTTACTGTTAACTTATTACTTGGACTTCTTCTTTTATTTAATTCAGCTACATTTATAGAAAATCCTGAATAGATGATGGACCTGAACAAAGAGAAGTGGTCGCTAGTTTAGTGAATATATTTTTTCTAGTTTGGATGATATTTATCTGATGTCAGATGATCTTGCCTGTCCAAGCTCCTCTTGACAAGCCTTAGCATGAAGAGTACGTTGCTTTTAATCAATTCGATTTTTTGAGGACAGGAACGTGTCGATTGAAAATGCCTAATGGACATTGATGTTTATCTTCATATTAACTTCTGCAGGAATTCACGTCGATCTCTTGCTGATATAGATATGAGAATGCATTCTAATGTAATGAAGCATAGATTGGTATCCAATGCAAAGACGAAGAACGTTGTTTTTGCATGGTAATGTTCTCTATTAAACACTGATGATGCAAAAGCAATTGCTGTGATCAAGAAACTGATTCATTTGGCGTGGCACATTTCTGCAGTTTTGGAATTATAATACACAAACAATAATCAATTATAGTAAATAATAAATATTCATACTAAACAATTAATTCTTATAAAACCTTAATTTGCATTATTTCTAAAATAATAATTTCGTTTAGCTGATAATCAGTTTTTGAACTAAAAGGCAATGCAATCAACAGTTATTAAGGCTTTAATATAAATAGTTAATATAATGGGTGCCCACTTAATCATGGGCAGATCGAGTTGAATGATCTGCGGAAGTGCTCATTTTCCAGTAAAAATAAGCATAGCAGACACAAGGCTTCGAAGTTGAGAAGCTGACCAATGGTTCCGGATAGTACCAGTATGGTCGAGAAGATTGCGGAACACAATGGTCGAGGGTACCCTTATTGAATCAAAAATCTTATAAATCCACAAAAAACACCTTAAAAACAACATGAAAAACAAAAAACAAAAAAAATGAAAAAAACGATATAAAAAACAAGAAAGAAACACTCTAAACATTAGACGTAAGACAACATAAGACTTAGTGCAAAATTGACTTTAGCGCTAAAGCAAGGGAAATGCAGACATTTAACCACTTAATTGGGCTGGCAGAACGCAACATCTACTTAGAGCTGACAGCAGTGCGAAAACACTAACTTTGTTTTTTTACTTCATTTTTTATTCTTGTTTTTTTAAACTTTTTATTTCATTTTATTTCTATATTTTTTAATTATTTGCTATTCATGAAATGGCCAGGTAAATTTTGGCCAATTTGGCGCCAGGTAAATTGTACTTGCAACACGCTTTTTAATACAGAATCCATTTCCCGCCAAACATTTTCCCAAAATTTTGTGGTCCAATTGACCAGAGTCCACAAAATGTGCAGAAAAATTTTGAGCGTTTGACCTAGATTTTAGGCTATTTTCGGTCAAACTTTTTTCATTCTGTATGAATATTTAATTAATAAAATTCAGGTAGAATGTGAAGATGCTCTAGTTAATAAAAAGCAAGTTTGGCAAAGAAATGGCGCATTTTGAAAAACAGCATGCAAAAAATACATGTAAAATATTATTTTCTAATGTTTCCATTGCTCAAATGAGAGTTTGCAATTTAGTGCCAGCTAAGTTGTACCTGCAACATGCTTTATAATACAGAATGCATTTCCCGCCAAAAATTTTCCCAAAATTTTGCGGTCTGATTGACCAGAATCTCCAAAATGTGCAGAAAAATTTTGAGCGTTTGACCTGGATTTTAGGCTATTTTCGGTCAAACTTTTTTCATTCTGTATGAATATTAATTAGAATTAATAAAATTCAGGTACAACGTGACGATTAATTTTTTATATTATTTTTTAGGAATTCAACGTTTTGAAATTAAATCATAAAGGGTTTGCAAGATCAGCTGTTCATTTATCTTTCAGATTTGATGAGAATTTTTTAATTTTAGAAAGCTAAAAACTGAGTTTTCCATCTGACAATCATTACATTTGCAATAGCAGAATTCCTCATTTGCTTATTTTACAAAAAATGTTGAAAAAATTTTTTTAAGATAATTCCTAAGATGAATAAAAGTTGTTGCAAACAAAACTATTCTATGTTCGTATCCTGATTTGCACTTATGTAGACTGTATTTATTCCAGGCGGCAACTCAATCTCAAATGAGTTACTGCCCTACGACCAAAAGCAACAGCTGTAAATTCAGTTGCTCTAAACTTTATTTCTATACAATTAAGCAAAATATACAGAAACAGAAAAAGGGCAACAGAACTGATTATACAACACAGGGCGCTCATAAGTGCCAACAAACCATCTTGCATTATCTGCAATGATGATCGAGAACTTAAACACAACGGTATGTGTATATACAAACTGTGCGCAAAAGGAGCACAAATGCAATGCTGCAATATCTGCTCCAATGGAACAAAGTGAATGAAGCCAGACGGTGTCCGTCGGTGTCTTCAATGCCAGTGCCACGTCATGAGCCTCCATCGATGACATTACGACCGTGCGCCATCTGCACTAACTCCAATCGTTCAGTCTCAAACACAAATTTTCAGTATTTTATGAAATATTTTACAAATTTTAAATTCTCACTGTTACATTTGATGCTTATTGGAAAATATTACATATCAATCCATTATCAAGCTAGTGATCATATACCATTAACAAATGCAATTATAATTATAATCACAGCAACTCCCCACGCAGGCAGAAAAAACAACAAAATCTAATCCACATGTTCAGCGTGCAGAGCTTAAGCTTTCCCAGCTTCATAATCCAGCGCTCACCTACTCTAAAAGAAGGGAGCTAGTTCATGCTCCATTTTTTTGGATTCTCAATCCTCCATCTGTTTTAAATGCTTTCCCTCCCACTCTGGGCATGCTTGACATTTCACAGGACTTATTTATGCAACACTTTATTTATTTCATTTTTATTACACAGCACATTTATTACTTTATTATAAGAAACGTTAGTTAGAGAAAAAATAGTTTTCCAAACTTGCTGGTTGATAGTGCTCCATTCATTCTTCATATCTTTACCATGCGTGATTTTCATATGATATGGTGTGCATTTAAGGCTTCGTATGCAATGCATTATAAGTCGCTTTACGTTTAAGTTAATGTGAAAATATATAAATGAAAAAAGAAAAATGAAAAGTAGTAATTGGCAAAATGAAAAAAATATTTTCAAAAATAATAGATCAGGATTTCTTTCGAAAACAGTTAGAAATTGCAATCTTGAACGAATCAATCAATGGATAAAAAATGAAATCAAACGGAAATTTGCTAGTAAAAATGTGAAGCTACTGTAATTCATAAAAAATTGCATACATATATTTTGCTGTGAAAAAGCCCAAACACTGCACTAATACAAATCTCAACCATGTAGGATAGTCGTTAACTTAATTCAGTTAAGCGGAACATCATCTTTCCAAAGTATTCCAACCTCAGACATTTACCTTTTGACTTCAGTTATGCTTCGTGACTTCACTTTTTCTTGTCGTCATTCTTCATATCTGCAACAATGCTTTATCATACAGCAAAACTTGCAAATTAGATGTTAAAACTAAGATTAAATTCTAAAATGTAATAAATATGTGCTTAAACGCAAAATCTGATACTTCTCAAAATCAGCAAACCATATCTTAAATGAAAATTTCCAGTAATTAAATAAAGGTTTCATTTGTTGCCTAACTCAATAATGAATGACCTACGAGAACATCATTTTACGTTACTGCTACTCATATCAGACGAGAAAACAAGGTTGTCGTTACTGATAACCGTTGATATTTCAAGAACAGCCTGATTTGCATATTAGACAACAACGCTCAAGTAGCATCGCTCGACTGAGCATAACAACGCCAAATCTCAACGCAGAATTATTATTTGTTTATGAAAATAACTTCTAACTTAATCTTAATAATTTGACATAAAACACTTGAAATGGAAATAGAAAGGATATTAATAAGGGCTATAAGAAAAAAACATGCAAATCCACCGCACGTTTCCTAACAGAAAATTTGTAAAAATACCGTCGATTAAAATGCAACCAAAATGTGAATAATTGATCATGCGATTAGAATGCAAAGTGTAATGAATATGAAAGGAAAACAGTTTCATTAGTTGCTAAATTTAAATTTTTTCGGAAAAATGAAATTGCTCAACATAAAAATAATAGTTCCTGATTTTTCTTTACATATTACAAAACCTTTCAACTTTAAACGTTTTATTTTCAAGGTTTTATTTAATGTAAACGATTGAAAAATGACAGACCTCAAAACAATTCAGTATCGATTTCCCCCAACGAACTCTGCCTACTATAAAAATAATAAGCAAAACGTAAAGCCATTTTTAATGTTTTTATATGATTTTCATTGCAGGGAAAACACCATTGCACTCGCATTACATACTGCACGCCAACAACCATTGAACCTAAAGCCACGTCAGCGTACGCATAGCACTGGAATAAAAATTTGCATGCATTTTCTTGTAAACAGTTCTACTGTGACTGCTTCCCAGTACGTGGAACAAACCAAAATTTTCACGACGTTTAATTTAAACTCACCCAAAAATGATTATATCAGCTATAACTTAAAGATAATAATTATTATGTTCTTCTCGACTACTAGATACCATTGAACAGCTGAAAAAAGCAAATTAGATTATGCATAATATATAAATTAAAAAATCAGGCTTGTGGTAAGCTATAGCTGCGAAGCAAACAAGCGTCAAGCCCAAGTATGAAAATTTGCATGAAACACCAGTCAACCATCATTGGAAGATCGCTGACGAAGGGGGCAGCAGCTACGAAAGCTTTGATTCTGCCACTTTCATAGAATTTTGTTTGTAATAAAATTAAACAAGGATAGCAGACGTTACTAGGTGTAAATAAAAGAAACAGTAAAGAAATGTTCAAAAAATAAGGGAATATAAACGTAGATGAAAATGCAGGATTTTATTGTTTTATTACTATTGTAAAAAGTTAGTTTATTAATTATTGCTCACATCTTAACGTGAGTTCTAAAATCTAGAATAGGAAATTACAGTAATAATGATGCACAAATGTTCACTGCCATTAACTAACGGTGCAAAAATTGCTTCATATATACAGTTGTAATCTAAATATAGCATTCACAATTCAGCATTTCTGAAAAAATATTGCCCATCAAATTGAACAATTCATTTATTTTCCACGTGTTACTTACAACAAATTAAGTGAGAATCCAGTGTTTCCCAATAAAATATATTTTACTTTTTATCTATCAAATTGTCGTTAAAACACTGCATTACAAATGTGAACACATCAACATTAATTAATAATGCATTCATTTAAAACACTGAAAAGCCCAACAAATCATACACATATAAGATCATTTTTTATAGCACATTGTACAATTACTTATTACACATTATATAATTATTATAATTGCACAATATTAGATTTTAAAAACTAATGGGAGCACTTTGAACACGATAAGCACTGATCTGCATCAGTACCGTAAGTTAGAAAGCAATCGAACGACAAAGAAACCCACCACAAACAAATGAATAAGGAAAAAAAATTTCGCAATTTGAAGCCGCTTCTTCATCTGCGATTCTTTTAGCCGTTAGGCTTTGTCTAATCGCGTATGAACAATAGAGAAATTAGATCTGCATGGGTTAAATAATATTTTGAATTGACAAAGCAATTCTGTCATAAACAAAAAATTTTTTACATTAATATTACACATTTTTGTACAGTATTTACATTAATACCTGAATTACTTTAATACTGTAATGTGATATGGATATGGTATAACATTTGAAAATTTTAAACAAACTTTAAAATTTAATTTAGGTAGCTTTCAAATTAAAATATTGTAAATTAATTACCCTTGCGTTCAAAATAGAGTACTGTTAAAGAGTTCAGTATCGGTGGCCAACAGTTGTTCAGTTGTTAAAAATTCGTTTGATTTTTCAAAAGCAGCATATGTGATAGCCTCCAATATGAACAACACAAATTGAGCCACCTTAAACAAAAATAAGGAATTACATTTACAAAAATGATAACACTGCTTATTTTACTTATGAATTCTGAAAAATGATTTCATAAAAAACGGTCAAATAGCCATTTAAAAATCAATTATTAGCATACTTTCAGATTAGTCAGGCAGTTTTAAATTTTCTTCAACATCAACTGATTTATCTGCATTTAGAAAATGAAATAACAATCATAAATCCAAAATTAAGGAAAAGGAAGACGTTTAACATTTGGAATTTGTAATGTTGTTGAACGGCTCGCTACTTTCTTCGCAGATCTTACTGCATTGCGTCCTCTTTCTTGAGCTGCTTTCTGTGAAGCACGATTATGAAATGCCATACATGAATACGCCAAATTCTTTAAAACCGATTCACGATATTTGGAACCAACATGCCTCAGCTGAAAGGCCTTTTGCACGTCGTAAGCGACGATTACGTTCCAAAGATGAAGGTATTTTGGATCTAAATTACAATTAGGTCGCCTAATTATACCACAACGGCAGGATTTCGGTCCGCATGGACAAATGAAAGATGGATTCGTTTGACCCGCTTCAGCAGGCACTGCACTACCAGCACTTTTTTGAAGATTTCGCCGGCGTTTGTTCAACGGCTTTGGTGACATTTCTTGTAAGTCTTTGGGTATATCAAATCCATATTGATCGAGAACAAACTTTCGATGCTCAGGATATCGATCATATTCTGACAATAATCCAGAAGAATAATACGCATATTGCGAATTTAGTATATCGTTGGAAAATTTAGTTTGCCATTTCTTTTTAAATGAATGAAACTTCAACATTATATCGATGTCCATATCTGACACATTGTCATTTTCTAGTCCATCCACATTGGCGTCAAATTCCAACAGCAATCGTTTTAACCATTTTCTTTTGCAAATAGTTTCGAAATTGAATAAACTACCCACTGGTTTCGCTTTTCTGCTTTCGCTGGTTTCTGATGACGAACCACTAGTCTGAAGCGGTGAGTCAGATTGACAAATTTCAAAATTTTCTGGAATTTCTATAGCAACAGGCAGAGGTCTTGATATTAAGTTTTGAACTTCGTTAATAACCGGCGTTAAGTCGAGAGCCTTGGACAACTTGTAATACTGTAGTGGATAGAACTCGTCACAAGCATTGGTTTCACGCATAAAATACCGTTCAATTTCCGAATCTTCAAGTTTATGCATTTCCAGGGTTGAGGCGAAAGTTTCATAGAACAGTAAAACTTTCCTAGATTATAAACTAAATTTCTTGATAAAAACCCGATATTGACATCTACATTACCTTGAAAACAATTCATAAAAGAAAGAACTATGCTAACAAAGACGCCAAATTGATCAGAATGAAACTTACCTACAGTATCATTTAATCAAGTTCACAAATCAGAATTGTTTAAATATTTATTTGCTGTTTATCCATTGTATGAACAAAAATTAAAGAAAAGGTCATTTAACAATTTAACTAAAATTCATGATACCTTTTATTACTTATTTTTAAAATAAAACTTGAAAATCTAGTGTCGTTTACCAAAACATTTTAAATAGATATTGAAATTCAGAAAGAACAACAACAACATCTTCTTTGACAAAAATCATTAATTTTTTAAGAAATGAAACATCAAATTTTCAACAAAAAAGATTGCAATATTACATAAAACTCACTTTATGCATTGAATGAATAGGATTAACAAATTTAATTAAGCGCATTCATGCATTACTATTTACCCGATAGCAAAAGTTTAAAAGTTAATTGAACATTGACCAATTTGTAGTATATTTATTTGATTAATATATCAGTTAAATTAGCAAATGGAGTATGCTAGGTAGATGGAATGAAAAGACAACATCAAGCAGCAGTAACAGTCGAAATATTGTTTTTCCTTTCGCAAGAGAAATATCATCAAAGATATAAATGACAGAACCAAAGCATAAAGTCAAAAATAATTATTCACATGTTGGTCACAGCGTCGACTATTCTAAATTTTTATTCGACAAATGTTTTTCATAATGCTCCATTCCATTCCATTTCATGAACTTTTGCTTTCTTGGTTTCACACTGACATTTTACATAAATTAAATTACATACTTGACCCGCTGTTATGCAATGCAAATTTACATTACTTAGGCCATTGTCATAGAAACGCTTTGTATGTATCAAAAAAACAAAGGGCACTGTAATAAAGTTTTACAAAATAAAACACTGGAATGTATTTCATATAAACACAATGACAACCGATTAGTAAAGTTATTCGTTTTTAAATGGAATTTAATAAAAGTTAAAAAGTAAAATTAAACAGTTCAACTTTCAATCTGTGCCGCCGTCAGTATCGACAAACGAAAGGTCAACGTTGACTTCATGCTAGGATCACTTACATAAATTTCTTCTCCATTTATCAAACCAAGTTCTAAAAATATTTACACAAAACATTAAACTTGAGAAAATATCAAACCCGGTTAACCATACAATACTTAAAAGTCTATCATTATGAATATAAATATAAATGCCACTGACCTTTCAGTGTTTTAGTCAGATTTCCTCTCGACAGATTTTCAAATCCAGGTAGGTTCGGCACATATAATGCTCGACATGTTCCGTGCATATATGTAATGGATGGAGATGTAAATTCACTTTAAAAAGCAAGCATTTCAAATTTTTTTTTGCTTATTTACAGACTTTCTTATTAAACAAAATTTTCGTCTAACTTACAACCTACTATCCGTTTTCAAAACATTGCATACATTTTCTAGGGTATCATTTTCATTAAATGTTAAAGTTATCGGCTTTCTTGAACACAATTCACAATTTTCCTCAAATAGAAAATACCATAAATTAATATAAACAAAAATAAAACAATGTTTACATCACGTTCTAACAACACAGCACCCATGTATATACCTTCCCCATCTTGAAAGTTCATATAATTTTCCAGTGGCATAGCAGAGCTAGAAAATTTTTATCTACAACGTTGAAATACAAACATGATAATTTATAATTCATTACCTTGATACCAATTTAAAAACTTCCAAAGCACAAGCAGCTTAACAAAAAGTCTCATTAAAAACGTATGCACAATGAAAATTAACGATTTACCAGCTATAACAGCATTTGTCGAAGATACCGCAGGAATTATATTTTTAATAACCCCTTTGGTCAGTCGAATTGTCACCCCATGAATACCAAATGCACCGGCTCTTTTAACAGCTTCATTATATATCCACTGAATGTGAGCTTCATTATCGCCATCAATTTCCATATCTCAATTTTGAACATTTAATAATTAAACGACATTATTTTTTATTTGCAGTTAAATGAAGAGCTACGGAAAAGGTAAGATTACGGAAAATGTTACTGTACTGTTGAATAAAATTCATTAACTTTGCATGCATTTACTGATTTTAAAATATCATATTTGTTAAAAAAAATAAAATTTAACTATAAGTCATTCTGTCAATAAAAAATACCTCCAAATGGTTGTTTTTCTGACCACGCAATTCTCTTAACATATTCAACACAATGCTCAGGCGATCTAGGGGTATTTGCGATCGTACAAAGCTGATATTGAACCTTGAAAAAGTAAACAACAAAATAAAAATAAATTAAATTAAATTAAATTAAGTTAAATTAAAACAAACTGGAGGTGGATATAGTTCAAGTAAACATTCCACGCATGGACTTAAACCAGGCAATATTACACGAACGCTGCCTTTGAAACCTTCAGTCCCACCATCGACTAAAGGAATCACAGATGTCATATCAAGTTCACCCTTATCATCATATCGCAGCAGTCGGATCTAACAAGACAAACAAACTTATAAAATAGCAAATTGCATTTGAGGAATGTGAAGAACCAAAGTTCTGTTGATCCAACGTCTCGCCGAAATAGAATCCAATCCAGCAACAATTACAGCAAAACCTTGAAATATCAATAATTGAAAAAAAGACGAATAAAATAAATTTTAATTATACTCTCATAAAATGATAAAGGTTTCTCTTCAATTCGACAAAAATGGCTGAAACAAACATATCCAACAATTAGTATTACTTAAAAGTTGATTTGGAAGAGCATAATATGCAATTGCTAATTACACACGTACGGTGTGACTGAACAAAAGGGTAAGCGTCTCTCTATTGCCTCCGCTGCCACAATAGCCTTCGACTTACCAATATCTTTTTGTCTAAAAATTCACATATTAACACTGCAAGTTAATAAAGCAAAATATGTACCGAAAAAGAAACTGTCGATTTAAATTAGATAAATCTATAGTATCCATATCAATTACATGAATGTTTCGAAATCCAGAAAGGGCCTATAAAATAATGTACATCAACATTTATTTCATTAATAAATAAACGTTACCAAATCTTTCAATAATTCACAACCAAGACCACCAGCACCAACTACAAGTACCCGACATGTTCCAATCAGATCAATATTCTAAACATACGCATTAATATATACTACTTTGATCACTTTGACCAAAACATGTTTTCTATATATTTATATACCTCAGCACTTGGAACAAACTCTGGATGCGCCAAGGGTCCTGATCGTTCGAGAAGTTTTCGAATGCAATGCCAACGATTCATCGGAACAATACTGTCGTTAAAATAAAATTTATTAAAAGCTATTAATTCAAAAAATTCATTCATTGAAGTTGTTGTCATTCAAAAAATATTAATCACAGTTAATAAATAACTTTGTACTTTTTCAAATATAATACAACTAAAATTAAAATAAAAGAACGATTATGAAAGAATACAAATTTCACTTACAGATTACAGTACTTTCAAGTTCAATGTTTGACATCAAATTATTAGCCACTTTAAATTTGAAACACGTAAGTGTTAAACATTTAGAGCTGAATTAAAATGAACATTAATTTATTAGTTTTCACCAAAATTTGCATTATAATTTTCTCTAGACATTTACTAATCAACCAACACAAAATTCTAGTACTGAAGAAATATCAAATGCCAAAAATGAAAGCATGTTAATATAAACATACAAAATGATGCTATTTCCTAATTTAACCGTATATCATATATAAATGTTAGAATTTTTCCGATCAATTTAAAGTACTTTTCATGCCAAAAATAATTATTCAAAGCGACTGTTATCGTTCAAGAGTTGATCAGTTAAGAAAAAGCAAAATAATTTGTTAGATCTGGTTTCAAAGTTAACTTTTATTTTATCAAAATTATATAAAGTATTAAAAAAAAATTATGCATCAAATTAGAATGTCACACTTTTCAGAATTTCAATTAAGCCGATATTAACGTATTAAATGTTAACGGTATCATTGAACAGTAATTTTACTTTAAAAAAAATCAAGTACAATTAAAAGGTATGATGCACTACATTACAATCATTCGTGAACAATGAAGAAAATAATAAACAATTTCAACTGTGAGAAAAAAAAATTTATTTCCAACGAACAATAAAATGTTTTCTTCTTCCAATACGCAAAACAGTGAGTAAATTTGAAAGTGAATAAAGTTCATTGCCAGTAAGGCATAAGGTCGGATGAGTAATTTTGAGATTGTTCACGTGAAACCCTCCTTGATGAATGGTACGCTCAGCCGTGTTGACATCGTCGAAACAACCGGCTTTCAACGCCAAACTGATAGCACTGATGGGTAAAGCCTGTCGAGAGAGTTGTACACTGGGCACTTCATGGCATAAAACATTTAAATCGTTTTCATCCAAATCGCCTATACCATGCAGACTGTGGTCAAATAAAATTTCAGTGATTCTTTTCGCCAAAGCTAATCCACTTTCTGAATGAACTAAAAGTGTCAATTGGTCGGCCAGAAAGCGTTGGGCTATTCTCTTTTCAGGTTGCTGGCAATGTTCAGCTAAAATTCGCTCCAAATCACCGTCTGAGCAAAAGCTGAACAACTTCATCATTGAATTTGCATCTTTGTCAGTGAGTTGTAAAAAATACTGATAAAATACAAACGATGAAGTTCTAGAACTGCTCAACCAAAGCGAGCTACCAACACTTTTGCCAATCTTCTCACCAGTGCTTGACAACATCAAAGGAACCAACAAACCGTATGCAGATTGATTGTGAAAAAAGCGAATCAAATCATGACCAGAATGAATGTTGCCAGTTTGATCAGCTCCACCAATTTGAAGCAAGCAGCCAAATTTTTCGTACAGGTGAAGCCAGTCATATGCTTGAAGCGTTTGATAGCTTAAAAAAATATTCATACTACAGAAAATAAGTCTGTGAATTTATACAAACAAGCTAATCCTCAACATAGGCACAACATGTGCTGAATTAATGGAATTTCTCGTCAACAAGATATGTGCTATATGAAAATTTAAAAGACAAACCTGAACTCTGCATAACTCATTCCTTCTCGGTGAATTCGTTCTCTGATACACTGTTTGTCCATCATATGTCTAAGGCGAAATGCTCGACCCACAACATCAAAAAAGTCAAGAACATTCATCTGGTGATACCAATCAGTATTGTCAAGAACAACAGGAGTAGACAAAGCATTTGTTAAATTGAGAGATATTTTTATTTTTTCAAAATTTCTTAAAATACTTTTCAATGTGTACTGTATACACTGTGAGTTGGATTGAATTTCATCTAAACTTAACCTATCACGTTCCATACTTCTGCCGCTGGGATCACCAAGTCTCGATGTGGCACTACCAATAAGAAATATAATTTTGAATCCGTGCAAATGAAATCTGAGCAATGTACAAACAATTAACAGATTTCCAATGTGTAAACTATCACTGCTTGGGTCAAACCCAGCATAAATGCAAGGCTGTACTCCGCGTATGGATTCCAAATTATTTAACAGAGAATCTGGAAATGATGTTTTTATTGCTCCCCGACGAATTGCACATTGAACCGCTTCAACAACATCTGCAGAACTCTGAGAAGAGTGATATTTCAAGAACACGCGTAAACAGTGCCAAAAGTGTTTCATTCACAAAACTTCAAAAAACTGATTTCAACATTTCCCAGAACTACCACGTAATACAGTAGACATGAAAGAATAATTTTGTAAAACTTTTTAAAATTTATGTCTATTTTTATGCTCATTAAGAACAAAAAAAATGCAGGACTTGCTTTATTAAACTGTTTTCACTCCAACTTATTATTTTATTTTATTTTATACATCTGTGTGGAGTGCTTTAAACTACTGTGCCAATATTAGCAAATGTAACTTGGCATAAAGTTTTACTCCTTATTTCAAGTTTATCTCTGAATATGAGATGCCAGTCAGTTTACGTTTACTATTATGTTATACTTGCTTATTGGTTCAGATAAACACTTAACCAAACAAGTAACATATTTAAGGCAGTTAATGTATTTAGCCATCTCAGAAATAGAGATAAAAATAAAACAATATATTATTATAAATAACACAAAAATTTTGAGCTTATTCAAACAAAACTTTCATTTCAAATTTCAAAACACATTATTTATACTTGCATTTCTCTGACTGTTACAGTACCCTAAAAAACAACCTATGCATAATAAGCGTTTCATTGTTTAAAAGTATTTCAAATAGAACATTTCATTTATATTCGAACACTGCTAATTCATGCTGAAGTGATACTGTTGATTATTACAACCTTTCGATTAACTGTAATATTTAACCATTAATTTTGTTTATTAAGTATTTTGGAAAATTGTATATTATTCTATCATTATAGTCACTTGTTAAAATGTAAAAATTGAAAAAGATTTTTTGCATGTGTGGACAAGTGGAACTGCTGCTTATGTTGTTTTTTGAATGCTGTTACCTTCTCAATATTGTAATTTTAGCTTCATTACTGAAGTATGTCAGCGGTAAGTAATGTTAAAACAAGCTTGACAATTCCGAATTCGGAAGGCAACTTTTCAATAAATTGGAAAAATCTGAAGAAAATTATAGTTGAAGAACAACAAAAAAGGAATAATGAACAAACTGACCGAACAAACAAACGAAACAGAAAGCATGTTAAAAAGCGAAAAAGTGAGTTTGATAAAATAGCATATCAAAATTATGACTATTTATTTACACAAAAGTTCCAAAATACGTTGAAATATTATTGAAATTGACGTATTTTTCTCACTTTTGAACGGCTTTAGGTAACATTCTTTATTTGGATTCCTGTATTTTCAAAGCTAGCTCAAATTTCAGTTCGGGTGTATTGTTTCATATATGTAAAAGTAAACTTTTCCAAGATATATTTGAACAGTGTAAAGTTTGTGTAATTTTTAAAATGTAAAAGATCTCTGAAAGGGTGTCTTTTTGTTTTGCTTGATCTGATTCCATGATTTTAGCGAAGAAGTCATCTTTAGAAACAATCGCTGGTGATGATGATGTTCCTTGTCCGGAAAGGTAATTTGTCAACTGAAGCAACTTAAAATTAAAAAATATCGTTTAGAATAACGAAAATTATTGCCTTGGACTGTGAATTTGTCGGCAGTGAAGAAAATGACGATCTTCTGGCACGTGTTTCAATATGCAATTCAGAAGGAAAATGTGTATATGATAAATTCGTCAAACCGAATGTTCCAGTTAAAGATTACCGCACTGCAGTCAGTGGTGTCCGAAAGAAAGATATTGTTAACGGTAAGAAGTTTCCATTCGCATTTATTATTAAATAGCATGTTATTCATTCATTTCATTCGTTCAAGCTGACAGTTTCGATGCAGTGCAACGAGAAGTATGTGAAATATTAAAAGGGAGAGTACTGGTTGGCCATAACGTGTCCAAAGATCTCAGTGTTCTGGCACTCTCTCATTCGAAAAGCATGATTCGCGATACGTCCACTTTTCCACCTTTCCGTAGCTTGGCGAAAACACGCTTTCCCAAGTTAAAAACTTTAGCAAAACTTATTCTTGGAATGGATATCCAGAGCGGCGAACATTGTTCAGTAAGTAATTATGACAAACGCACATAACAGTGTACAATGTTCCTATTTAAAAATAGATCGAAGATGCACGCGCAACTATGTTTCTTTACAATCAGCACAAGAAACAGTGGGAGAAGTGGATTTCCAAGCAAAAGCTGAATAAAAAGAACCAATCTTCATGATTCCTTTTTTGATGTTATTCTTCAATAAAAAGCGACATTCACAGAATCAAGTTTAATACCCGTGGCATGTACAACAGAAGAGACGTGGCCTTATTTGATGTATCAAAAAATTATAACTCAAGCTAAAAATTACTGGCCACTCGCAAACGCCCTCTTCCCTCACACATCGCCACTAGCATTTTCGCCTTCTTGCTTCGCGTCATTTGCCAATCTATGTGAGAAACGCGTTAATAAGCTCAACATGAACGTAAATAATAAAACAGAAAAATGGACAAACCCTTCGTTGCCACCAGCTTCATTAGCGGTGTTTGGGCATTCACGCGCCAAGTGTCCTGTGTTACCGCAGGTAAAGCACTTTCGCCCTCCCAAATTTCGATCTCTGTTGGCGGAATTCGGACAGTCACGAGCGAAATGCCCCTTCTGATTGCACACATAGCACTAAGTAAAAAGTGAATAGAAAGAAAGTGCTAAATAAATGAAACATGTGTAATAAATCATCGTACCACAATCCCACGACCACATTCTTTAGCGAAGTGCCCACTTTCACCGCAAGTGTAGCACACAGTACGGCCACGCCCATAACCGCCTCCCCCATAGTTACCACGGAAACCACCTCGACCACCGTAGCCATCGTAGGCATCACCTCGAGATTGACAATTTCTTGCCAAATGACCAACTCGATTGCAGTTGAAACAACGGTCTTAAAAAATTACGGACATTAAACACAGTTCGAGGATAACTTCCGGGTAATTCAAAGTTAATTTAAAAAATTACCATTCCCACCACCGCGACTAAAAGCACGACCTCGACCACCGCCTCGACCACCACGGTATCCACCATCTCCAGACTCAGTACAATCTCGCGCAAAATGACCAGGTTGATGGCATTTGTAACACTCACTCATTTTCTTCCCAAAATCGATCTACTAAAAGCAGTAAAATAAAATCAGAAAAAATAAATAAAATATCAATGCGAAATCGTGAGGCAATAAATAGTTGATAAAAAACCGCGTTCTTGCTAAACAACATGTAAAATGTGATAAAACCGATAAACATGAACTTCACACATAAGGAATTGAAAATGGATATACCATTACAGAAAAGCAGTTTCATCAAAACGATATTTCATCAATAACTGTTTTTAAAACAAAACAAACTGAAACCTTCGCCTGCGAACCAAAAAAATTATGAAAACGACATGCTGACAGAACCGAAAGGAATATAATCCCAGCGTGCTACCGCTGTCAAAATAATAAGGAATTGAAAGAAAGGTAAAATACAATTAAAAAACATCTACGACAATCACACTGTACAACAGCGATCAAACAACAGCTACAACTGAGCCACTCACCTGTTCAACTAACCACTGCTGCCACAAGAACTACCAGCATGCAAAATTGAAAGATAAGTAGGTTCTATTAAGTCATGGATACTGTAAATACTAAACATATGAAAATAACAGGAAGAATAAATTAAAATATAAAGAAAAATAAGTGAATAATTATTTACATAATTTATTAATTAGTATAAATAATTAATAAAACTATTTTATTCCGTAAGCATTTATTCCCATTATTTTTATAAATGTTCGTTAATAATTAAAAGATATATTTCGCATAATTTAATGCATAATTGCTGTATTGTAATTTTAAATTCAAATATTTATAATTTTAAAAAAGAATTATTATTTTAAATATGAAAAAATGTTAAATCAAAAAGATGAGGAAGTTACAAAAATGTTTTACAGTATTTGACAAGTTGGTGCAATAATTAAATTTATAAATAATTGGCAACTTACGCAAATTTAAGCATATTCAAAATGAAAATTTTAGCATTTCATATAATATTAAGTTTGATTTTTTTTAGTTTAAGCATCTGTCAGAGTAACAAAAATTTGATTACGCAAAAAAATGTGATTCATAATTAATCTGTTTTCACTGAAATAATATTTTTTCTACGTAGCCGAAGGTTATAAGTATAAAAATGCTTTAACATAAAATGCATATTAAAAAAACTGCAACTTGGAAAAATGTGTAGTAAAACAATCGAAATGAATATAAACATAAATTGTTCATATATTTTAAATTACTTTGAAACAACTGGTCGGGCATAATAATGCATGACTAAATAACGTTCAAGTGGTTGACGATATGGCAATTCACGATATAACTGCATAGTTCACTGATATTATAATTAAAATTTATTTATGTAAATTTTATTAGGTGTCGTCAATAGCGTGTTATTTACTTTGAGAGAAGTCAACAGTAATGAAATTAGGTATTTATGTTTTCATAAATAAAGTTAGCTAAAACAAGTAATTGAAAAAATCGTTGACAAGGAGAAAAATGTGCATAGCGTAAAATTTGAAAAAATCATCGAAAAAGGAAAACAGAAGTGAAAGCATAAAAATAAATATAAAAATACAGAGCATGAAAAATCTTCTTTTGATAAAACAGTAATTTTCATTTCTACGCATATCATTGAATAAAAAGTACGACATAGTATTAGCCAAGAAAAAAAAACAAACAACACAACAATTCGTAATTCAACTTTTCGACAAAAGTCAAATAGATGTTCTCGAACAATTATACTTAATTTTCATTTTCAAAAATTCGTATACTCTTATTGCAATGTTTTACAGTGAAAAAGAAATGAACTTTTATCGAATTAATAAATACATTGTAGTATTGTTTACGCCGTAAAGTAGAAACATTGAAAAAAATATTTGTAAAAGAAATATAATAATAAAGATAGAAATACAAAGAAAATGATGAAAAATCTGTAAAATCAATAAAAGTGAAATTTATGGTAAAAAGAAAACAAATAAAAATCATACCATGTTGCAAAGTTTGATGAAATTTTATCATGTCACTGTAACAATATTTATTTAAGATTTAAATGTCTGCTTTAGAGCGATCGATGTAACTAATTGTGTATATAAATAACGCACAATGTACAATGTAGAATGTTTGTTTGTTTGTTTTTTTTAGAAAAAATAATTTATAATACAAAATAAATATTAAATTTTCAAGATTGATAAACAAAAATATGAAATTGAATGATGAATAAAATTATAAAATTGAGTCTGGGTGTGATTGTTTACCGGCTGGCTGGATGGTTGTTGGAGCTCTCAGAAAAGCGATTTGTCAATTTCAACCTGAGCGTCAATGTCTCATTTTTCTTCAAGAAAGGTAGACAATCCACTTTTCGGGTTTGGTCAACTTCATCGAACAAATGGTTGGTTTTTGTGAAACAAGTTTCCACTGGTGAAGTGGAATAAATCAGCAATTCAGTTGAGGTTTTGGTCGAGGAGTTGAAGCTGAATAAAAAGTTTCCATTTTATTCATATTCTATAATATAATTAATTATTCATCATCATCATCATAATTTAATAATAATCATCATCATCTTTTTCTTCTTCATATTCTTCAAATTCTGCTTTACCGTTGATTACGTAACAATGAACAACGGCCGAGCAACACACACAGCGGCACAATTTTCATCCAATCGATGCCAGCATCGTTTTCAAATGTGCTCATTGTTGACAGCTGACATGGCTCACGTTAGCTTGAAATGAAACACGTTTATTTTGTCTTTTTTCAACGTCATGCTTTTTCAACACGCGCATACACAGTTTATATGCCACTACACCACCTTTTGTATCTTGTGCACGTACACGTAATTATTATTAAATTTATCAATATTTTTTTTTCTTGACAAACACAAAATGTTAGTCAACATGCATTTTTCAGTATGATTTAAACGTATGAATGTGAAAAAAAAAGTAATAATATTTAAAAATCAACGTTTCGTTTATATCGTCGGTGCCAGGGTGCGATTGGCAAATGTTTTACATCCGGTTGTCATACATAGCCAGGTTTTGTTGTTGTTGCTTCTTTCATCTTGATTAAGCATAAAATGCCGTCGTCACTCTACAAACTCTGCTATTTCTGTTCTTGTTGTTAGTGGTGGTGGTGCTGTTTTACAATTCTGGCTTTTCTAATGATTATGGCATGGCCAGATGAACCAGTTTCAATTATTCATTCTTGTGTTCAATCAATTTTAATTTTTTGTCCCCGTCTACTTGCTATAGTTGCTGTTACAATGTATGAATACGGTGGCAGTTGGTTGTTTGCATAATTCTGTATTTCCAATGGCAGTGCTGCTTGCTTTCACTTCACAGCTTTCTCTGTCTCTGTCTGCTGTCGAACTAGCACGTCAGCTTGTGTCGCGATTCTGCGGTTTAAAGCAACACAAAGCGTCCGGGCGAATACTTTTCGTCTAGACAATGTCTGGAAAGCCGTCGATCGATCGCCACAACCAACCGACAAAAAAGTATCCATCTGAGCTCTAGCAGGCTTGGTAAATCGATGCCACACTTCAACAAAGCGAGCTTTTCTCGTTTGGTGCTTGGCATTTTCACATCCATCGTCATCAAACGCATCTCTCTGCTTTTCGAACAGCTTTCAGTTTCATAGCAGACACACAGACAGATGCAGTAGCAGCAGCAGCAGAAGCACAAGCACAGCTTGTTGTTCTTGGTGAAATTTCTCTGCTTGCCTGCTTTTCCAGTTCTCACTTCAACTATAGTTGAACTGACGATAACTGAAACCGATTCACAGTGAAATTCCCTACCCCTCCCCTCCCCTACCCCTCCCATCCCTACCCTTCACCCACCTCTTACCCCCTAACATCTGACAATCGTACATTGCTTGTGATTCGTGTTAATCGTATAAATTCAATTCTCTGACTGATATTCAATGCTCATTATTATTGTAGCTGCCAGTTTGGACTATCAGGTAGGGTTGGCCGAATCGACGAGGCGTTGCAAAGTATGGACAAACAGAACGGATCGTCAAAGAAATCTCAAAAAGACTTCAACAATTCGAACAAGTGTAACAGCAGAATCGGAGTCTGCACCGATCCGAACTGTACGCTGGTAAGTTGGCTTGTTTTTTTTTGTTGTTGTTGATATTTTGAAACTGTATTTTACAGTATTAATTAAATGATAATTAAGTTTTTTTTTTGTTCAACTTAATTTATTATTCGTTGAATTGATTTTATTTTCCATGAATTCTATTTCAAAATTCAAATTAAATCAAATCGAGAAGAGGAAAAAATATATATATTTATTTATTTAAAAACCAGGTTCAAATCGTTATTCCATACCTAGCCGAGAATAGTTGCATTGATAAAAATTATACTTTTGCAAAGTTTTACCATGTCAAGGAGAAAGTTGTTTCAACTGTGTAATAATATTGCATTAGCATTTTTACGGCTATGACAAAAATAGTTGTTGGCCAGTTTTCTCTCTGCTGAAGCTGAAAGTTTGTTCTCGTTTCCAATAGCAATCATTTTATTGATGAAAAGAAACGTCGACAACGAAATCGACTACCAACAACAATCATCACATAAAGCAAATTCAAATTATTTAGGTTAGCAACAATCACAGTGTAATAATGTTCTACTGCTGTTGTGGTTGTTTTTTTTTTTAATATACTTTTAATTTTAAACTTAAAATCGATATTTCTAAAAGTAGTTTTAAAAGATGAATTGATTTTTTAAAAATATATGTATATTTCATTTCATTTCATTTCATTTCGTCTACATTTCGAATTGATGTCGCCCAATAACGTTTATTTATGAACGTCTTTCTCATCTATCATTCACATTCGGAAATTGCCACAGCCGTGATCAAATATTGTGATATCATTGAAACCTAGTTATGAGGCAGTTCAGCTGGCGTTGAATCTTTAAACTCGAGGCAAATTTTAAAAAATTTTATTTATTCAAATTGCACAGAGTAAAAATATTCCCCCTCTCAAACAGCATCTGTTTCAACAACAACGTCATTAATGCAATGGAAATTAGCATCCCCAGCCTTTGCTCTTTTCATTTTACAACAACTATCAATCTGCCATTACATCCGTTTTATTGTAACAAATTTATGCCTATCAATTGCATCTTATTCTTCTGTTTTTTTTTTCTTTAACGAAATTTTATTTCAATCGAAATTTGCTACTCTTTTCAGCTGTTTTAAAAAAAAATTCATTTTTGAACATGCCAAACAAAATGTGCAAATCAATATATCACAATAAGAAACAATTTTTGCCCATTTGTCTTGAAATTAATAATTACCGTGCAATAATAATTGAACTATTATTTCACATGTTTGCATGCTGAATAATTTGTTAATTCTTTCTTCAAAATTTGATTTTGCACATTCATTTCAAAGTAACTAATACTTATTCATTTTGAAAACTTACCTCTTAAGTAAGCTCTTAGCTAGTATGTGAATATAAATTTGTGAATAACGTTCAGCTTCAGTTGGTGAACATCATTTGTTAATTGAATAATCTATTTTGAATAATTGTTTTGAAGAATTTCAAAATTGATTGCAACTGAAAAGAATTTTACCAGATCCATCTTATGTCTTATTTGAATATTCAACAAATAAATCTTGATGAAATATGAAATATATATATATATATATATATATTATCCCCATTGTGTTTGACGCAGTGCGAACGTTATTTGTTTGTTTGTTTGTTTGTTTGTGCTTCTTTTTATTCTTCAATGAATATTTCAATATTACCAATTGAAATTGCACATTCTATTCAGCAGCTTTATTTTCAAACTCACTTATTTAAATTCAATCAAACAGCTGCAGTAAAGTTAAAATTTATCATGATGAATGAATGCATTCATCAGTATTTGGATTTTTTATTTAAACGACGCACATTTATCCGATTGTAATCTACCTCAATTCAGTAGATATTTATCGAAATGATAAAAAAAATAAATTGTTGTTTTCTTATACGCAGATGATTTTTCAAAGGGAAAAAGCAAATATTCTGAATAACGCAAAGCGAAATCCTCATCCTTTTTACATTTCATTTTATATTTTAAGAATTGAAATCATTTAAAAATTAAAAATACAAAAAAATAATCTGTTTTATTTTTTGAAGAAAATCGGTGACATCGTTTGGGCACGTTTAACAACGAGATCGGTTTGGTGGCCCGGCGTTGTTGTCGACCCTCGAACATGTGGTTATGAATTGAACGAATCCGTCTGGGTGTACTGGATTGGTGATCAACGCATATCGGATGTTGGTTTTACATTATACATATTTTATTATTATATTTATAATGTTCCGTTGATTCCGTATTGTTCAACTCAGGTTCTACCGGAGAACACTGTATCGATAATGGACAATTTTGAAGGTCGTTATCGAATTCGTGGTTCGGCCAACTATCACAAATCAGTTGAAGAAGCGTTGAAGGTAAATTGAATTGTAAAAATTATTTTTTCAATCAATTTATTACATTATTATTGTAGCTGTTTTTCGAACAAAATGGCATCCCGCTTCCAACGAATGTCGTCACTGCCGCCTTGAATGGCTTTACAGAAAAACTTCGTGAAGATATTCGTTATGCATTGCGCAGAAGTAACTGATTATTAATTATTATAATTGGACTGATAATTAGCTGAATTGTCTTCACATTCAGATACTCATAAGATTTTGCCAATTTATATCCGTCAACGTCTGAGCGAAATCAACTCTCAGGTATCTTTGGAATCAGCGCAAATGAAAACTCTCAACCATCAACTGCCATCAGAATATTCAACCAACTCACCAACTACTACTACAACCTCTTCACTTTCTGAGGATTTCCTGAAGCGATGTAAAAATTGGCAAATTGTTCATGAAGCAATTATATGATCTTTTGTTGTTGTTGTTGTTTTTTTACTTTCTGCAGATGTCAGTGATTCAGTCTCCAAATACAACTGCCTTCTTTGTTCATCAGGGAATCATCTTCTCTTGGACCATCCGTATTTTGATGGAAAAATCTGCGAAATTTGTCTGGTACAGATCTGTTTGTTTGTTTGTTTCTTTGTTGTGTTTTCCTGTTTTCCAAGCTATAAATTCTCACATTCGTGATTTTCTCTTTAAGACCGGCTATAAGGAAGGATATCACGTTGTCGATGATGATGGAAAAAAGGTTTGCATCTGATCTGATCTGATCTGATCTGATCTGATTTGGATAAAATATCACAATATTTTTGCATAAATTCAACCTGTTGTTAGGAAGTGTGCACACTTTGCGGACACACTGGCTCGTTGATTGTATGCGACTGTGCAGACTGTCCAAAGTTGGTTTCAATTAAAAAAATTTTTTTTAAACTATTTTATCTTGATCTTCTTTTTTACTCCAGTGTCTTCTGTTCAGCATGTATTGGAGAATTTGGTGGTAAAGACCTGTTGAATAAAGTAAAACCGATTTGGAAAGAATAAGTTGTTTTGCCTTCTGATCACCATGTACCGCTTTTAGATTATTGAAAAGGACCCCTGGTATTGCTTCATTTGTGCTATGGAAAAGTTGGGTCCGTTGAATCCTCAATCTGATTGGAAAAAACGACTCTCCTCATTATTCAACAATGAAAATGTTCGAGATGTAAGATCAGGCCCATAGTCAAAGGAGGGGGAGGGGGGTGGGAGTTCAGGGAGTGACTCTAGTTCACTCTCTGAACTAAAATATTTTGTTACACTTGCTATCGCTAAAGACGGTTACTATTACGCTACTACTTATATTTATTCTGCACGTGTTAATTTCATTAAATTTGTTTATTTTTGTTAAATTTCAGCAAAGATTTATTAAACAACGCAGCTGTGCAAAGAGCATATATTATTATACATACACATTATATCCACATTAAAATATACACATGCATATAATACATATGCATATGTATGCTTGTATGCGTGTATATAAGTGGATGTAGGTATGTATGTAGAGCAAGCTAGACGTTCAACAAATAAACATAAAAAAGCACATTGCATAATTTTCCATGAAATGGGAATGATAATGCATTGTTATCGATTTTTATCAGAAACGACAAAAGAAGCTTATATGTGTTGATGTGTTGCAACTTCAATTCATATTTATAAATACATACTTCTTTTGTAATTCTTACAATAATCGTACAGAAAACAAAATAAAAATAACTTTTCTGGAAATATATATAACTGAAGAAAAAAATTTTCTTCAAAAGTTAATAAAGTTGCACCTGTGTTAAAGAAAAATGTAACTCTTTACTGAGGGATTGTTTAAAGTAGATGAAAAAGTGTGCCTGAATTCTTACTATAAGTTGTTTCATTTTGTAGGATATCGATTTGACATTATTTCCCAATGAAAAGCAGCCAATCCGCGTATTATCATTATTTGATGGAATAGCTACAGGTATATTTGTGTGAAAATAACATTTTATATAATTTGATTTCAGAATTATCTGTTTATTGTTTGTTGAATCATAATTAACGAAACAAATACTGACATATGAATATTGACTAGTTTTATTGCTTTTACAGGAAAAATTGCACTGGATGAACTTGGCATTAATATAGAAATTTACTACTCTTGTGAAATCGATCAAGAAGCGTTGCTAGTTACCAAAGTGAATCATGAAAGCCAAGTAGTTTACTTGGGCGACGTTCGAGGAATTACTCGTGAAAAAGTATAATTAAAGAATTTTAATCGTATTCTTAACAACAGTTGAATGTTGAATTTATTTATTATTTTTGTTTTAAATAACAATTCCCTACTGAAGAAATAATGATTAAGGCTAGTTTCGAAGTTTCTTTCACATCATAGTGAAAGATAAATCTTTAATTAATTGAATTTGTAATACTTTCTCTGTTACTTTTAAATTCAAAGGTTCAACTGTATATTTGAAAAAAAAACTATTACAGTTAGAAGAAATAAGCCCTATTGATTTATTGATCGGCGGCTCCCCATGCAACGACGTTAGCATTGCTAATCCAAAACGACGTGGATTATATGGTTACAATAAACAAATAGTTCAACTGGATTTTGTTTCAACCATGCGATATTTCAGATCCTGAAGGAACAGGAATTCTATTCTTCGAATATTTCCGCATTTTACAAAATTTACTTTGCATCAATACAAAATTGAATCGCAACTTATTTTGGCTTTTCGAAAATGTAGCCAGCATGCGGGATTGCTACAAAACAGTTATGGATCGTTTTCTCGGAGTAAGTTGTACAAAAGTAATGTATTTTTTTAAAAAATATCAATCACATACATTTTGCACTTGGCTTTTTACAGAGACCACCTGCTTTATATGATTCCCGTTTCTTTTCTGCACAGAATCGAGCACGTTACTTTTGGGGAAATATCCCAGGAATGTACAGGTAATAATTACCCTTCAAATTTTCAAAATAAATTGATAATTCTATCTATGCTTTTTTGATATATAGGACTGACTTTATCGTAGAAGAAGACAGAGCACCAGTTTTGGACGATATTCTAACACCCAACTGCGGTCGAAAGTCTAAAGTATTTAACTCAGGGCTGAGGCTATGCTAGAGTGGTGCATTAAAAATACATTTAAAGGGAGCCACTAAATTGCTTTTTTACTAATCAAGTTTTTTCATTTTCTCATTATCAATCATATTAGTAAGCACAGTTATAGGCTGTATAACTTCATTATAACCTTTTCATTAGAGGAAAAAACATGAGGAGATTGTTAAACACTAATTATATAATCCCACACAAATGAAACACAATAAGTTTTATCTGTTTGAAAGTTAGCTTATAGTTATATAAGATTTAATTTTACAGATGTCCAAAGTACGCACTATTACTACTCGAACAAACAGTTTAAAACAAGGTCGAACATTTTCTTTGTGTCCAATTGAAATGGACGGTCGTCCGGATACATTATGGATTACAGAAATAGAAAAGTAAAAAAATAATGCCAATAAATTGAAACTTCCAACTTACCTATTTATGCAGGCTTTTTGGTTTACCATCGCATTATACCGATGTTGGAGGTCTTCCGCCGGCAAAACGACAAAAACTGATCGGTCAAGGTTGGACCGTTTCAGTGGTAAAACATATTTTGCGACCGTTGCAGCAACTGTTCGAACGCACCAACGCTTAGAATTTCATGCAGATACACAATTTTGCAGATCTTCAAATGAAAATACGCCAATTCTAGCATGCAGTGCTTAAAGGAAAAAAAATCAAACCAAAAAAAAAACAAAACCAAAAATATTTGCATTACTCCATTAACTCATCTAATGATCACCTCATCACTGCGTATTATCTCACCTACGTACTACTACTGCCCTTGTATTATGCCTGCCTACCATTTGCTTTTTGGTTCACATTAATAATAATCATTGCCGTCTTCAAACATTATCATTGCCTCTACGAATGTCTCGTTCGGTATTAATTTGTTTAATGTTTGTTTGTTTGTTTTTATAATGTCTACGTTAAACTGTCTGCCGTTGCAATTTCTGCCGAAAAATTTCAGTTAGAAAAATAACACATCTCGTTCACGCTACAACTGACTGTGGCTGATAACTAGCCAATATTTTATACATCAGTATGGTTTTCTTTTTCTTTTTTTTGTATATTGTGCAAACTGGTGTTTTCTAACTTACCACAGTTTACCGGTTGTTTTTATGTAAAAAAAAATGATGCTACAAATCAACTGCTATCAGAAGTTCAAATTACTTCATTTCTGCCACTGCTGAATTTCGACCTTATTTTAATTACGCTTAAATTTCAGCGTGTAAATCGAATCGTGATTCTTGCTTTTGATGATTATCAATGCTGTCGTAAATCGAATATTAAACATTTTGATGAAATTTCAAATGTTCTCAACTGTTCAACATTTGCTAACTGTTGTTTGCTGAATATATAAAAAAAAGCTTTAACAATGCGATTTGAAACTAAAAATCTCATTCGAAACTGTTGCCATAATGGCCTAATCTAGAAAACAACTAAATAGAAACTTCTTTTAATATACCAAATATTAATAAATAAATATTACAACGTTTTAAAAGCAACTGCAATATTACTAAAATATACTCATTAAAATAGTATGAAAGACAAACAGTATGCCAAACTTTCAAATTACTGATTCAACTAAACCAGTGATTCCCAAAGTGGACGCTTGAAGACGACAACTCGAATATCTAAATTACAGCTTTATTCCTTCACCTATAAACGCGCAGTTTCCAATGTGCTTGTTCTGTAAAAAAACTGTTTTCCAATGAAGCAATGAGAAGCCTTCAAGATTATTTGAACATTTGAGAAAAATTCACGGCAGGATTTGTTTTATTTTCAATCACTTCGAGGCAAATTGCATGCACAGTCAACTTTATCAACTATGTTTTCGTCTGTGGCACAGCAAAAAAGCGATGAAATGAGAGCTTCTTACAACATCTCTATACTGATTGCCAAAACTGAGAAGCCACACACTATTGGCAAAAAATTAATTTCTGGCTGTCAGTTTGATTCTACATACCGTGTTGCACAAGTCAGCAATTGTAATAATCAAGAAAATTCCTTTATGCAATAATACGGTACAACGCCGAATTGATGAAATGGCTAGTGATGTGGAAGATACATTGTGCAATTTTTTGAGGACTGTACAATTTTCGTTACCACAGGATGAATCAACTCTGCCAGGAAATGAAGCTTACGCTTAGTACTAGTATTACTATTATTAAGCTTTACTATTAGCTTACGTTGGATTTATAAAAGAAGAAAAATTAAATGAAAAGTTACTGTTTGCCAGACCATTTGATAACAAACACTACAGGACAGTCGATATTTCTCGTCGTGGAAGAATTTTTCGAAGAAAAAGATATTCCTTTCACGAATTTAATAACAGTTTCAACAGATGGAGCTCTGGAAATGGTAGGCTACCATCGTGGATTCATTGCGCAATTCACTGACAACATTTAGTTGTAAAAAACCTTACTGAACGCTTGCATCGCTCTTTAAGATATATCTTTGGGATTATGGCAGTTAACAAAATCAGAAGCATCTCTTTCAATGACAGATTATCCAGTCAGTTGTACGAATAAAATGACGAAGAATTTAATCGCCTGCTAATACACACTGAAATCCACTGGTTGTCAAAAGATGCTTGTTTAAGTCGCTTTTATGATCTTTTTGAAACGATTTTGGAATTCTTTGAAAACAAAGAGCTTTTACTGCGAGACAGCTTAAAGAAGTTTAAAAGTGATGGAGAAAAGCGTTCTCCTGACCTCTAGCCTCTGGCTCTGGCCTACGACGGAGTTGAGCCTGAGAACATGTTACTGTGACCTCACTGTTGTATATAAACGAATGCGTTCTCCATTTTTACTTATTTATGTTTCCACGTACAACCGCGTTATATTGCCTTTACATTGGCAGTATAATAAACTAATCAAAGTTCAACAAAAAGTGAAATTGCTTATATAGCTTATTTATTTTTCAAATTTAATGAAGTTCATCTGTAACTACAAAGAAATGAACTTAACTTAATCAAGATGAGGTCTGTAATATCATAATTTGCATCAAAGTTGGTTTTGTTCAAATGCAACTTTGAACGTGGAGAATTTTACCAATTTCCAAGCGTTGCTATACTCAAGGAAAACGGAGAAGTGCACGATGATGACATTCAAGTCTATTGTAATCATTTAGATGCGTTACACAAGGACTTTCAAAAAAGATTTCAACATATTCTCAATATGAAGATTCCAAATTGGGTGATAGACCCATTTTCGAGCATTGACGAAAAAGAAATGGAACTAAAAGGGGAATTAATTGAATTACAAACCAACGAAGAGTTGAAGTTCAAGTTTAAGAACGGATATCATTCTTTCTGATTGCAGAATCAAATTGCAGACATCTATCCCAGTTTATGGGCAGTTGCAAAAAAGTTTCTACTTGCCTTTCCGCCGTCATATGTAGTGGAACAGGGCTTTAGTGTGGTGATTGATCTTCTAACAAAAAATAGGAACCGATTGCAAATCGCCAAAAGGGACGACTTACGATTCTTTCTTACTCACATTGAGCCAAATGTAGCCAGATTAGTCGCAACGCCCCAAGCCCAGCCTTCACGTTAATTATTTCTTCGACATATAATTATTTTTGAATGAACACTCGATTTGAATAAATAATACAATTAAAAATTCATCATTTTTTGGCATCGATTTATAGGGGTGTCAATAAAATATATGTCTTCCAAGAAGGCGATAGTCTGAAAAAGTTTGGGAAGTACTGAACTAAACGATACGATCTATTCAACTAAATCAACAAAGCAAATAATGAACTTGAATGTCAAAATACTGTAATGAATCACCACTATTAATAACTTTCTCGTGTTGAAAGATCAGTACCATGGTATTTATAGTAAACTTAAAGAGCGTATAGGTAACAACATTTTAAAATGTGAAAATTATTTTCCCCTGCATCCTGTAGCAATTAGCACCTTTTAAAAAGTAATAAATCAACATGGTTTGTAAATATAAAAAAAGCCATGGACAGGAAAAACAAAACTTTGCATGCCTAAAAAATTAACTGCTTAAAGCTGCTTTCACTTTTCTTATTTATTATATTGTGATTCATTCGTTTCAGCATAAAATCTTTCTTAACAGAAAATAAGTTGAAAAAAGCAACGAAAAAACTGACGATGAATAATTAGCATAACTTGAACATTCATTTGTGAGCTATATTTTAAATTTTCACATTTTAAAAATCAGCAGTAAATGGTTATTGATTGGAATTTTCTTTATTGCATTTTGATGTGGTGAAATTTTATAATATATGATTTCAAAATAAATTGTGTAGTCAGTAATTATTTCCATCAATGAACAACAATTCATTAATGCAAAAGCATGCGCTCTCCCTGAAATATCATATAACATTTGTTACTATTTATTTTACCGTTATACCATATGTTCTGTTTTTATTTCAGTTATGTTTATTTCGTACATGGAATAAATATTCTACGTTGAAATCTACACAACCTTACAATATGTTGGCCACTGCCTCATTGGTGCTTGTGAGCTGTTGTGGCTGTATGGTAGTTGTTGAAAAACTAGCTAGGTAATACTTGACATTTACTTTCTTTGATTTAAATATGAATAAAATCTGTTTTAGACAAGATCCTGAATGCATGAATTTAATGACCTTTTCAACATTTCTATTTGTAACAATGGAAGGATTGGTATCAAATCCACAGTTTATTATGCAAAAACCAAAAATTCCTTTAAAGTAATTTAAAATTGTGAACCTGAGTTAAAATAGCTGGCATTATTTAAGGGCCTACGTGAAAATTGTAATCCTATTTTTTCTTGTCAATGTTATAAACAACCAAGCGCTCTCCTACAACATACCTGTTCCACTGCATATCATTTTTAGATCGGTAATGATTAAAATTTAACGTTACTATAATTTTTATTTATTCATTCATTTATTTATGTTTATTTCAGGGTTCATTAATGACTAATTTGCTACTAGGTGTCTGGATTTTAAATAAAAGATATTCATGGGTTAAATACATTTCAGTCCTGATGATCACTGCTGGTATTATGATTTGCACATCAGCGACATACAGTGCTTCCATGGTACATGGTTCTTTTCTGTTAACAATTAATAAAACAGAATATAATTGAGAGAATGTAGGTCAGAAAAATCAACTTACACATGTCAAGATATTTCGTATTATCAAAGTTAAATAGTCCAAAAGTTTCAAATTATTACAACAGGTATAACAATTGTATTTGCGCTAAATTATATAAATATAGTTAGTTTCAAAAAAGAATAGAAGTATAAAAATGAAAATTAGTATAAGCAGAATAACTAATCCCTTCATTGTAGATGTCATCTCCAAAAAGTCTACAAGAAAATGAAACTATAAACTATAACAAGCATCTTTTGATAGGTATATTGAAGAGAAGTATTTTTTCTTATTTTAAATTTTATATTACAGGCGTTTGTATGTTGACATTTGCTTTGGTATTCTCCTCCGCATTAGGCATAGCCCAAGAAAAGCTGTACTGTCAGTATGGGAAACATCCCCGCGAAGCGATGTTCTTCATTGTATGTTATTCATTTAAAATCTCTGTAAATACCAAATTTTCTCATTTAGCACATGTTATCTTTGCCTGGCTTTCTACTTTTCTACAAAGATATTATGAAACATACCAATCTGTTTAATCGATCTGGTAATTGTGAATTGAATTTCTGAAAATAAAAATCGTTGCATTAAATTTTTCAGAGCTTATCCATCTCCCGTGGATTGCTTTAGATATTCCACATCTTTGGCTGTTACTGATTCTAGTCGACATCGCACAGTAAGAATGCAAATTCAAAAATATACGCAGAAAATAATTTTTTTTTAATAATTTCTTTTAGATACTTTTGCATTCGATTTGTTTATTATTTGACTGCCAGTTGTTCAACGCTCACTGTCACACTTGTCATAACCATTCGGAAGTTTATTAGTTTGATATCATCAATACTGCTTTTTAGCAGTCCGTTCACAGTACAACATTGGATAGGCACAGCGCTAGTTTTTGGTGGTACTCTGCTTTTCATAGAACCATTTAAACGAAGCAACTCGGATAAAGTGAAAACTAACTGAAAATTGTACTCATTTTTTTTATAAAATTTTCTACATGCTTCGATATTGATTGATTGATTATCATCACAGGCATATATTTCGCTTTGGATAAGTTGGTTAATTTGTGAATTAGAAGAAAACAATAAATTTAAATTCAATTCAATCAATTTTCACGTTAAATGTCAACAAGTTAAACAAAATTAACGCATTAAATGTTGTGAATGCACGTAACCTGTTGAACGCTACTAAGCAAACATTGATAAGCAACATTCGTTAGCAAAATGATAAGTTGCAAGCAGAGCTGCAAGTCTGTACGCAAAAGTGAATAAAAAGAAAAGAACGGCACTTCACAATCGTCAACATAAAGCATTGCCTGGAATTTGCAATAAGATAATAAAAAGAAAACACTTTTCTGATGTATAAGCATACTGACATTTCACTTACTGAAAATTCTATTTCATTAGGTAGATGATAAATAAATAAATAAATATATATATATGTTAACTTGAAATATTGTCAATTTTGAAAGAAAAACTGATATGCTGAATTCAAGTAAAGCTTCAACTGGGCCAATAATTAACATTTAACTTTAATTAGCATTTGTCATATCCGTTGAAACCTCAACGTTTAATTCATTTCAAAAAACTGATGAATGCAAAATCTTCACCAATAAAAATTGCACAGATTGGCTAACATGATTAGGCATAACAAATAATGCACTTACCAAATGTGGAATGCAGAAGTATGATTAGACAATGCTCAACTGGAACGTGTTCTGTACAAAACAACCAACGCGAGCTTAAAATAAAGAACTTTGAAAATTAAATGATAACGTCACAACAGGCATTCATCAAAAACGGAATTGGTTTTTAATTTTGAAACTGAAATTCGTTGTTCATCTATCATTTATTCTGCTAAATATTTACTTTAAAAATTTTTACTTCTCAACAGAAATTTTAGCCAATTCTTTCATTAAAGTTGAAATGACAGCTGAATCGATGTAAACATACAAAAATCAATTTCATTAATTCAATTTAAATATTTGCATATTTTCATCTCATTCATCGTACATTAAATCATGCAACTTTATACCCACGTAAAGGTTATGATTATTTATTTAAAAAATGTTTCAACGATGAAAATCTATTTTTTAATTTTAAATTATGATGTAAAAATGAAATTTATTTGTATCATAAATTTCTAAGAATTCAGCTTTTCATACTGTAAATGCAAGTACAATTTTCATGATTCTAGTTTTTAATTAATAAATATCATAAATTAGCACATGAAATATGATTTACAATTCAAAAAAACTATTTATCACAAATAACCTAGTTAAGATTGTTCCTATATATCCATTAGTTGCTAAAGCGTACCTAAACATAATATATGATGCAATCTGACAGTACGACATCTCTCCATATTTATTACTGACTGTCGATAAGTAGAATTCAGTTTTGTCGTTGCATTTTTTTGCTGTGGAAATGGCAAGTAGTCGTTTTGCTGGGCAACTTTTGCGCCTGGTTGGAAATCCAACAGTTTGGCAACGCAATTGCAAAATGAGTAGTTTGTGGCGTCCAGGATGGTGGGACGGACCGCTTACTGATTTCAGTCGAACTGTTGATCGAGAAATGCGACGCTTTGAACGTGAAATGAATCATTTTTTCAATTATTTTCCAAGACCATTTTTCAATGCTCAAGATTATTATGAGCCATTCATTTGCGAAGAAAATGGAATGAAGAAATTTAAGCTGCGATTTGATGTTTCTCGATTTAAGTAAATAACAACTTGCTTTTTCTGATTTTACACTTTGTAAAACTGTGAACGATTTTTATTTTATTTCAACAACAAATACATATTAATTCATTTAGCTGTAGTACTTAATGTATTTTAATTTCGTTAATCATGATCATGTTATGACATGTCTGTGATTCTGTATCAAAAATATACATAATAATGTTTGTTTTGTTTAATTTATGATAGGCCAGAAGAGATTAATGTCAAAACTAGTGGTAATAAATTGTATTTCGAAGCTAAACAACATTCAAAACAAGATGACGTTGAATCGAAATATGAGTACAAGCGCGAATTCACCTTACCCGAAGGCGTGAAAGCTGAAACAGTGCAGTGCAAATATTCAACCGATGGGCAGTTGGTTATTGAAGCGCCGTACGATCCACCTCCTGCTGTAGAAGGCAAGCCAAAAGATATTCCAGTGATTCATGAATGAAAAATACAGTTTATTGCGTATTATGTAGAAAGATTATTTATTTTCATAAAACTTTATATAGAATTGGTAAAAAAGAAAACAATAATAACTGTAGTGAAATCTCATTCGAACTCTAAACAATAGTCCAAATGCTCGTTGATGTACTGAAAATGAACGACGTGCTTGCATTTTGGACAATTAACGCAATTATCTGTACTTAATTGAATAAAATTAGTTGTGTTCTTTTGATTTTTTCCTTCACAGAAGTTCTGTGGCTTTGTTAATAGTAGTTTTTCGAATGATTCACCAACAGCGGCGTGCATGAATGGTGGTGAATCAGAGCACTTTGAAACAGTGTCTTCGTTGACAATTTTGCTGATTTGGGTCTTCAATTTTGGTACCGTTTCTGCAAAAATGGTTCTCGATTCACCTTTTCCACTAATCAAGGAATATCCTTGGCCAGGAAAGAGAACAGTCTGAGTCAGCTTTTTTGCACTCGATTTCGGCATGATCTTTTCACGTTCAGCTTGCTTGTCATGCAATCCGTTCTTCACTGTTGTCTGCGTTGACGGTCCTGGTTCTATCCAAGACAACAATGAATAACCTTTGCCTGGAAATTTCACGCTTTCCACCTTTGGCAACTCTTTATCAACGGCAGCTTTTTGCTTCCGAGCTTGCTTTGCTTGATAACCATCCGGCTCTTTGACTTTTTCAAAAGTCCCACCGCAAGAATTTTTGTGCTCTGCCCACCAAAAATCATACGGACCGGGTGCCCTGTTTGTTGCACGCTTCACCCATCCATAAAATGGTCGTCTGTAGCGACATTTTCCGTTGCAACGCCACCAATGCTGACGATGTACGTTCACTTCATCATGAAAATTATGATATATCTTAAATGAGCATTTTATTATATGAAAGATAAAAGAAAACGACTTGAAAACAAATAAACTTGTTAATAATAGTAAAATACCGTAATATTTGTACCGGACATTGAATTGATTCGATGCATATGTTTCTGAAATGAAGGTCCATGCCCATCTCGATCCTAATAGAATCAGATAAATTGAATGATTTTCATTTTACGGACTGCAATTTCAGGCAACGCCCTTACTGACCCTATTCCCTTCCGTAACAAATAAATAAGCATGAATCATTTCGTGGAGAAGAGTTTCAACTAGATCCTTACGGGGTCGATATTTCAGCAACGGTTGACTAAGACGAATTGAACAAAGACCATACTTTCCTTCATAAGAACACACACCTGCACATCTAAAATTCCAAAATAATAACACCAGAATAAATAAATAAATAAATAAATAAAAACAATAACATTATAATTACAATGTCATTCTGGAACTCCAGCGCACTTCGCATGACGACAACGCACCCCAGAAAAACATATCATTGAACTGCACGAAAAGTTCGTGCACGTTTGGATTCGGATCCAACGTTTCCCAGGCACTATCTACAATTGATTTCGAACAATCCATCACTAGAATTTTCAATTTTTAATAATAATAATAATATGAACAAATTTGAATAAATAAAAGTAAATAGATCTGAACCAAACAGTTCAAATTTTGCATCAACAATCAGCACAACAAGCAGTTGGAAACGTATTGTTTCTATTCTATTAGAATGAGTCCAAAATAGGCAAGAACCAAATAAATAAACGTACAAATCAAAAGCAATACAAGATTGACTCGTCAGGTTAAGAAAAAAATCACTGAGATATGAAAAGTGAAAAACCACTCTTCTCCCGTAACCATACGGAAAAAGAAACCCTGCGACCACAACAAAAATTTCATTTTTAACATTATTATCAATCGATGGAATGCTGAGAAGTTAAAAAGTGCCTTCAATAAACGTTGGTGCAAAGCTGTCGAAATATACAATAAATAAATTGACAGTTGAAAGCAGTTGATAAAGAATAAGAAATATTAAAATTAACGTTCACTAACAGTGGAGTCCGATCCAGTCTGAAATTTACACGCCTTCGGAATACCGTAATATCGTTTAATACGATTCCGATCTGGTTCAAAAGCAATCAATGACATTGAGCCTGCTAAAGAGCCTGAATCTGATGAAAAAGTTCGACGTTCATGCGTTGCACGTAAACGTATCGCTTTGAGCTTCTTTTCTGAATCGGAATTATCTGAATCAGCGCCGCTACTTCCAATACCAGAATCAATCATCGTCTTCGTATCCGCAGTCGTATTTTGCGATGACCACTTTTTTTGCAATGATTCGTGTAAAAATTCGCAGAGCAAATCGTGAAAATCTGGAACTGAATCATAGCCTAAAATCAACAATAAGCTACCAATTACTTACAAACTGAACTGCAATATCACGGACAAAAATACAAATATAACAATAATTCTCATTTAAAATTAATGTAAAATGATTACAATTAAAAAAAAATACATCAAACAATAATAACTTAACCATAATGAAAGTCAAGCAAAAAATTACAAAATTAATACTTGAATTTTAGATTTGTACCGTAATCCTGAAAAATAGTTACAACTTAAACAGAAAACTATTAATATTAAAATTTCTGTAATTAATGATCACACTTACTTGGAAAAGCATTCACATCAATGACAAATAATTGACCAGTCGTTTGTTCTACAATTAAATCCATGCCGAACAAAGAAAGGCCCGTTCGACGGCTGAATTCAGTTATCAATTTTCGAGGTGCATCACCAAACATTGAAGAGTGATCCGGTGGATGAACTTCACTATCTCTCTGAAAGTGCAACAGTTATTAAAAAGCAAAACAACAACACATATCCAAATATGACACTGCCGTTACTTTGGTTAACTCTGATACGCATCCAATTTTCGAAATTTTCTGAGTTTCGAACATCACTGTCGGATATTCTGCATTAAAAATTAAAATACACATTAAAATTTCATTATTGCAATTTTCACTGTATCACCTCCACTTGTGAAATTACGTAACGATGGCCTCGTTGAAATGAAAATTTTGTCTTGCACAGCGAATACTTTGTACAAAACTCCGTCGTGAGGGATGAACTGCTGTGCTACGCATGGAGTTTCAATATCGTTCATACCGTGTTCTCCAAAAATCAGTTGCATCTTAAAAAAAAAATTTTCATTCCAATTATGAAAAGTACTTTCGCAAACTTACTCGATGAGCAAGTTCAGTTCCATGAGCAGCAACAGGTTTGCAAACTTAAAAATTTAAAAAAAAAAATTAATTATAAAAATTAAAACAATTATACTGCATACATACCAAATGGAAAAGTGATACCACTTTGAGCTAGTTTTTCCAAATTAGCTTTGCAGTTGTTGTCGGATAGCAAAATAAAGTGCGGAGTAAGTACAGGACCTTAAAAATGCAAGTAATTATTTAAAAATTTTCAACTGTCTAATTACCTGAACCGCAAACATCTTTAATCAAAGAATACTGATCAAAACGATTGCATAAAACACGCAACGCTGCTATTGAATCAATCATCAAAATTTCTGGATGTTCTTTTTCAAATTTCTGAACAAAAGATTGATTTAACGCGCGAATTATTATCAAAAATTAATAATTCACCTCCAATTTTTCAACAACCGAAGCGGCATATTGGTCGCCTTCTTTTGCTTGAACAATAAAATCAGAGACTTTGTGAATTACAGCGTGCACATCCAATTGGTTACTTATGTCTTCATCGAAATCAATCTGCACAAAATATACATCTTCATGCCTGGCATAAAATGAAACCCAAAATTACGGCTAAGATGGGAAAAGAATTTTTCACTCATAACTCGGTAATGATTTTCAATTACAAAAGTCAACTGTGCACTTTTCCCACCATTTACACACTGTATCAAATGGTTTTTTTTCATCCTGCAGTGCAATTACGCGCCTGCAAATGCAGTTTGCATTTCAAGCATTGTGACATTTGCAAACAAGTTTTGCTTTTTTACAAACTTTCAATTAAATTAATCATCAAATTTCATATCTGATAAAAACAATAAAAAAAACTTCATTTCATAAATTCATTCATACTTTTCGCACGTCGTGAATCATAAAAGTGACAGAAATAAACAAAAAGCTACTCATTTCCAAAAAAACTCAATAACTAATTAACTGCAACCATTTGAAACATTTTTATTAAAAATTTGTTTACATCTAAGCTGAATATTATCGATAATCAGATTCTGATCTAAACAAACCGGATACAATGAAATATATATATATATTACAATAATGATCAACAAGTATTTAATAAAATTACACATGAAGAAAAACAACTTAAAAAATATGAAAAAAAAAACTTACTTGAATTAAGTCGATTCCTTTAATTCTAAAACAATACACGTATCAGTATGTATATAACAATGTGAAGGATTTAAAATATTTTTAAAAAAAATAAGACGCTAATTTCTCAGTGTCATTTTATTTACAATTTCAGAAACAAATAACCTATATAATAAAACAACTTAATTCAAAACATTATCAACTTTGTTGTGCAGTATTGCTTTGATTTAAATATGTAAATAAATGTGAAATTAGTTTCAAAATGTTCAATTATGGATTTTGAACATTTTACTAGTTAAAAATCTTTTATAAATATGTTAAAATAAATAAATAAATAAAATTAAATAGATGAACAACAACAAATTTTGGAAATGTCACATATTAAAAACATCACAGCAAATTTTACCATTGGTCGCTTACCGACATTTTTCAATAAATCGTTCAAATTGCAACTTTTTAATTTTTTTGGGCGTCAACCAATAACCGACACGCCATCGAAACGAACTGCCGACGGTTAGTCTTTTATCAGCGTCAAGTGATGTGGATTTGCAGTCGTTCATCACAAAACGGATAAAATTTGCACAACAACAAACGATAAAATGCAACTGTTGCAATTATAAAATGTGAATGTTATAATATTAATAAACAGCTTCAGTGTCAAGTGGGAATAAATTTATATCATTAAAAAATATAAAAAGTAATAAACCAGAAGGTATCGACTACACCAATGGCTCGCTACAAAAACAAATGACACCGTTTAAAATTACCGTACTTTAAGTACTTGAATATCATTAATGACTAAAATTTATCATGATTGTCTGTGGCGATTTTTTATTTTTAAATAATTAAAATTATTTTTTTCTAAGAAAATGCTTGATATGAAAATTTTAGAGTAGATTGTGCATTGTGTAATGCAAGAAATGTTGTAAGAAATATTGCAATTAACGGGACTTCATGAATGGAAGCAATATTTAGCACAGTAGCAGTGAAAAGTAGGCATTATCAGTGTGATGCGCCAATTTTGAGTTTCAATACGTGGAGAGAGCAATGTAGTACAGGATAGTGCCATGAAATTTTTACCAGTTGATCACAACCGATAATGCGTTTTCTTCATTATTACTGTTCCATACAATATAAATATTGCTCATTGAATTTTTATTTTCAAAAGTTTCTGCATCTGCTTTTTAATGTGCTTGTATTATTCTTTGTCATGTACATCTTTATTTTTCCATCGTATAGCCATGAATGCATCAAATTCAAACAATTTAAAATATTTCTATATACATGCTACGTATAACATGAAAAAATAAAATAAAATCATTTACTAAAGCATTCATTAAAGCTGCATATATATCACGTCAAGTAAATGTTACGTTACTTTTTTGCATATATATAAAGTGTAACAACAATGCTGTAACAGACTGCAATGTACAATAAGTGTAGATATATCTCATAATAAACAACATTAACGGTATCGGCGATAAAAGTAATATCCAATAGCAATTAAGGATATCAACCCGACGGCACAAAAAAACTCGTGTTCATAAGAATCATAAAACGGTTTCCGCTTCAGAGGATGCGTTGGCACCACAGGTGTAACAATGTTGGATAATGTTTTATCTCTGTTAGGCCAAAAAATTCTTTGACCATCAAGCAGTTTATACTTATTTCCCTAAAAGTAAACTGCTTAATTAATTAAACTTTTTAATGTAAAGAGAAAAACAAAACAATTCCATGTTTGAATACCGCTTTATCAAATACAGATCTTAAGAACATATAATTATATGAAAACAAATCTTGTGCAATTGATCCACGTTACAGTTTAATTGAGAAAAAAACTAATATTTAAAAAGTTACATTTTCCGTAAAGAAATTCAATTTTTACATTAAAAATTTGAATGAAAAACTTACTTCTTCCATTCCTCTTTCAGAAACTTCTTGCGTTGAAGTTTTCATCATTGTCCATATAGCCCGTAGAAACTAGAAGAAAATTATTATTCAATAGTACATAATGTTTACTGTAAATCTTAAAATGCAATTTCAGTTGCATTCATTGAATTAAAGTAACATGTATCATAATCTACAAGAGTACAAAAATGGCAATTTGACAACTAAATAAACATAAATCACATTCAGTGTGACAATTCATGAATAAATTTATTATTCACCAAGTCAATTAAAAATTAATTCCTTTAAGCGATAAAAATTGAAAACTGCCTTCAAGAGGTTATCAACTCAATAGCAATATCAAATTCATATTCTCATCTTAACAGCATCTCATCGTAAACAATATGCAATAAATTACTGCAGTAAAAACTTTTTTAAAAATATAAATACTGTTTCACAGAACTTTATCTACAAAAAACACTTAAATTACGTGGCAAAGTAGTTACTCCACGGCTATAAAACAGGCATTAAATGAAATCACTTAATTCCACAGTATACAAATTACGTTGAAAATTAAGTTCATTAAATTATGTAATTCAAATTAAAAGTAAATTGAATTGTATTTTTTTATATATATGCCAATAATTAATATAACGATTATATAATTATTAAATGTAATTTTGAAACTGCGTTATGAAAAAGCTTTACTGCTCAATCACATTACTCACTCTAAATATTTGATTTTTTATTGGTTAAATTTTTGTTTTTTTTTTAATTTTTACAATTTTATAAATATTTAAAAAATATTTTCTAATTTACATAAAAACGATCCTTATTCTATTTTAGATGGCTTTCAATTTTAAGTTTACTCATTTTATATGGAAAATATTTTTTTAGGGAATGAAATTTTTACAGCTCGAAACAGTAGATTACTGTATTTTAGCGCTGTACGTTGCTGAAATCACCACCGTCTGTGTGCACGAGCATCATCATCATTAGCAACACAATTCAGTGGAAAGGTGCTTAATTTTTTGTAACAAAAATACATCACACCCAGCAAAACCACATAGCACATGTTGTCAGCTATTGTAAAATGAAAATAGCGCGTTTAGTATTTGTAGACATCAGTTATAAAAAGTGTTTCACAAAATGCTAAAAATCATATTTACTGCTATCTCATGTTGATTGATGCATTGTTTATTGTACTCCTACTTGTGATTTTGCCGGGCAACAGCAAAATAACGGTATTTCACAAAAATATTTTATTTACATAATATATATATATATATAATGAGCGATGTCAATGAAGGAAGTGTAGGAAATTTAAGTAACAAATTTTGAACGAGACCAAAAATGTTACTGCCTGAACATTTTTCTTTGAACAACTTTGTTTCATTGAGGCCAATCAACTTCACTGGTAATGTATGTAAAATTCATAAACTGTTCTTGATCAATTGATTCCAACAACTGGCTATCAAGCGGTGTCAACGTCGACTGCTCACTTGTAAAATCATCGTCGAAATTGCTTACGTCAGCCGCAGATTTCTGAATGTTCATTAATTATTTGTTTACGGTTAATGTCAAATAATTGTACAAAATAATAAACGAAATCTTTTTAATTTCACTTCATTACTTTTATATACATGCAATATTTTTGACACGATAATCAACTTACATTTCATAATTATTTTATTACAATATAATAAAATTGCATTTAGGATTGAACAATTAATTTTCTCTTGCAACTATCTTTGCACTTTGTTGCCCTGTTTCATCATACAAGTAAGCACATCAATGAAAATGTCAAACGTTGCTCGTAAACATTAACAAATTAGTAAAATTAAAACTGCAATTACTGACAAATTAAGTTGAATGGTGGTATTATAACAACATTCCATAAAACACACATTCAATTGAACGCTAGCTAATTGGCAATGAATGATTTCAAAGAAAGCAAAACTGACTTACCACTGATGGCTTAAAAGGAGGAACAACCTGACGTTGTTGAATCTTCTTCCAGTCTATTGAACGGAAGAACGTTATGGAACGTATAGGACCGTGAGGACAGCCAGGCATTCCTAATCGTGTCGACGGATTGCGATCAAATAGCTGAAAAATAATCTCTCATTCATGTGTGAGCTTTCAAATGCAAATGCTTACTGCATGCAGACAACGAGCAGCTTCTCTGCTTAATGTTTTTGGAAAAACTGGTTGCTCATTGAGAATTGATTCGAACAGTTCATCCTCTCGTTCACCGTGAAAAGGTGACTGACCAACCAGCATTTCATACAAAAGAACCCCAAACGACCAGTAATCCACAGCTTCAGAATACAATTTGCCTTTGATAATCTGAAACATAATCTCAAAATGATAACCTGCTTTTCGATAATTTTCCACTACTTCTGGTGCAATGTAATCCGGAGTTCCGCAAAATGTGCTAGCTAGCCCGTTTTCTCGGTTCATTTCCGTCTTGCACATGCCAAAGTCGGTGAGATGAATGTGACCTTCTACGTCCAAAAGTACATTGTCCAGTTTGAGATCTCTATTTCAATGAACATTTAAAAATTGAAATTAATAAAAAGAAATAATGCTAAATAAATCAAAAGCAAAAATATCCCTACCTATATATAATACTTCGAGAGTGAAGAAATTCCAAGCCACATTGTATTTCAGCAGCATAAAATCTGAAAGACCAAATTCACTGTATTGATCATGTGATGTCTGGTAAAAAATTGGAAACTTGCTTTGCTGTAGACTCGTCGAATTTCTTCATTCGTTGTATATGATGCATCAAATCACCACCGGCTAAATATTCCATTACAAAGAACACATATTCCTCAAAAAGGTAAATATTGTTTTAAAGATAAATTGTCAAGAAAAGAGATTATATATATATATGATCAAGTCTCACTGGAGACTGAAAGCACCAGAACACTTTGGTCAGAAAAGGTGATTGTTGACCTAGAATCAGTACCCGCCGTTCAATGAAGGTGCACTCAATGTCTTCGCCATTCAAAATGACGTCTTTCTTCAAGCATTTCATTGCATAATATTGCCCTTTGGCTTTCAGCTCCACAAGCATTACCTTTAAAATTGTAAATTAGTTGATCATCCACAAAAACACAGCTGAAACTCTTACTTTTCCAAAGCTGCCCTTTCCGAGAAGTTTTAAAATGTTAAAATGATTCAGCGTAATTTTCTTTGATTTATACAATGCAGCACATGAGCTAGAATAAAAATTAGCAAAATGCGGAAATGTTAAAGCTAAAAAGAATGTGCAACTCCGCAACTCTCACCTATTTCCATCCTGCCAATTATCACTTTGTTCAAGATTATAAGTTTGTGCGCGAAAAAAAGGTTTCACCTTCTTCAAAATGTTAGGAGTGGATGAAAAAATGCTAAAACGATTTTCATCATCAATCATGTGCAATTTGAGATCAGTATAATGATTTGAAAATTAATTTACGAAATAAGAATACAGAACAAAGCGATATTTCAACACACAATAAGAAAGATATTTGTAAAATAATTATTTGATGATACAATAATTTATTCATAAGTAAAAAATAGCTGACTCACTTGGACATTTCACCGACTTTGCACATTGCCAACGAGGCCTTTTTCTCTGGGTTCAGAGATGAATTGTTTGAAACTGTACAGCAAATGTGTTCGGTTGATCCACTTGTCGTACCAAAATCAGCTGAACTTAGTCGAATATCTGCCAACGCATCCGCTAGCTGACGTTGATTCACTCCGCATAAATTTGGAACCAAAGTGACACATCGATGATGTACGTTTAAACCACAGGCTTAAATATATATTTCACAAATTAAAAGAAAAGAATAAAATTTTTCTGCATTATTATTATTACTATTATTATGTATTTTAAATTCAATCGAACAAAACAGATCCCGCTCAGAACGAATAATCTGCTCAGTAGTGCTCACCAAATAAATAAATATACATAACTTACTTTGCAAATAGGAATTATCAGAAAATTAAACAATAATTATTTGAATAAATTTTTCTTAAATGCTATGCTTACTTTCACATTTGAGACCTTGCTTTACAAGACCATAAAGCAATGAACCACAGTGATCACAAAATGTTGGACTTTTAAAATTGTACACACGAAATCGATGCGGTATATCAATTTTGAAACGCTCTTTCAGATACTAAAAAGTGACAATAACATCTCATGGAGCAAAATTTTGAAAAGGTTTAAACAAAAATTTTCCAAACAAATATTACTATATTTTTCATCTGCGTAATAAAATAACTTGTAAAACTCAGACAAGATACAAAAAAAAACAATTACTTTGGTTTCCTTTGTAATCCATGCAGAACCGGGACATTGACTGAGCACTTTAGAGTGACATCGTTTATGCACAGCACATCGACAAACAAGACACTGATAGCCTTGCTTATTCAAACCCCTATTAATAAACATACAAGTGAAAAAAAAGGAATAAATATGATTACAATGATCAGAGAAAAAAATATTAAATCTGCAAAATGTGTAAAAGTTTAAACACAATTCCATTCAGACAAATATGAAATTTCTTGATCACCAATTTCAAAAAAAAAAACATATTTCATATTTATTTAAAAAGACCAATAAAAAATCATTTATCATGTTTTTTTTTATTGGTCTCTTGCATTGCTCATAACTTATATCGACCAGGGTGATAATTGAGCTTAATGAAAATGAAGTTTCCTGTTGCACTGCATCCATTGCCAAAATCGATAAAGTTTTATTCGGTGAAAATAAATCCATGTAGGCTTCTTACGTTCTGTTCTCTTGCTTTAAAGCGACTTAAATATCAAAGCAAATAAATAATTTCACAAATACGCAACAAAACACCTTTTCAATGCACATTATTGAAGTTTTTTCTAAACTGTCCGTTATTATTATTATTATTATTTCTCATGAATATAATAATTCCCTCGACAAACAACTTTTTCATCATCGAAAAAGTTCAGAAACCATAATAAAATAACTATAATATAAAAGCATCATATAATTAAAAGAAAACTCATAAAGTAGTGATTTAAGCTCAAGTTAAAGTTTTAAATAATTGAGATTGGAACTTTCAGGATTGCGTATTGATGATGAAATGGGTAGTAAGTACAATGCAGTGAAAAAAAAAGCATCGAATATATGAAGTTCTTCTTTTACAAAAAAATATACAAAATAAGAATCATGCTCAGCGTAGACTTTTGGTATTCAAATGAACAACATTCCAAAAGCCAGTAGCCCACTGAGTGGGGCACAGTTCATCTCAAGCATTGTACAATTGAACAAAAAATCTTTCTCCTCATACATACATACAAGTGAAGAGATGAAGATTTTTTAAGCTTTTATTTTATCACATCATCTTGTGCTCACGGCAAACGGCCAGCTCAACATGTGCATCCAACTGACGTTGTTAGCTCGCTAATTACATTTTATGAATGATATTGTCAAGTAATGTTGTGTGCACATAGTTGTACATTGAATTGCATAAAATTATTACAAAAAAAAATGCAAATTCACTCAAACTGCACCAAAAAAAAAATGAAGAAGCTATTATTGCAAATAAACAAATATTAAATTATTGTTGAATTATTTGTTCCAAATGAAATTGCAATAAGTTAACAAAAAATTGTCGCCCAATTTATGAAAAATAAATAAAATAAAAATGATCAATTTAACTCAATGTTTTGTCTTTTTTTTTTCTCAATTAAATTTTCATCTCGGAATGGTAGAATTAATCTGGAAATTTTCAGATTTGAAAAAGAAAGATAACATTTCTCTCGGGTAATTGCATAAGGCAGACTGATCAAATCAACAGATAGGAAATATTGTAAGCAAATTTTTTAACTACTAACAACGCAGTGTGTTTTTTTAATAAATACCGACGAATTTCAGTAAACAGATATTTGGTCAAGCCAAGTTAGATTAGATGGTCCAATTAGTGAAGATGATGATCGATAGAGTGAAAAAATAAAACAAATTAACTCAGTTGACCAAATTTCCGCATAAGGAGCAGCAGAGCAAGCATCTAGTGAGCAGGATATTGACCTTTCTGTCAGAAGGTTTTCCGTGTAAAATAGGCAATAAAAAGCTTACCAAAGAAAGAATGAACATATGGAGCAAAATGTCGGCTGTCGAAAAAATGTAGCCACAAACGGATGACCACGAATTTCGTGTACTTTATTGTGTCGAATAGCGCCTCGACGTCGTTCAATTCCAAAAGCCATCAATTTACCATCGCCTGAACGTTCCGATGAAGATGTGCTACTCTGATCAGCGATCCACTTCAACTGTACCAACAATTTGCCAGTTGGATGGAGATGAATCTAAATGAACGGTTGAAAGTTGTACATGAATAAAATATCCAAACGATACCCAAACTGTAGCCGTGTTGCCGTTGTGAAATTTGTCCATCAAATCTTCAAGACGAACTAACGCATCAGCAATTGGACGACCAGATTCAGCAAGCAATATCTGCAGCACGCAATTAGCGCATACAACCACATCGAAACACTTGTTCCATTCCAAATAATGAGTTTCACCATCTTGAACTAATTTTGACCGTTTTCCTTGAGAAAAAAAACAGAAGAAAAATAAACCATTTCATAATTTTTGCTTGATCACAAAAATTAATAAATGATGAGCAAAAAAAAAGTTGTATTCATCATCATCATCATTACCTTCTTCTTTGATACGCTTTTTGACATTCATCGCACAGCTCAATTCTGCAGGACATTCAGTATCCAACAATTCCGCTCGAGCGAGCTTCACACGCAGCACGCCTCCTTGATTCAACATCAATTCTGCATTAAATCACTGGCATGCTTACACTGGATGAATGAATCCTGAAAATTGCATGCAAAATGCAAAGAAAATAAAAAGAAGAAAGCAAACAATAATTGAAAATTATACATAGAGAAAAAAAAGAGCATATTTTTCTCATTAATTGAACAAGAAGTTGAATAAAATTTAAATTTCTACACTGTGCTATGAATTAAACCACTTGGAGCCGGTTGCGGTCAATTTTCCAAACACAACTAATCGAGATGATCAAAGTTTGGTTTGTTTTGGCAAGAGAAAGTGAAAAGCACAGGAGACCAACAAATAATGTTCTGAGCCTCTTGCGACGCCTGCAGGTGAGAAAAGTGAATAAGAAGAAAGAAGAAGGATGGGCTCGAGGCAGGGAAAAAAGTTTCCAGACCTATTATTTCTTGATTGAATCGATTGAAGCAGCAAGATGATAGGTAGTATATGCATGCATGTATGCATGTATGCATGCATATGTGTATGTGTGTGTGTGGTGATTCCTTTACCAAATAGGAGAAAAGTAAGAAAAAGGGAGTTGGCAATGACAATCTGGTCGATAAAAAGCTTTCTGGTGAAGCGCAAACTATTGGCAGGAAATGAGCGCCGCCTTTGAGGAGTAAAATTTCAAAAGCAACGACAAAGCGGATCAACCGACCACGGCAAACTGATCACCATGTGGTCCAATTCACACACCGGCATGGAGAAGCTTTTCACATGGAAGAGCATATTGAACACAACGCTATTGCAAACCGACAGTCTTTACCAACTGATGATGAGAAATCATTTGAAAAATATCATCAACTCAATATATCATCTACTACTTCATTCCACTGCTCTTTCACTAGTCTGTGAAACCTGAACGCTGGCTGCTACTAATGCATTTTTACTTAAAAAGGATAATAATAATTAATAATAATAATTTCAAATAAATTTAATTTAATCTAAAAGCATCAATTCATTTACACATTTGATACTGTTCAACAATTTCAATATATATATATATATTTATTTATTTATATTTATTTATTTAAAACTGATCGTGAAATACTACTTTACAAGTTTCTTTTTCTTTGAAATTATCAAACACAAGTTAAACATTGCTTTAAAGTTGTTAATGAATATTTAATACTCAAACATCTACTCATTGGAAAAAAAAATTTTTTTTTATTAAAAAAACATACAAATAAATAAAATAAACTTGCTAACGTTGGATTAAGATTATTTTGTTGTAGATGAATTCAAATTGCCAAGCATTATTCTGTTGTAGAGAAAAGAAATGATAGAAAGCGTTGAAGTAAAAAACAAAACCTAACTAAACTGTAGTGCAATTTATGCATGAAATTTAAAATAAGTGCCTCTTTCCTTTTTCTACTTCTACTACTGCGACGTCAGCAAAAATCTGACCAATCAGAGAGCAAAGCGAATGGTGAGGTAAAAAAAAGTTGAATAAAGCAAAATCATTGTTTCTGTCAGCGATGCAAGACTTTAAACGAAGTCATTCGGCTTCGCTAATTGCTTTTTATTGAGAAAACATCAGTCAACCCTTTCCTTATGCAAAGTCATTCAATCTTTTCCTGTCTAATCTTGAAACTCATTTGAAAGCAGAAATTTACTGTTTCTCAAAAAAAAACAGAAAGAAATTCAATCAATATAAACAGTTAAAAGTATTATTACAATAATATCTTGATAATTTTTGATCAAATTTAAATTTTTTCAAAATCAAACGATACAATATTGAGAAGTATAATTTCTAAACTTCACCTATAAATAAATAAATCTATATATAAATATGTTGATTGTAATAAGATAAAAAATATTCAGAACAAAAGAAAGCATAATGTCTTCCACAAGTTCAAAAATAAAAACTTTAATTAATAAAAAAAATAGAATAATTTTAAAACAATATCGTGCTTTCTTTATTCAAAGCAAGAAAACGGAAACTTTTAGGCAAATTTTTTCATTTGATGTTTTTTATAATGCAAAGTATTGCAAAATTGGTTCTATTTTGCAAAGACTAAGTGACAATTGCATAACAAATTATTTTCCATAACTCTGAAGCACACATTAATTGTATTGCAAATAAAAGAATATGAGATACTTTTAATTTATTTTATTTATCAATTTCATTTTTTAAAAGCAAATAATAATTTTAAATCTTAATAAAAATGAGCTTTAGTTAAATTTTACAATTACTGTAATACAACTGTAATTACACAAATAGTTCAACATTTGCTAACAAGACATTTTTGATTTCAATCAAAGCACGCCTAAAGTACATTATAAATTTGAAAGTGTGAACGTGAAATTTTAAAATGTGACATCTTAAATTTTAAAAATTAAAAGCTCTGAATTTAAATAAACTTTTCCAAAAAAAAAAGCTTCTTCAAAACTGAAATGAGACGTTTTATGAATGTTTTGAATTACTATGAACATAATAATGAACAATTTTTAAAAACCCATTTACAACTTTATGAACATTTATGTCCATTAAACAGAATTAAACTGCATGATGCAAATGAAAAATTAAAAAATATGCGAATTGCATAAAAAAATACATATATAAATCTCTCAACTCAAATCAAATCAAATCAAATTGATTTTAATCGTAAATCTTTTTTTCTAAATACAAACACAATTGCTGCAATTGTGTTTTAATGAATTTTATTCAATTTATTATTCTTTAAAAAATATTACCTTTGCTGCAAAACTGAAAATAACTGTTTTAAATAAATAAATATATTTAAAATAAGTTATATGATAAAATCACCTTCCATCTTTTTATTTTTAAATACATAAATCGTATTCAACGATCAATTCAGTTGACAACAAGAAAGAGCATATTGTTGTTGGAAAGCTACAAAGAAAGACTGTTAATTTTTAAATTGAAAAATATCGAAAGCATAAATTTTTATCAACAATTGGAATAAACTTTCATCAAACAACTGCTAGTGTTGATTTTTCATAAGCTTAACTGCATTCTACATTACAAATTGAGAAGCTATATGTTTGGAATGAAAAAACACTGCTTTATTGCATTCACATTTCGACATTCTTTTGCATATTCTGCTTTTTAAAATGCATTGTACAATAAATTATAATTGATACAATAAATACTGCAAACAATCATGAATAAAACAAATCTGTTATTGGTAATTGTTAAAATTGCCTAAAATAATAAATCTTACACCACCATTCACAAATAATCAAATAAAATAAAACAAATAATTTAAATTTCTTATTCAAAGAGAAAAGTATTTTCTTTCCATGCTTTACTTTGCTCATAGATAGATAGATAGATAGATAGGTAGATCATGACGATGATCAGCTTATGAATGAAATTTGAAGTTAATCAGCTTTTTGTAGGCTATCCAAAGATTAAATCAATACGATCATTCTCAATAAAACAGTGTTATTTGAAGTGAACTATTGAAAATATTACTTCCTTATTCATTGTGATAAAATGAGTTCAAAATGAGTCTGTGAGATGAGAAGTCTTCGTATGAAGTCAGTTTGAGATAAATAAAAAATTATCAAAATGAAATAAATAGTGCCAGCTTTCAAAGAACTTTCCAAAGCAAGCCAAGCATGGTCGGTCTGAACTTCAGTAGTATGTTAAATTGCATTTTCTGATCAATTTTTCCATAGTAAAAATTCGACAAAAATTAGCAATTCTGCCAATCGTGAATGTCACAAAGGGAACAACGAGTTCCGCATTAAAATTAAAATGGCAATAACACAGTTTATTGTACATCTATCCGCCTGCATGTCCATTTGTCTTGTCTAATGCAATCGTCAGAGTTTTACACTAATAGCTAATAAATATAAATTAAAATAATTAAAAAACAAACATTTATACAAAAGTACAAAAAAAAGAATAACTGACAAATGTTGAACTATTAAATGTGAATTTGGAATTGGCATTTCACTAATCACATTAAATATACTGCAGTTGGAACACTTGCGTTGCGCTGCTGAGAAAGTTTAACACTGTTGAGACATTTTTCAAACTTGAACTTTTGCAAATCGTTTCATCAATAAATTACCCGTTGCAAGGACAAAATTTCCACCATTCACAAATCTCCACTGTGATTATATTTGCTTTTCGTTTCTTCGCTTAAAGCGTAATTAGAAAATGGAAGTATGATTAAGATTTATTAAATTCCAGCAGCTTAAAGAAAACTTGATGACCATTTGCAGTCAAGGCAATAGTCAGAAAAATTGGGATCAATTTTACTGCCCCAAATGAACATCTACAAGAAATTTCTTGCTAAATATTCAATACAATCATTAAAGTGGTAAATTTAATGTCAAGTTTAAAAATTCAAAGTTTCAATAGCTCCAATTCAATCTTTTAGAAAATAAAACTGTCTTGCGTTGTGCTAATGCTTTCATTAAATTCATTAGCTAATAAATACAAGTTAATCTGTATTCTATTACAGTTAAATATTGATACAGAAAAGTAATAAATTAGCTAACTTAAGATAAACTGTTCAAGAAACCTTATCAAATGTTAGAACACTTCCTACTAGAACATGTAACAATGCAAGAAAATATGAAAACATTGATAAGAATGGATAAACCGATAGCTAATCACTTAATCCATTTAACTGTAGCATAATTTTGAAACAACTACATTAATTACATAAAATTGAATTTTATACAAAAATCTTCACTTTCATGTACATAACTTACACGATTCATACTTGCAAAAATAAATACGAATATTTACACAAAATTGATCCTCAAAAAAACATTCAAAGCATCCAAACAAAAATACAATGTTCGATTATTATAATTATTAAATAAAAATTAGAAAAACAACTTATTATTATTGCAAATTATATAATTCTATGAAATAAGACTTGATGAAAATTCAATATTTTAAAACACGCAAAAACAATTGCTTTGAAACCATGATTTTTTTCTTCATGTGAAAATTTTAATATACAACTTAAGCATGATACTATTTGCAACAGCTTTATTGAATTTCACCTATAGCAATGCTTATTCGACGCTTCACTGTATTTCAGATAAAACTGATAAATTTTAAAATACTTGACTTTCATTGTACTGTAAGCGGTAAATCTTAACACAATTTTAAAAAGCATATTTAAATTTCTGAAGCATAATTTTTTGATAATAACACCTATTTTATGACGGAATGCGTATTTTGAAATTTATTTGAAAACTTATTTGATTGTTATAACATTGTAAATTAAAAAAAACTAGTATAGTGAACAAAAATTACAACTCTAAGAAATTTTCTTGGAGTTTCTAGCAACATATTCATATTACATGAATTATATGTATCATTCTTATAGTAATACATCAAAAAATATGATATTATGTAAAAATGAATATCTCCATGTTGATATTTGGATATGAAAAAAAACAGAAATTGCATATTTTGATAAATTTAGTTTGTCAATTTAAATAATGCAGTAAGAGTGATGCTTAGTCAGGCACTATATTCTATTAGCACAAAACTGTATGTGAAAATTAAGATTCGCATCAATATTTACAGACCAAATTACTTCAGCTTAAGTCAATTTTATTCAATAATTTTCTGATTTACGTCTTCAAATGTGAAATTTGAAAATAATACAAAAAGTACAATTTATTAAAATTATTAATTTATTTATTCTGAAATTACTGTTTTTTTTAATTGAAAACTGTTTCAAGTTCAGTTTTTTTTAAGTTTGAATTTTTGTACAAAACATAATGTTTAGAAAATAAATAAATTATTTACCATGTTGAAGTGAGAAGAGATGCTGATTTGACATTTGAGAAGAGACAAGCAGTGAGGATGAAGATTCTTTGGAACATGAAGGTTTGACAGTGTAAACGACGACTGGTAAAGAAAGAGAAACGTTTAGTAGAAGCTTGAGCAAAGCATAGAAGCAGTATTGACAGAACACCCCTTTTCACAACAGCAACTGGCAACCAAGCAAAAGGCCGTGTTGTTTGTTTAGCAATAGAACGTCTTGTATGCTGATCGTTCCACAAACTGAAAACAGAATAAGCATTCAGTTATCATATTCAAATTATCTCCAACAAAATTAGCTTCCAATTTCAACAAGATTATCCACAATAAATTACAACAAAGCTAAAAAAAATAATAATCATGATTCATCACGCTTGTCATGTGACTTTTCATCCAGTCTAGTTAGTCATCGTCACTGCTGCAAAAATACTAGCTGTCTGGACAACTTTTCAAATCATGTCGCGTAACGTTATTAACACGCACTCATACAAATTATTAAACTATGCCAAACATCACTTTTTGCCATCAATTCCATTAAACAACGTTTACTATGTTGCTTGGTAAAATGAAATTCAACACTTTAAAATTTACAATACATGTACATAGATGAGAAAGAGAGAGAGACAGAGAGAGAGAGAAAACTTGCATTTTCATGGAAAATTCTTCAATACTATCATTAAAATATGTCCATACAACAACAATTAGAACAATCAAACAACAAAAATACATTCCATTTTAATAAAATAAAAAATTCAACTGACAAACAATTGAAACTATTAAACACGCACACCTCAAAGTGCTTTTCCCTAACAGTTTGTTTAGAAAAAAAAGCCAAGCCTAAGAAATATTTGAAAACGACGAACGAATTATTTCAAAAATCAATATCGACATCAAAGTAAATATCACTTACAAGTTTTTGAAATTATTAATAAAATCAATAAAAGTTTACATTTCAAAATATTACTAGTTTATGCTTTTTTAAAATGAAGTTACTCAAAGTGATATGGTGCAAGCAAATCGTTGGAATTTTAATTAATTTCAATAATCAAACGTCTGTCCATCATTAAATTCAACAATCCAATTCAATTCTCTCAATATTTTGATCAATGAAAAATGTTTGGACTAACGGCAAAGCGTTATCTTATTTATTATGACAAGCTGTGAATAAACAACCGTGCCTGCAAAATGAGCGTTCATTGTTAAACATGTTCATCTGCATTAAACTAATACAAAAACTGAACGAAAATACTAAAATAACAAAATAACATTTATTTAACACAACTGATAATAGATAGAAACAACAAATTGCATTTTCACGTGTAACATGAATTTATTATAGAACAATTATTTATAATCACAAATGAATGGAATAAACACAAAATAAACACAGACAATTGTATGAAAAATTTTTTAAACAACTTACCAATTGATATACATCACAGAATTACAATTTTCCAATAGTTCACACAATGCCATGCAAAAGATGACAATCGAGCGTGCAGTGAAAATTTAAATTTTTTGTCAAAAGTGAAAATCAAGAACAATTTGTATTATTATTGTCATCAAGTGCAACAAGAGTAAATTTTTGTTTGTTTCAAAAAATAATTAATCAAAAAAAACTATAAAATTCATAAAAACAAAATAAATGATTTGTTAAGGTTTTGTGACAAAAAATTGCTCAATCATCAACTTATTATAATGCTTCTGTTAAATCGCAATAAAATGTTTGCTTGAATAGTAAAAATTGATAAAAAAAAATAGCAGAGTATAATATTCAGCTTTGAAATGGAAACTTTTTTTCCAATTTATTACACAATCGATAAAAAATTTTATTTAAAAAGTATTACAAACTTGATGAATAAAAAGTGGTAGTAATTTTAGATTGATTTCTCTTGTTTGTCAGTTTAAAAAATTGAAATGGTTTACATATTCTTATTAGTGCACGTTTTAAAAAGAGTAGTATAAAATTACTTTTATTATAATTATTTATTTGTTGTTATTTACAATCATATCAAAGTGACAGACATTGTCAAACAGCTGCCTTTGTTAATAAATTTCTTTGTTGGAAAAAAATTTCATTCTTTCCACTTCTAAACATCTTGCTTTTCCAAACTTTCTTAAATATCCGCAATAAAGAGCTCTTACTTCGATGAAATAAAATAAAAATTTGTTTACGAAACTGAAAATACGTTAACACAAATTTCAAACAATGATAGTATCAAAATATGCGTTAGTTTTATTAAATTCTTCAAATTCACTAAACAGCTTCCGCATATACATGATTGAAAAGAGAACTATTAAATTATGGATTAACGAATTCCAATCAATGACTCTCTTCAATTACATTAATGCGCGCCTCAATATATATTAGCATAATTATGAATAAATAAATTTTTGCATCTGTTCCAATAATAAATTAAGCACTAATCAAATGGGATAAGTCAACTGAATTATGTTTAATTTCAACTTACATCTTTCTTTTACTTACATATTTACAACTTTTCATCTGAATTATGTTTAATTTTTAATAATTCAATTTTTCACACTTATAATATAATTTGAAAAAAAGGTCATAAAATTTCGAATTGCCCCATCTTTTTTTTTCTTGCATTACACACAAGACGCAAACAATGATTTTTTTTTGTTTTTACCAAAGAGGCAATCAAAATGTCAAAAATTCTCAAAGTGACGATCAATCGTCAATTTATACTTACAATTTTCACCATGAAAAAATAAAATTTAATATAAAAAGGTACCATTAAAATGAATGATTAAATGGTTAAAATAAAGCTGAATGTGAAAGTGCTAATTTTGCTATTAAAGTAAAAAAATATTAAAGTTTTCCATTTCAAATAAAATTCAAGTGATGCAACACATCAAAGAGAAATAATCAACATGAACTTGAAAATAATGATCATTCAATATGAAATGATCATTATTATTAATTGCACAAAAGCAATAAATATTAAATTTATTAAATATCACATTTATAATAATTTTGATATTTATAATAATTGTGTTTGTGAGAGAGAGAAAGAATAACAAAACTATTTTTAAATAGTAGAAACAAATATATAATGGAATAAAACAGAATAATGTTCAAAGTGTTATTGTTTGAATGAATTTTTTTCTTTCCTTTCTCAGTGAATATTCATCATTTAATAAAGAATACCTTCTTCTTATGAGCATATAATAAATCAATAATTTTCAATTAAACTAAAACTGCAAAACAATATATAATTTGATTAAATATGAAAAAAAATATCATCGCGGAAATTTATCATATAACTCTTGAATAAACAATTATGATAAAATATAAATTTATATTCAATCAAAGTGGTGCCGTTGAAATAAACTTTTCACACAATTTGACATTGCATGAATGTTGTCAAAAAGAAGAAGAAAAAAATTGAAAAATGAATAATAGTTTATTCATAAAGAAAGAATTTCATAATGTTCAAATTAATATAATTAACATTACTTATTTCAGGAAAAAATTCAGATAATATAAAAAGATCTGTGAGATTTATTTATTGAAAGTTAATTAATCAATTTTTGATTTTTCTCACTTGATCAAACAGAAAATAAAATACATGCAAATACTAAATATTATTATTTCTTTGAGAAAATTGTACTGATTGTACAGTACGATAAACAACTAGTAATTGGAATTCGATTATACAAATTTTTTGCATTATCGTAATATTTTCAAACTTGGATATGATAAGTCAAGTGAATTTCAATCAGTCCAAATTCTGAAATGAAACGGAAAGTTACCATGTCAAATGCAATATCAAGCACATTGTATCTCAAATCAAGTAGACAATTGAATTGAATTGAATTATTTATTTTGTTTATTTATTAATTAAAAATTTGTAGTTGTACAACGATTTGTAGTTTCATTGTCAGTTGAATGACTTGTAATAAAAGCATTGACACGTCATCAATTTCAGTTTATTTAATGATCAACAATAGAAAATAAAGAAGATAACAGTCAACAAGAAGGAAATATTACAGTAGATTTGAATAAATGAAACAAAATTGTTTACTTCTATTTATGAAAACATAATATTGCAAAGTAAATTCAGAACAATTAATTTATTCAAAAAAGAAAAATTGAAACTTTTGCATTAGCAAAGAAATGCAAATTTTGTTGATTTGATTTGATTTGATAAAATTATTATCATCGTTTCAACGCTTTCAATATGCAATAGTCGACGGACAACTGCTAATAATTTGCTTAATTTTTCAAATAGCAGACAGATAAAAAGACAAAAGTTGAAAATAAATTATAATAAAAAAAATAAAACAAATAAAAATCAACATCTGTGCGTTGGAATTTTCAGTAGTAAAAAATTTTTATTTAAAATTAAGTCGTCAAAAACAGCAGTATATTGTTATTAGTAGCTTTAATAAATTAAAATGAAACAAGAATTTAAAAAAAAAATTACGCCTGAAAAAATTATTTCATTTCACCAAATGTTCATCGTGATCAAGGAAAATTGCAAAATCAAAAAAAAAGAACACACAAAAAAGAGATTGAGTAAGAAATTTAAATTTTATTTTATTTTTAAATATCCAAACGTAATTTATGTGCAGTAGTTTATTTATTGATTTCAATTGTGAACAAAATAGCCAGGATGCAGATTTGAAGTTTCCAATTTTCAAGTGCAAAAGATTATCTCCACCTATCCATCCGTATAAATAAATAAATAAATAAATAAAATCCAATATAAAACATACAACCCGAAAAAAATTTATCTTTTACGCGACAATTCAACAGAAAAAAAAATTAACTTTAAATATTTGAAAAAATATTCTGCTGACGATTGCAGTAAGAGCAGCAGCGCATCTATCTAGATCCATTGCAACGTCAAACAATTATTACAATTTACAACAATTAAAATATTCATTCATAAATAAGAGTTCAATTATCATTTGCAACTGATTGTTTAAATTATGAAAAAATTTTCAATTTTCAAACTATTCCAAGTATGATTTTCCACATTGAAGAATAATTCTAAATTATAGCATTTTCAAAAAAGAAAAACAAACAAACCCGTAAGCGCAATATTTTTAATAAATACATTTTAAAAAATGCATATATATATTTTTTTTTGTTTCTATATAGATATTGTTAATTTATTTGCTAATAAATTTGAATATGCTTGCCCAAAATTGAACTTCTTTATTGTATATTTGACGAATAAGAAACAATTTTGGGAAATTTTTAGTTTTCAACATATTTCCTCTTTATTTCTTGAAAAGTAAAATAAATAATTTTATTCAATAATAAAACGAACATTAATTTATTGCTGGAATAAATAAGAATATGTATATTTGAAAATTTTCCCCAATACTCGCACGTTGACATTGTTGTTGTTAATCTGCAATAAATGATGCGGAAGGGTGGGTGCAACAAAAATGACAAGTTTAAATTTTTAATTAAAAATGACGCGATTTCATTAATGCTGCTGCTGCTGCTACTGCAACAGCAACAGCAGAAGCAAAACTAAGAACAACAACAACAACAACAACAACATTTCAAGCATGGTCTGCTTCTTGGTGTCAATTTATTGTCAAACATTGCGGCACGTGTTTGCAAATAGTTTAATAAATTTACAATAATGGTGCAATATCTATTGCTGCTCAATGACGCAAATGCAAATGATGCTGCATGCAAGCATGTACATATTACTCCGGTTGATGATAAAATCTTTCGATTTTCTCTTTTTTTTTATACAAGAGAAACATTGAAAATATTAATTTTTTTTCTTATGATTGTGATGATGCAATTTAGAAATAAAAAATATATATATATATTTCCAAATAAATAATTCTTAATATCATGTATTAAAAATTGAATGAATGATTTTAAGATAAAAAATTTTTGAAATTAACAAAAACAAATGAGAAGAAGAATAACTGAAAATAATGATATAACATTATATAAAGATGAAGAGAAGATGAATTGCAGATGTGAGCTTTTGCAAAATTCTTAATTGGTGCAGTTTTCAAATTAACCAAGTGATAGAGGCAAATTGGCAACAGAGGGCTCTGCTATTCCATGAGAGGTGGCTAGAAGATAGAGACCAGCTGGCGAGGTTATTGGCGGCAGCCGGCCAACACTTGAGCGTCAAGTAATCGGATTGTATTGGACGCAGCTGGCGACATCAGCCAAAGATCGATCACTGGGAAACGTTTAGCTAGAAGAAGAAGAAGCAGAGAAAGCAAAAGCAAAATAGAGGGAGAAATAGAGAGAAACACATACACATACACACACACAGAGCAAGAGAGAGTGAGAGAAAAAGAAATATTATAAGAGACAAGAATAAAAAGACAAAGAGAAGATGATACAACAACATACAATACAACATACAATGATTGAATGAGTAAGTGAAAAACTTTAAACTGTATGTGAACAATTAATTGAAATAAATATTCTCAAAATTTTTATGTTTTTAATTTTCACTTTTCATCTTTTATTTATTTACTTATTCATTAAAACAAATATATATATATGTATATAAACTAGTGTTAAAATAAAAAACAGATTGCTAGTTTTTCTAGAAATTGATCCTGCCAATTTGAAACTGGTAGTGCAACTGGTGCTTGGACATGGAATCCATGGCTGCATGGTTGCCATTTGCCAGAGCGGCCGCGATCGGTTGGGTACCTCTCAGTCGACAACCGCTTCCTGCATCGCCGTTGGATTTGCCTTCAAAAGAGAGGTTGAAAATACGCGACGAGAGGGTGACCATCAATGTCAGCGGACGTCGGTTCCAAACATGGAAAATGACTTTGGAAAAATTCCCTGAAACTCTGCTCGGAGGCAAAGAGAAAGATTTCTTCTACGATGACCAAAGTCATGAATATTTTTTCGATCGAGATCCGGATCTCTTTCGACACATTCTCAGCTTTTATCGTACAGGCAAGCTTCATTTTCCAAAAAATGAATGCTTGACCGCTTTTGAAGATGAATTAGCCTTTTTTGGTATCATGTCGGAGATGATCAGCGATTGTTGTTACGAAGATTACAAGGATAAAAAACGTGAAAATCAAGAACGTCTGATGGAAGAGCACTCGGACACGGATTCCAAGAATGCAATTTTGCCAAATTTGGATATAAGGGAAAAAATGTGGCGCGCTTTTGAAAACCCTCACAGCAGCACCCCGGCGTTGGCCTTTTATTACGTGACCGGCTTTTTCATTGCCGTCTCCGTGCTCAGCAATGTGGTCGAGACTGTATCCTGCAAAACTATCGTATCCATTGAAGGCACCGTCACACAGTCGATCACCTGCGGTGATTTGTACGACATTCAATTTTTTGTAGTCGACACCGCTTGTGTAATCATTTTTACAATTGAATATTTGTTGCGTCTTTATGCGGCTCCAAATCGGTACAAATTCATGAGATCCGTGATGAGTATCATCGACGTGGTGGCCATTCTTCCTTATTACATTGGCCTCGGTTTGCAAGGCAACAAAGACGTCAGCGGTGCATTTGTCACGCTCAGGGTGTTTCGTGTATTTCGTATTTTCAAATTTTCCCGCCACTCCCAAGGTCTACGGATACTTGGCTACACGTTGAAAAGTTGCGCCAGTGAGCTGGGATTTTTGGTCTTCTCTCTGGCCATGGCAATTGTCATTTTCGCCACCATCATGTATTATTGTGAAAAGAAAGTTTACAGTACATCATTTACAAGCATCCCAGCTGCTTTCTGGTACACCATTGTCACCATGACAACACTCGGGTAAGTGAATGAATTTTTCTGAATTCCATTTTGATTTATCTGGGTTCCTTTTGCGCAACCATTTTATCATCTCCATATGAAACAAAGTAATCAATTCTACTCACAGTTAAATACCATATTAAGCAAAGTGGCGATTTTCAGGAAAAGACAATCACGCAAATTCGATCGTCACGTTTAACATTGATTTTCATTACACTGTTAAAACCTGTACATAGTAGTAATCAGCTAATTTCAAATTAATATTCTTACTTTCACAAATTTCTGAATAATATAAAAATCAAACAAGGGTAAACATCTATAAATTTATACAACAAATTTATCATATATTTATTAATGAGATGGTTATTTTTTTTCATTACTTAGCAGCTTTTAGAATATAAATCTTTCTTTAACATTTTTCTCGTTCAAACCAATTTCATTTTGTAATAGCAGATTCAATTTGGTAAATTCTATTTTGATAAATGCTAACCGATGGCAATATTGGATGACAGGTGCAAATATTTTTCCACTATTATACTTTACACTGAAACATTTAACCAATTTAACTGGCTAATTTATGACGTCCACTGCTATACATATAGAAGCGTGTTATTCTTTATCATTATTACTTTTTTCTTTTAAGAAAGATGATCATAAATGATTAAGTGCTTTGCTTTCACTGATATGCATGTGCATACGTGCATCGTTAATACGTTAATACTAAGAAGCGTTTTATTAATTTATATATTTATATATATATATTCAACTAAAAAATGAAAAAGAGAACATTTTTATAAAATTACTAAAAATATTAAAATAATTGGGATGACATCTGTAGCGCTGTTCACTCAACTCAACGTGAAGTAGTTTAAAACAGCGGAGAAAAATGGTCGACTGAGTTGAAAAAATATAAAAACCTTTTTCAAGTCTGCTGTTTACTTCAAACAAACCTCTACTACTAGCACACAAGAAAATATGCACAAGTAAAATAACTGGACACACGATGGACATTAACCAGTGAAGCTGATTTCTCATTCATTCATTTCCTTATATAGTGCAATGATAGGGAAGAATTGTGAGAAATTGCGGAATGGAAACGCGTTCATCGATTGAGGTTCTTCATTTTGACTGACTGAAGCGGCAACTCTTGACCGCTTATCATTGTTCTCATCATTATTACATGCTCAACGTTTTCGCTCAACATTTTCTTAACCAACTAATTAGTGAAAAATAATATGCAATGTGTATATACATATGTATATTTATTTATTCTTTTTGTTTTTTAATGTAGCTATTCTTAAGCAAAACACTTAACCCTTGTCGATCAATCGGAAACTTGGAAGTTAGCAAACAAGATTGCTGTTGGTAGTGAAAGTAAAAATCAACAGACAGATGCAATGAAGAAGTGCCTCTAATTAGAATCAATGCAGTTTGATACGTAAAGCTGAAGAACAACTAATTTTGTGGTAAATTCAAACAATTTTTCATCTCAAATATCCCAAAGCTATACTGTTTGAACAAAATTTCTTATTTTCTATTCAATTTTTTTCATTGAACAAATAGTCGTGAAAATTTAAGGAAAAAAAAAACAGAAAGAGGAAAAATTCAAAATAAATTTTATTTGATGCTAGCTCGGCGTGTGCTTGCATTTAGCCCTGTGCCAACGCCCTTTGCAATAGTTGTCAACACGTCATCAACAAATTACGTAATGCGGAAACGAGAACTACGTTCCCAAAGGTTGTCGGTGCTTTTTGTCTCCATACTTTGTTCTAGTGTCTCCAGTGGGAGAACAGAAACGTCTCGTTATCAGCATTTTGATGAACGAGCAACAAATGTACTGCTTCAGTGTAGACTGCAAGACACACAGCTTTTTGGTTTGCCAGTTTCAATGAAAGTTGTTCGTTGATCAGAAAAGCACTAGATAACAAGGTTGAAGTTGTAAAAGTAGATGGGTTTAATTCTAAAAAGAAAAAAACTTAAACATTCCAAGATGCAGTCATTCACTCAGTCAGTCAGTCAGTCAGTCGTTGGTCTTTTATATATTGATCGGCTGCATCAAACCCACAACCGTTGCTTCTAATGAGCTCGTAAAAGCTTCCCTCGACGAAGGTGCCGATGGCTAATTACTGTGTCTTCAGCTTTGACGACGATAGTCATTCTGAACTATTTCCATTTTATCCAACGCAGGTCGATTTTCCAATTGCAAACTAACGACAATAAACAGCCAATTTTACCAGAATAATTCATAAAAATAAAAAGAAATGAAACGAATAGTAAGAATATATTTTCCAGCTGTTCGCATATTGGTCCTTTGGGAATTAAACTGTATCGTAAGGTCAAGATAACATTACAAATGTCTTCCCAAGCTATATCCTTCAATCTTTCATTTGTAATTTTCCATTATATATTTAAATTCCAAATCTATCATTTTCCTGTGCACACAATTAAAAAGAACTAATAAATAAAATAAACACCAAAAACATATATGTATAAATGTGCATTGTATGTAAGGACGTTGGATATTGTTATCTAATGCTTTGAATGTAGAATAAACGTCAAATACTTTGCAAGCACAGCTGAAATTAAAATCTCAGCCTTTACTATGGTGATGTTATTAGCCTACGTCGAGGGAATCAATGCCAAGATTCAACAGACAACACGAATGCTTGGCACAAATAAGATACGCTTGCTTCTCTCATTGCATGTTCGCTGTAATGGCACAACGTTTCACTTGTCCCTTTAAGCAAAAAACGTTCACTTCTCTCCCCTCTCCTACCGCTCTCTCTCTCTCTCTCTCTTATAAATAATATACATACATCATTAATCATCATTTGAAAAGCATCAGATTTTTCTTAATTTATTTCGTTGGTTTTTTGCGCACCATAAAAATGTTTCACATTTTACCGTATAAATTATTTACTGTAAAAGGTTGGTTGACGATGATTATTATTAGCTTTAGTTTTATTGTTGTTATTATTGCCTTCTAGAATATAATTAAGGAAATAATTGTTTGTGAAGTAAGATGCCTTATTTGCGGTGTTGTTGGAAAACAAACTTTCAATTTAACCTCAAAGTATAATCCCTGTTGGATTGTCAAACAGTGTACACTGAGCTTAATTAATTCTCTACAGTAGCATGCAGTATAGATCAGATTTTGTTGCTATTAAAAAGAAGCTTGAAAAATAGTTTTCATTATTAAAAAAATTGCATATATGTATATGCATATTATGATTGAAATGAAGAGTAATTTCAATAAGCGACTGTTCGATTTTGATGATATTTTGCTGATGCACCATTTTCAATTGTGCAACACTGATTGATTAGTTTGATTTAAGCTGCAAACTGCACTTCCGGATTTGCATTCGCACAATTTATGTAATTGGCCAACAAGGTTCTAGAGACAACGATAGAAAGAGCATCAGTGCAATTTTACAAAGCTCTCTGCTTTTCAATTCACCAACGATCACTTTTCGTTAGCTTTTCAATTCATCTACTTTCTGCAGATAATGGTTAAATATAATTTTCCGTGTAATTCGCATCTCATTATTTGCGCTGGTTGCTTTTGTTCACAATGAAAAGTCAGAACCACTCTGAATAATAAAAATCTGAAAACTATACTTATTGTATATACCTTTTTGAAAAACGGTTGCAATATGCAAATCAAAAAGCTAAAAGTTAATTTTTATTGGAATTTTCTTCTTCCGTATCACTATAGATAATGTAAAAGCTTTGAATTTGCTTTTTTGCATATCAAAAACCAGAAACACTTTATTAATAAAGTAAAATTTATCAAACGATTGTAAAGTACACACGAACATAAATTGTGTCCGTTTTTTTCTGAACAATGCTGATTGATATTTATCAGAGAAAAAATAATATTCTTATTAATAAATTATTATAAATATTATTGTGAAAAAGTACATTGCATTATATATATATTTACGTATATACTTTGAAATGATAGATAACATTTGGAAATGTATTGAATATTCAAAATATTTTTCAAATCAACTAATAATATGAATATTCTGCAGTTGAAATAATTTTTGATCTTATCGACTAAAGTGTAGTGCAAAAGTTAAGTAGCATGATTCATAGTGATGAAGAATTGTTTAAGCAAGCTGATTCGATTCAATCAACTTCTCACCTGGAATTATTATTGAAACAAATGTTCATCAAGTAAACAAAAATTCAAAATTCTATACTGAATTAAAGTGAATTTGTTTTTTTCACAAGTTGAAGAGTTGAAAGATAAAAAAAATCATATTATTACAAGACAATAAAGCATAAAGGTAGATTGTCAATTTTTCCACTTTCTCTCATCTGATTTTAGAGCTTTTCTCAACTTCAATTTCATCTTCATGCTTTGAAAACAAAGCGAGAGAGAGTAGCAATTGTTTACCAGTAAATTCGCTATTTTTGACTGCGATTATGAGTAATTTAATCTTGCTTTGCTAGGTAGAGAGAACCAGCTAGCTAGCTAGCTAGCTAGCTAGCTGGCTAGCTGACGCTTCTAGAGTCATCCTCAGAATCCAGAAATTAACAAATGATAAAAATATCCAAACCAGCTTCCGTCAGTTAGACGCATTGTTGCTGTCAACTCGACGGCAGAGTAATAATTTTTTTATGCCCATGGATCGCAGTATTCAATCAATCACATTTGAAATCACTTTGCACAATATCTCGCAGACTTGCATACAAAAAAAAAAATTAAAGCATATAATCATTGTCAAGCTCTCGATGTAGCTAATTTTGAAAAGCAACTTATATTTTAATTTTTTTTTTTGAAAGATTGTTTCAAAATCAACTGCTTTTTTTTATTTTAAAGTTTTTTCTGTTAAAAAAAGTGCCACCAAATTGATTAGATCAATTAATGCTTTTAAATCAAGACTGATCACTCCAGATTTTACACATTTCAAAGCAGCAGTGTTTGAAAATTATTTAATGATTTTCTCTTTTTGCAAATAAAATTTTAACTTTTCAAAACGAACATTTGTGATTGAATGAATGAATGAACAAAGTAAACAAAACTAATAAGACATATAGATGAATAGATAGATAGATAGATAGATAGAAAGATGGATTTATTCATATTTGTTGTGCTTTTAATAAATATTCTCTCTTATTTACTCTTATACACTGAGGTTCAGTTCAGTAAAGAGCTGTCAAGTGAAATTAGTCTGAACCATCACCGACCGAAGAAAGCTTTGCAAAAGATTTGCAGATCGGCTGATAATCTTCCCTGAATGTGTGTAATGTGACTCACATTCAACACCAATCATTGAGCTTGCATTTTTATCACAACATATTGGACGTTTTCCAGCAATGTCAAATAATATTTTCGCCAAAGTTAATTACTCTCAGCTGGCTTTCCTCAAATCATTCTGCTTTCTTCTGATCAATGAAAAATTAGCCATTTTTTTTACTATTTCACTCAAAAACAACAACCTTTATAAAAAGGCAAACAATAATAATTTTGAAAAAAAAAACATTAAACTAAATTATTATTTCAAATGTTGTTCATTATTAATTTTTATTGTTTTCACTGTTTTCTTTTTCTTTGCTTTAAACACAAGTTATACTTTCACATATGCTGTGTGTGTATAATAAAATAAATTGGAATCTCATACCAGAACCAACACAGAAAGAATGTAATAATAATTATTAATATAATCATTTTAAAACGGATCGATTTTTCCCTTAGAATGTTGCTTGGCAAAAAGTTGGGTTTTTTGCAAGCAGTCACGAAAGGTATGAATGTTCGATTTGAGAAGAGAGAATTGAAACAAACAGACCACACACAGATAGCACGGAATTTCAAGAGAATTAGCAGAGAATTAGCATTGTTAATTACAATACTTTCATTTTTAGGTGCATAATTATTTTGAAAGCTTTTCATAATAATTTTAATTTTATACTTGTAGAAAAAAACTTTTCTTTTTCAATGTACAAATTTCTTAATCTTGAAGAAATTTTGAGAAACTAACAATCAAAAAAAAATTATTTCTCGGTAATCTGAATTTCTGTTAAATCCATTTTTTTTCTTTAGTTTTAAACCATTTTAAAACTTCATAAAAAGTTTTTTCATTATATTTTAATTGTTCATCATTGGAAGAAATTCTTTGAATTTCAGTACATTCTCTGTCTGACAGCATTATAAGGCAGCAACTGACTTTTTAAAGTGAACAAAAAAAAAGAAGACATCTATAAAAATTAGTTTCATCAGTGCACTTTCTGTTTAAATCACTTCCGTCTTTCATTTTTCTTTATTTCCGTATTTCACAATTACATTCACCTATCAATCAAACAAACATTCGCTATGCCTGCTCAAATTTGAAAAAAATTCATCTCCATTCACACAGATAGATATAGATTCTTCTTATTACTTTCATTCAAGCTTTTTGTTTTTTATTAGCAATGCTTTTAAAATAAAACTAGCTATATTCCCAAAAGAAGAACATTACGCTGGTAAGTTGTCAAAGATTTGCTAACAACGGCTGGAAATTTTCTTAAATTTCTTTGATTAAGAAATTTAAGAAGAATCAAATCCAAATGAACACTTCCTCTATACTAAATGAACACTATCACAGGAGAAGTAATTGAATTGTAAAAATTTCTCGCGTTGTTGAATATTACTTCAAAATAAAATTTTCACTTTCTCTATTTTTCAATCATTATTAATTTATAATTTGAAATTGAATTCCTGGAAATGAAATTGAATTAACAAATGAAATAAATTTAAATATACCCATCGCGCGTACGTGATAATCTGACGCTTCTCAAAAGAGTATTATTGTATTTGCATTAGCAATGGCTGCTTGCCTGTTTGGACACATTATTCGGAAAAATTTTTTAATTTCAATTAATTATTTTATTTTTTTAAATTCAATTCAATTTCGTTTCACTTGTAAATAATGAGAAATAAATTTTCGTATTTTCGTATGAAATCAAATTTCAGCATTAAACGAAAAATAAATTGCAAAATCATTCAAATTGTCAAAGTTAACTGATGTTGAAATAAATTTTTAAAAGTTAAAAAATGTGAAATCAAAAAAAAATGAAAGATGCATGTGATTCTTGAGATGCAAATAGAAGCACATTTTTAAGTTAGAAAAACGATTAAGATGGTTTTCCAACATTGATCAGCTGTTGTGTTGGATATTCTTAGAAATCATAAGTGCAAAGTTAAAATTGCAAATAGTGAACACTTGTGTCAACAACGTTTTGGCGTCTAAATTGATCAAATATATGACACCAGAGGAGTTTGATGATGATCATGAAAAAGAAGTGAAATAATAAAAAAGAAAAGATATCTGACAAAGACTAGAACAAAAAATGAGCATCTTCTTCTCAAGAATCAGAATACTAAAATAATAGTATTATTTCAGTATAGTGCAATCATTGACTTTTAAGTTTTTTGAATTAAAATGGAAAAATTACACCAATCAATTAAAAATGGCCACTTTATAGTAAAATCTGCTTACTGTATGTTTAGAAAAAATGCACACATGCATTTTTTAAATTGAAATTTTACGTTTTTGTTTGTTTGTTCAAAATTTAAATTACTCTGGAAAAGAATCTGACAAATTTTTTATCACACACATGTACTGAAACAACTGACGTGAAATATTTCATCGTAAAAAAGAACGCTTTTATTTTATGCATACTGAAGACAGCTTTCCTCAGCTCTCTTGTCTCGATGATGTAACAATAAATAATAATAATAATAATAATAATAATGCTGGATGACGTTTTGACACTGAATAATGACTGTTAAACACTTTTTGAAATAAAGCGTCATCAATCGTGACCAATGCCAATTTCTGTTTTACAAAAGCACTTTACAAATGATGACAAACAAGCAACCAACCAACATACAACATGACTTCAACTTAAATAATGCTTGCATAAAATAAAATAAAATTATAATTTAGAAAATTAATCATTATTATAGCTTGCATTTTAATTACGATAACATTAGATTATCAATGCAAATCTTTTGTTTGTTCAATTCTCACATCGATTCATCATCTATCTATTCGTATTATAACTATAAATTTATAAAGTATTCTGCAATAATAAGCGGTAGGTTATTACATGTGTAAAATTGTTTAACCATAATATTACATTTGAAAAATTTTGCAAAAGAATGAACAATTCGCATCTCTTATTTTTTTAAATAAAAAAATACATTTTCACTTAAAAAGTTTAAATTATTCCATTGAAAAATAATTGCATATATAATTAATAAATAAAACGCTTTTTATTTTTTAGTTACGGTGACATGGTGCCAGAGACGATGATTGGTAAAGTAGTTGGAGGTGTTTGCTCCCTCAGTGGTGTATTAGTTATAGCTCTACCAGTTCCGGTGATAGTATCGAACTTTAGCAGAATTTATCATCAAAATCAACGCGCAGACAAACGTCGAGCACAAAAAGTTTGTTGCACGATAATTAAAAAAAATAAATAAATACATAAATTAATAATTTCATTTTCAATTTTAAGAAATTAAGAATGGCAAGAATTCAAATTGTGAAACGCGCATCTGGCCAAGCTCTTGCACATAAAAAAAGAGCCAACGAAGCACGGCTGCGTGAATTTGAGCTCGGCCATCTTAAAACTGACGATCTCGGTCCTGAAGATATCTGCGGAATTCAGTATCAATACTTGCTCAAATGCCTCGAGCGAGTTACAGTAAGTAAATAAAAAAATTGATTCAATAATTTGAAATAATAAAATTGACATTTTTATAAATAACCACAAATGTTGCATGATAACATCCAAATATCAATAACAAATAATGATATCATGTCCAAATGTGAAATTATGATGCGCAACGTCATAAATGAATTGTATAAACCAACTTTTTTAAAAGTTTCTTTATTTTTTAATAATTTTTTTGATCGTATACAATAGGAACGTCGCGTCACCAATTCTGAGTCGAATCAAACTCAGGATGCAACGTTGGCATTCTGCAGCATTTCGTCAAGTCCATATCCATTGTCAAGGAATTCAAGCTTCGACATGGAAGATGGTAATACATCTACCGGTCGAGCTTTATCAGCCTGTTTACGCTGGCTATCGCGACGACGTAAAGTAATTTTTTTCTTTATTTATTAAAATAATATTATAATAAATAGAAGAGTAAGTAATTTTATTTATTTATTTCTTTTCTTGATCATTATCTTCTTGTAGGAGCGATGCGCATCCGGTAAAGAAGAGTCGGGACAAAATTTTTCCAAATTTCACTTATCAGCAGAGAAAACATTAGAAACTGGTGGTCAGTCTGCGGCGTCTGACCAGCTTACATTAATTCCATTGGACAAAACCCAGGTAGGACACTCGCGGCATGCGGCCCCCTGATCAAGCAGCGTTTTTGAAAATGAAAACCTGGTCTTACTTAGCTGGTGCGAATCTGATTTTCAGGATTACAGAGATCCTAACGTCGATAGCTCTAGGTCAGAAACGTTGGCACCAGTTACGGATATGATTAAAGATGATGAACCATATCAACAGCAACAACAACGACAACAACAACAACAACAACAAAGGTTGACTCGTTTTCGATTTATCGACGAAAATCGATCAAGCAATCAAGAAATTTTTGGCAATTCTGCCTCTGACCAAACTTCCACACCCTAACTAACATACATACATACATACAACATGTTGCATAAAAATAAGCCTATTGATTGATTAATTTCCACCTGAAAATTATTCTAATGATTCCAATACAAGTTATACAGTGAAAAAAACTATACACTACAACCGACTGTCTCATGAAATGATATTATTTTTCAAAAATAAGACAGACATATATACACAATAATCATACATTGTGGACAGTCAAAAATTGTCCGTTTGACTACACTATCAATGTCTGCACTTTTTTTTTAAAAAAAATTTATTTGCATTTTAGCTTTTCATAACTGATTCAAAAAAAATTAAATGAAATATAACTTTGTCTCAAAAATATCCCTTCTGGGGAAAATTCTGCTTTTCTTGTAATTTTTAATAACAAAAGTGATATTTTCAAATCAATATTTGAAAAACAGAATTTTTTAAATAATCATTTGAATATTTTTACAAAATGAAAAGTGTCATCAAATATTTTTTTTAAATAACAGATTCATGATAATGCAATTAATTAATTAATACTTTTAATTGTGTCAGAATGATGAAAAAAATCAATGAAACAGTTCTTCAGCTAATAAGCAGCACAAATTGAAAGATCAATATTAAAAAGTCAATAAATTATATGAAAAAATTAATTTTATTATTCTGCTTTTTTATTGAGAAATAGTGACGTCATTAGTATTCTATTTTCTTTTGCTCAAAAATTAAAATTACTTAATATGTCTGATATATTGTTAAAGATTGATTTGCATTTAACTTTTCCAAGTTAATCAATCCACTACGTTGATCAATGAATGAAAGTCATTCAAGCAAGCAAGCAAGCAAACAAACAAACATTGCTGTTCAGTCAGAATTAAACAGTATTTCATGTACAAATATTTCATATTATAAAATTATTCTTAATGCAAAATTAAAAAAAAGCAAAAATGGAAAACAATTTAAAATTTGATGAAAAATCGTACAAATTTCTGAAAGTTTATCGTATGCAAGCTTTGTTTACTGATTTGTTACGTTTGCATTTGTTACTTTAATAAAATATGACTAAACAAAAATATTGCAAAAATGAAAATTTTCAAAGAATACAATAAATTTACTTGAAAATGAACAATAAAAATGTTTGTCTGCTTTTTTAAATTTCGTTAAGCTTAAAAATGTTTTGAAATTAATATTTCATTTATATATAAAATGAAGCTTTCTTTAATAAATGTTAATTAATCATCTATTCGGAAATCCGTAGATACAATAATGGGTATGAGAAATGTTAAAATTTGAATACAATCCCTTCGAGAAAAGTTTTGACAAAGTAACTTTTCATACGTCTAAGAGTAGAAAATCTCAGCATTGAAATTAAGAATTGCAGCTAATTAAGATAATTTCTTTTTCCTTTCTCACCTCCTGATAACCATTACAATAAAAATCTGAATATTTACAATATCAAGGGAAAATTTTATACTAATATATAAAATTAACATTTTATTCGAATTGTTGGTTTTCTATATCTGTATTTCAATATTTTTGCGTTTATTTTACAGTAATTCAATTTTGCTTTGCAAATAAAAAAGAAAATATGAACAAGATGCAAATAGAATTAAATTTGAAAACAAGAACAAAGCAAACAATTGAAATGTCCAACGTTGAATGCTCGAATGCCAATGTTATTTATTGCTAATCAATTACATGTGCGTAATTAATTATTGATAAATTTGAATACAAGAGAGAAGAAAATTTTTTTCAATCGTATACTAAATAAATATATATATTCAGTAAAAGTTGTTGAGTAATTCAGAAAGAGTTGTTGAGTTATATATATATATATATATATATTTATATATATATAAAGAGAGAGAGAGAGAGAAAGAGAGAAATGAATCTGTCTTGTTTGCGCTGAGTTCACATGCAACAAATATCCCTAAATTTTAACCATACGAATGAATTCAAAAAAATAAATATACTATATATGAACATAATTATCAATTTTAATAAAGCACTTCTTATATATATACTGTATATGACAATCGATTTCACTACAATTCCAACAAGCGATTTTCTTTTATAAATGTAGATTATATTTAAAGAAAAAAAGTGGTAGAGGGGGGGAGGGAGAGGTCGGTAAAAACTTATGTAAGAAAATTATTTTTAAACAAATGATTTGTTTGTTAAGTTTCAAAATTGTAGATGTATAATTTTAATGAAAAGAGAAAATCATCAGAAAATTATCCTATTGGAAAAAGATTGAATCAATATAGATTTAAGAGTTGTGAAGTTGAAAAGCTAAAAGGATAAGCAGCAGCAGCAGAAGAAGAAGAAGAAGAAGATTTTGTGAGAATATAAAATGACCAATTCAAGTAAGAAATTAAAACGAGAAACCATGGCCGAAGATTGGACGTTGCAAGCTAGCAACAAAGAACGCTGAAAACAAATATAACATGAACACCGCACACGTAATAGCCTTCGCTATAATTGCCATCACTGACCGGCAGAAATCGATTGACGCTCCTTGTTCTCTATAACATATGCATATGTGTATGTGTATGTGTACATGCATACACACATCATACGAATACTTTTCGCTTCAGTTTCTCTTCAGTTGCTGCTATCATCCATCTACTCTGTCGAATTCTTTTACGAGAAAAAACTTTTTACTCTACACTACACTACAATTCTACTTTGAATCTTTGAAAATTTGAAAAATCCATTCCTCACTTTTTCTTTATTTTACAACTCAAAATTACTCAATAACTTTTACTGAATATCCATCGTGTTCTCTTTATTCTTTCTTATTCATCACTATAAGCAACTTTGAAATTCAAATCTCTACAACTACTTATATATATATATATAATATTCAACAATTCAATTTTATATATTTATCTTATTGGATTTGATTTGATTTTCAAGCACACCAAACAACAGCCGTGATGGTCTGCTGGTCGTGCGTGATAGAACGCGGGTTCATCTTCATCTCGTTAGTATATTTTTGCAATTGGTTTGCCTTCAGCCTGAGAGAATGCCAACAAGTAAGTTCATCAGTTTTATCAGACACTTTAATCACACACTTATTGATTTTATTCACTAAAAATGTTCTGTCAACTTTTCCATTTAGCTGTTCATGATAATAGTAATTCTGGAAATGCATCACTGACATTTGCAATAACAAACAGACAACTCTTCTATTATACGCATTGTTGTTCAATTGGTAGTAAAAAATAATTTATGCAGCGAATTAATTCTACTTTTGAAAAACATTCTTTCCCATTAATTGTGAAAGATTTTTTCTCATTTCTGCATTCATACTTCTTTTGTCGAAATAAAATTCACTTTAAAAACAAATTAAATATACAAGCTTAACGTATGAAAATTAAAACAACAACAAATAAACATCACAAATGACCATTGTACTTTGGAGGATGTTACGGTATTCAAGATAGTCAAGATCAATTTAATGAAGAGAAAATTTTGAAATCACCTCTTACCTGTTTTAGAGTGATTTTCATTTCGAATATACAGAATGCGACAAATTTGGTGGTCGATGGAGAGTTGCTGTTCCTGACGTTGGCACATGTACTGGTGGGAAACCTCCGGCACCAGTGCGTGGTCGAGATTGCTCTTTCTCTTGTCCGCCTGGCACTTTTCTACATCTACAAAGTCAAAATTGCCAATCCTGCCCAGCTGGCACATACAGTTTAGGAGGAGGAATAAGATATGATGATTTTCTCAACTTACCCAAAGGATTTCGAATAGTGAACGAAATTTCATCGGCAGTTCCGATACAAACTAGTCTGATTGACAATAATGATAAAGTTGGAAATTTTGATGATCCATCATTCAGCTGTAATGGGTAAAAATATACATTAAATCATCATTAAAAGTAAAATTAACCAAAATGAAATATTTCATTTTTTTAGAACAGGATGGCAAATACGAGGTGGCACTTTGACTTACATACCGAGTCCATGTCTTTCGACACTTTTGTACAATGTAAAATTAGTTCGACCAGGATTCGTCCGCTACAAATACATTTATCCAGATAATGGTGTATTTTTAAGTTTCCATGTGAGATGTTGCATTTTCTTTTGTTAATGAAAAAAAAATATATATATTCACTTCGACGATCTGTGCTTTAATTTACACAGGTTCAAAATGAGCAATGCTTGAACGTGAACGACAACACACTTTCCAAACACACGTTTCCCCCTACAACAACAGATACCAACTGGAATGAAGAGGAAGTATCGTGAATTTATATTAATATTTGTTTTTTTTTCTTTTGCAATATATTTATATGATTGTATGTTTAAGGTCAGTCTATCCAGCGGTCCAATTCTACTTTCATGGAAAGCGATGGTGCTGCACGGTCAGCACAGACCAATTGTGATCAAGAGTATTGAAATTCGAGGTAGATTGATGAAAGACAATATTAATATATTCACATCCACGAATCAACAGTTGTAATGTCATAGGTGTTGCCTATACGCAAGAATGTACACTTTGTCCAAATGGAACTTTTAGTGTGGCAAATTCAGGAGTTTGTCAACCCTGTCAACCGGGCACTTATTCCAATGCAGGTGCTTCTTCGTGTTCTCAATGTGACAAACTATCTGAATATTCAGGTAATATGAACAAGTCAATTAACAAATTTCTCAACTTAAACGAAAACGGCAGTAAAACAGACGCTGAATTAAACGAATTAAAATCGTATTAAAATAAAATAAAATAGAAAGGAATAGCAAAATGGAAATTGTGAAACGATTTTTCAGGTCCTAAAGCAGCGAAATGTCAACTGCGTCCACCGTGTACTGTTCATGATTATTATGCCGTGCATAGTGCTTGTGATCATGAAAAAAAAGTTATAATTACAAAATATAAAATTACTTGACAATTGATTCACAACAACAACAATTTAAGGCTACAATTAATTATCGTTGGTCAGAACCGAAAATATGTCGATCTGATTTAACTGGTGCTGTGCAACTACCTGAATCACAACTGAATGTCAAATGCCCACCTTGTAATCCTGGAACGTTTCTTCGTGGGGGTCGGTGCAGGATCTGTCCGAAAAATTATTTCTCATCTGGAAATGAAGGTAAAATGGTTTTCTAAAGAAAAATTTTATTTTTCATCATAAATAAAATCATAAACACCAACTTGTTTCACATTAACAAATTTTCCAGAATGTCAGCTTTGTCCAGCGAACACACAACCCGATTATGAATACAGTTTTATTTGGTGGAATGAACTTCCTGAGAATGTAACAAGCACATGCCAGACTTTGGAAGGGAACACTTGCGATGGATCAGAAAGCTGGCTTCCCCTGGGAGATCGAATCAGCACGTCTCATTCAAGACGTGATGATGTATATTTGTCGTTAATTTTGGAAGTTGCTGGCTTTCGATCGACTGCTAACAATGACGCACAAACGCCAGTTGGTGTGGTTACTTTCGTATTTCAGACACAATGCATTGGTGATTGTGCATTCTTTTTCGTCGAAGTATATTTAAATTTCATGAATGCACACTTATATTACATAATACCTACTACAGATACCGCAAAGCGTTGGCCGACCTACAATTATAGGAGATTGGAATGGAACCGTTTCAAAGAGATCCTTCTCGTAAAATATAGCATGTTCACTTTTTCAAATTTAATATATCTTTTTTTTATCGTCTTTCAAGATATCAAGTACACCGTCCTGAACGTACAGTATTCCAGTGGATTTTTGTCCGAAGTCAACTGAGCACAGAAGAACGAATGCAAAACAGAGATGTATCGTTTGACGAAGCATCGCTGTACGTAATCAATGTAACGAACACAGTCAACGGTGGTGCATCACGTTGTCTTCTTTGTCCAGTGCATCAAAATACAAAAGAGTATGGTTTGTTTTTATTTTTCTTGTCTCGTGAATCTAATTTAATAATAATAATAATAATAATAATACTTTATTCATAATATTGGATGAATGCAAACAGAGATAAGTATGAAAAAGTTCCATAAGATAATATTCATCCCTCAATGAACAACAACAGCAATAAATTTGTACAGATGAATGTGATTCTAAACAATAGAATTTTAAACGTATTTTATTATTTTGAAAGGTGCTTGCCCTGTCCACCGGGCCATTTCATCGTCAATGAGAGTGGATCTTGCGCACCATGTCCTGCAGGCACATTTCTGAACACCTCTATCAACGTCGGTCCAGAAGCTTGCATTCCTTGTGGTCAGAATTTGCAATCCAGGCAAGGCATTGAATGTGTCGCCAATTGTAAATTGCAATTCAACGACAAACAATACGATCTTTCACCACTGAATGGGTAAATAAATTAACTGTTTTGTTGATTTCAATATTCTAATTTCTAGTATTAAAATTTCCATTTCAACTCACTAACTGACTTTCAGGGTGTACGAAGCAAAAAGTTTGGAAATTTTCAGTCGTGATGGTTCGAGATATTTTCATCTGTTCAACGTCAGCATCTGCGGGGCAATGAAAGCCACTTGCAAAGATACCATAGACCAACTCAATCCGGTATGCTTCTTTTCAACAATGAAAAAAAAATTTTAAATTTTTAATATGAGAAAAATCTTTTTGTTTGCATTCGATGTAGAACTCAGTACAAATTCCCACACTACACAGTGACGTTTGCAAAGTGACCGTTTTGCCAAGAGAAACAGATACCCTATTTGCTAACCCGTTAAGGTGATCATATAATCGTTAATAATTTGAAATACAAATACATCAGCAACAATAATTAATAGAACTTACTTGTGCTGTTTGACGGTTTTCTTTTTTCAGCATCGGTGATCGCCTCGTTGGAATTTCATCATCGCTCCGTTTTGATCAACTGACCATTCCAGAAAATGTTATAGAACAATGTGACATATCAAAATTCGTTTTTTTTTCAAATATAATAATTAATTAAATAATTTAATTCTTTCAGGGCATTTTCCACAAATATTTTTTTTGTACAAATCATTCTCAGTGTCCAGAAGTTGTGCTAACGGTTATTACGCCATATTGACGTTCCGTTGTGATCCAGCTTCAAATAGTTCGAAAATTTCTTTACCGTCCACTTGTCCAGACGGCACATGCGATGGATGCTTATATCAGGTGGTGATTACATCACGTTTCGCTTGTCCAATCTGTTCAGCTGAAGATTACAAAGAAATTGTTGGCGAATGTGTACACAATTTGCAAACCATCCATCGTATACCAGCCAAGTGAGTCAAATACAAATTAATTATACAAAAATCAATTCACACAATAAAACTTTATCAGGCATTGTATTCTAATTGGTCAAGATCACACTGAATCAACAGTGGTACGTTGTCAGTCCATAAGTTTGCAAGTACAGTTAATAATAGCAATCGCCACGGCAGTCATTGTTTTCCTTTTCATCACTTTGCTATTGATACGTAAAAAGAATCAAAAGTAAGCCAAGCCTAATATATATATATATGTATATGTATATGTATACGTATATGTATTATCCCACTTTTCCATTTAATTCAATAATTTGCTCGTTGTCAGATTGCAATACAAATACATGAAGCTTGTTCAATCAGCGTCAGGAAAAGATGCAGAATTACCTGGTGCAGAAAGCTGTGCTCTAACTGAAGACGAGGAGGACACTGGTTCTGCATCTGATCGAATTTTGTTCGTCCATGGAAAGGGAAAAAGTCGTACTTCGGGTTGGCTCACTCTAGACCGTAAAAGCACCACAGAAAACGGCTATGAAAGTACCGCTCTAACCGCCGCCAGTGACTAAATATCACTGCACAACTGACTGATTTTGCACATTTCAATCTTAGTGGCAATACTACTTTCCCATCAGTTATTATTACTATTATTATTATTATTTGTATTCTTCCTTTTCTTTGTAAATAATATAACTAAAATTTATTTTGTACTTTCGTTCATTGTTTGAACATTTCATATAAAATCACCTGCCCAAATGTAAATTTTAAATGTTTAAACTAAATGTAAATTCAAATGTCTTTACAAAGCATGACCAATTTGAAATAAATCCATGTCCTCAATGAGAAATAAGCAAAACAAAACAAACAGATAAACGAACAAAAAAAAGTTATCCTACAATTATTACTTAAAGCACATTTTTTCCAGTTAATAAGAAGTCTTCATTATTATTATTATTATTATTATCATTATTGAACAAAGAAAAATTTACAATATTTAAAATAAAAAGATATTTAAGGCAGCAATTTAGCAATGATGAATGTGGCAAGCGCAATCCAATGACTGATGAATGCCATCTCACGCCACATACTAATCGTATGCAGCGCGTTGTAGCCCTAGAGAGAAAAACGTTACTGCGAAAAAAATGCATCATTTTCTTTGATTTTATGTTTATAACATACCTGCTCTTCTGTTGAACCCGAATCATATACCATTCCAAGATACGTGAGATGGAACAGACCCAACAATGTAAATGTCAAATTCACCAACATAGTCAATGGATGAAACTATATAGTCAGCATCAGACATATATTATTTACTTAATTTAATTAATTAATTTATTTATTTATTGTTAAAATGTTCTTCAAATTTTTTAAATCAATAAATGAAATCATTCCAAACTTACCCATTTTCTTTTATGGGTACAATTGCAATAGCATGATCTAGCTCGAATGCAAGCTTGAAAAAGGCGTGCAAGTTTTTCCCTCAAAACTGCAATCAATAAGAATAATTAATTGATTAAAAATATTCTACCCTTACTATACTCTGAATAGCAGTAGAAGCCGAGTGATAAAAGTACGGCTGAAAGTTGAAAATTGTACCCCTGTAAAAAATTCAAAAAAAAAACAGCAATATACATACAGCATAACATAACATAATTTAATATTTACATGCAGTAAAGCGCTTATGCAAAATGTGCCAAAAACGGCAACAAAATGACCATGAAATTTAATCCTCTGGAATACATCTGAAAAAAATTTTTGTTTTTGGAAAACCTATCGTCATGTATTTTCTTCTTTTTAAATATCTAAAAAATATTTTGAAAAACAACTGTAGAGCATCAAATTCATTGCTGAATATGAAAAAAAAGAATTAAAAGATTGTTTTTATAAGAGAAAGAATTTTTTTACAAAATAAATAAAATAATAAAATATTACATGTTTTCAAAAAGCTGTGAAATGGTCGATTCCAGGAAACGACGAGATTGACCAATGAACGTGGCCATTCACACTGCAATGGTTCTACCACTAAATGTAGTGGACTGAAATGAAATGGAATGAAATCAAATAAAAATAATTGATGAATTAATTAATTAAGTAACAAAATTATTAGATTCACTTCGTGTCCTGATGCCATTCAAAGCCAGCTAGCAGTGCACAAGTCTGCGATACAAAACAAATAAAATAGTGACTAGTGCGAAATGATTGCGCATCTCGAAAGGGTATTATCCATCTGAAGTGAAGAAAAAAACCAACCATCAATTGATGGGCTTAATTTTTCCATTTTTACCGTTGTGCCAGACCTGTTGATCGTTCTCAAACGATTCGGAAAAAGCCACCAACTTAAGCAAGATGAATAAATCAAAAACAAAAACGCATATCCGCCACTGACCACAGCCCATCGAATACTGTTGAGCAAACACTGAAAATGTACAAAAAAGAAAAAAATCTTTACAAATACAATAGAATAGATAAAGAAAAATTATTAGCAATTAAAAAGAGAAAAGTGAAACGCAACACGATAATTTTTCTTCTTCATCATTTCACAATGCCTCTCAAAGCTAAGCCACGGCCCGCAGACGACCGTACCCACATCAGTCATGTAGCTCAAAAATGCTAACGGCTCGTGGCAAGCTGCTGTCCACTTTGATATACCAAAAGCAAACGACAAACTAATTTGCTTCATAGCGATAATCATCAAAGTGCCGGATAGCTTGTTAAACTCTTCGGCCGTCAGCAAAAAAAATTGACTAAACCAAACAACCATTTACAACCAATTACATTGGCTAAAAGAAAGGTTGAATTTTTCCTTTACCAAATTAAAATATAAACCATTGCATAACTGCACGTCAGCAATGCTAGATACTGCGGACAGAGCCAAATGCAAATACGCATCCAGCAATAGCCAATTATAACGCTGCTCACAGAATATATTACTAAATTGGAATGCCACAGGAAAACCGCAATCACACCCAACAAAGAACTGCTTAACAGAATCACTTCATCAGGTAGAAAACCTAAATTTTTAAATAATTCACTTTACAAATACATATATATATATACATACATATATATATATATATATATATATATATATTTGTAAAGTATATTTTTTGGTTTTGTTGCTTCTTTTTTTGCTTTATTTTTGTACATGTTGTTACGTTATCAAAGTTCATAGCATGTGAATAAATAGAAATATCTGATAATCCTGTAGTAAATTGTTGAAGTTGTTAAACCGTTGAAACTTAGAACCACATGCTATCGTTTTCGTTTAGCAATAATACCAACTCGCATGTATTGAATAACCGAAAAATGATATCAAAAATAAATGTTACTGTTGTGTTCAATACAATTTCCAGAAAAGAACAAAAAGACAGGAGAATGAATACAGAGAAAGTGAGTTTCAAAATGCAGCTAGTATAAAAAATATTGACCTACAATAGGAATAAATGCTCACCTAGACAGCAAATTGCGTTTCTTAACAAGCACAACATGTAAAGTTGGATAATTTTTCTTCCCGTATCGCCGAATAATATCTCTGCTATACAAAAGTAATAAATGTCGAGAACTGTAGGATCTACAGTGCTGGCTTCCAAAGAAGCAGAAACGTAGTCGTATTGGTCGTAGAAAAACCATGAGACGTCCTCATCGTACATGACAACATCCTCATTCGGCATAGCATGAAAAACATAAAAACACAATAACATCAACACAAAAAGATAGGAGAAGATGAATTTTAACTGTATGCCAACAAATTTTAGCATTCACTGATCAATTTGACAGTAAAAATTGTAGAATAAAAGCAAAGCAAATTGTTTACAAATATATACATATAATATATGTATATAATTTAATTAATTGAACAATCGATTAAAAGAATCATTGAAGAAGAGAAGAGAAGAGATAAAAACAAATTCAACGTTGATCATCTCTGTCTGTGTTCGAGAGGGAAATAATATTGTGCTTTCTTCGACGCCGCTTTTCTTCAATTAGCTTTTCCATGCCAGCAGTTCGTTTGAAAGCTGGATCAGTCTGGTCAATGTTAAACAAATGTGACGTGTAAATTGCTTGAAATCGTGGATCGTGTAAATTCAGCTGAAACTGGTCGTCCAAATTTCCCATTCTTGAACCATGCTTCTTGTGATCAAATCCCTCTTTCAACAGTGCTTTCAAATGGTAATGTGCTTTGTTGGAATTGTCATCTGCTGCGGTCAACAATTCCAATTCTCCAATCTCGTTGTCATCTGCATCCATCTTCTTCTGCTCTTTGGGCACTTGCTTTTCTCCACCACTTGCACAAATGTCCATCTCTTGTTCATCGACCAATCCAAGCTGAAGTTTGCGCTTCTCTTCGGCTTGAAGTTTGCTTTGCAGCTTACGCTGACGTCTCTTTTCACGCCTCTTTTCCAAATAACGTTGCCATGGGGTGGTGGCCACTTGCACTTCACATCGACGTTTCTTTTTCACTTCTTCCGCTTTTCTTTGCAATTCTGGATCGAAAGTTATTTCCATGTCAATATCACTGTTTGAAGAATTATCGCTCTCATTGGCATCGGCTAATTTTTCATCAACACTCCTCAGACACTTGTTCTTCACTTCTACAGCTTTATTCAATAGCTGATGATACTGTTCAATCGCATCATTTGTCTTTTCCATTGTACAATCACTTTCTTCGTTTGAATCATTTTTATCCACATCTTCATCTTCCTCTTCCAACAATTGACCAACATCCGCTGCTTCATCGCTTTCACTACTGGCCAATAAATCGTGTAAATCTACATCTTCGAAATTTTTCACAGCATCAAATGCTCGTTGAATTTTCTGCGTTCGATGATAATCCGTTTCATCCCAAGTCAAATCGACTTTCGTTTGACACAGAGCAGTAGTTCTGAAATAATTCGGACGATAACCAACGACAGCATTCACATCCGAGGCGCTGTCTTTCATTATTGAATCATCAAACGTCATTTCGTCTGGTACAAATCTGAAAAAATTCAACCAATTACCAATAAATAGTTAAAAAACAAATGCAAATATATATATTCATCTACCTATCCCGTTTTCACATATTGAATATTTAAAAATGACAAGAACTGTTGCGCCTACATCTTATAAAAACGTAACGCAATTTCGAAATATCAAATCAAATATCACTATCTCAACGATTTCCAATGAACAAGTTTCCTTTCTAACCTCTAGCGATTAATAAATATTTCCATTGATGCTTAAATAAACATCACCTAAACGCAATAGGCCTCATTTCACGCCGTTTACAGTATACCATACGAGTTGCCTTTGCACAATTGATACAGTCTTTGAACAATGAAATCTTTTTCACACTGAGAAAAATAAATATAAAAAAAACAAGAAAAACCGGTGTTACTTGACCATCATTAAATCTGGCGCTATCGTAAAATACTTAAATTTCAGATTGTTGCAAATTTTTATTACAGTGGCCCATTTAGAAAATGGAAATTTTCGTCATTGAAATGGGCTAGTTTGGCAAATATAATTTCCAAAAATAAATTTTCGTATGGTTTACGTTAATACGGAAATCATTTCAGTTGGTATCATTTTGAATGTGTTTTCTTTTTCTTTCTTTTTTATATGATAAAATAATTTCAAAATCTGGTGTCCTACAAATGTTATTATTGATTGCTTGGAAGAGAAAATTTTTTCACCAGGCGTATGAAAACACCAATTTAGAAAGAATTCTTTTTTTCTCTCTCTGTTTGATGATCATATCAATAAAACATGTGCAATTTATCATCATTTGTAAATTTTAGCATGAGAAAAAAGGGAAATTCTCATTTTGTTGACGTTGTTGTAAGCTGTATCATTTTGTTTGTAAAAGAGATTCCATTGGTAAATCAAATAAAATTGCAACACAAATTCAATGTTTGCAATATGTTGAGAAAATATTTTTTTTACATGAAATGAAAATTTCAATTATTTACCTGAAATCCATTTTCAAAGTGCTATTCAAATATTCTGTACCATCACAAGCTTCATAGATAGTGTTTGCCGTTGCTGCACTGTCGCACTCGACAACGGCATAGAAATAACGTAAACGATTCAACTGATATTGACGCACTCTTCTCATATATCGTTGCCATTCGGTTGTATTTTTTTTCAATTCAAAATTCAAATTTTCATCATCCTGCTTCTCAATTTCCACAATTTCCTTAGGGCCAGAAATGCGTTCTTCTTCCATGCGACGAAGTCCAAATTCGGATGGAAAAATTTTAACAGACAACACTGATCCATCGATTGGTTTGAACGAATTCAACAAAACAAATAAATCTTCAGCCTGAAAAATAAACAATTCATTCATTAATCAACAATAATAATATCCATCATCTTTAAGTATTATTCGTAATTTTAATTCATATTTAAATAAATGAGATGTGAATGTAATTTTCATACACGAATTCGGTCCCAATCCAAATTGCAAATGGCCAATCGCTTTGTTGGCTTTTCAGTACGTGGTGCATCAGCGTCCAATTCACCCCAGTCGGAATCACTCGACTGCACTTCACCAAAATTCCACTCTTCTGCTTCATCACTACTATCCGACGACGATATATTACCATGACCACGAGCCAAATCCAAATGAATCACTTCCTCATCATCATCATCATCATCTTGTTCTTGTATCTTTTTCAATTCAGCCGTATCATTTTCAACAATTTCACTTCTCGTAATCAATTCATGCTCATCTTCGACTACTGGTGTCGTCTGTTCATCTGTAGATTGCTCGTCGTCGGAATGGATATCATAAAATTTTCGCATATTCTCTTCAGTACTACGATGATACGGACGTCCACGTTTGTCGACAGTGTAGTCCAATTTGAAATTCGGATCGGTGAACATTGATGAAAATCGATCGTCAATTTTCACTTTTCGAATTTTTCTGGGCATCTCTCGAAATTTCGGATCCCAAGAAACATGGGCGAAACGTTTGTCCTTTTTAAATTCGCTCATTTTTTTCGATTTCCTAAAGACAACCATAATTAACAGAAAACAGAAACCAACTACATCAATAGTAATACAATTTCAATTCATTTGCAGATAAAAATTATCTTCTATTCGTTTTAATTATTCAAATTCTAAGAAACATCACATATATACGGGTGAATGTTCTAAACTGAATCTTAATTTTTATAAATATTTATCTGCTTCTTTTAATTTCATATTTTACAAATATTCATTTTTTCACCAATGTATGAACATTTTTTTTATTTTCTTAAATACGTATAATGCCATATTGAATCACTTCATTTATCATTGATCTCGTTTCACGTGTTTGTTCACATGTAATTTTAACACCAATTGATAAAAGTAAAAATAATAAAGTGAACAAAAGTATTTATAATATAATATCATATATATATGGAGAATGAATTGTTCTTTCAAATGAAATATGACACTGCTAAAACTAAACAGAAGACTAATTTCAACATCGAACAACTAACAAATTACATCGAACATCTATTTACCTGCAAACAATATTATGATTAATTTAACAACTCAGATTGTGATTGTGATAAAAAAAGTGTAAGATGAAAAAAAATTAAATATAAATAAGCCTAAATCTTAATAAAAACATTATTTCATTTATGCTTGTGGTAATACGAGTTTCTATCAGAATGACAAAACTGTCGAGCAAAAATACAGACCAAATTATATACCGTATACTTTTAAAATTAAAGTTCAAGAATACAATCGGAGTACTGTAAGTTGATGTTCTTGTATTTTATTGAGTTTTTTTTATTTTATGGCAGTAATTTTCAGTTTGCTCGTTTATTTTTTATCGTAAGACGTAGGATTTTTAATGCGAACAAGATTTTATCAAAATTGAAATATCACTTTTATAGTCGCAAATGATTTTGTTGTTGGCTATTTAATGTTTAACATTTAAAAGACAATGATTTAAATAAATAAAATTTAGCTTAAAAATATTTTTTAACATTCTAATACAGTTATTTACTTAAGCATATAACTACTGATTGAACTTTGATAAACTGGCAAAAAGTCAATGTTTATACTTAATTATTATTAAGCGTGTGCATGCTGCGTACCGTAGGAAATATTTTTTTATGGAATTTTAATCGTGGTAAGTTTTAATTATTGTAAATTCATGGATTTCTTATTGTATATATTTTTTTTATATTTTATTTTAATTAGTTTGGTACATTAGTCATTATATGACAGCCTTTCGTTTTTATATTTTTTTTCAAGAACGATTATTTAAAATTTATCTGAATAAATTATTGCAGCTGGTATTTCGAGTGCTTTTTCAATTAAAATGCCTTTTCACAATGGTAAAGCGGATGAAGTAACGTGTGCGATGGAATCATTATCGCTTCCAGTGATAAAGCCACGCAGCTGCCTGAAGTTATACAACAGTTTGACGAGAAAAAAAGAAATATTTATTCCCAGGCACGGAAATCAGGTAGCTTTTTTCTTTTAAATGTTTAAAGTTTGTTAACATTCATAAAATTGTACACTTATGCAGGTAAACTGGTATATTTGTGGACCAACAGTATATGACGCCGCTCATATGGGCCATGCGAGGTTGTACCTTATTGTTTCAAGTTTAAAGTGTTAATATGAAAAAAATGTTTAATTAAGATCTTACATTTCGTTTGACATATTACGGCGTGTTCTTCAACATTACTTTGGCTATGATGTGTTATTCGTTATGAATATTACCGATATTGATGATAAAATTATAGTTAGAGCTCGTCAACGACATTTGTTTCAAAACTATTTAGACAGTGCACCATCAGTTGAAAAGGTTTTCCAATGCAGTATTTTTATAGGCAGTACAGTATTTTTACTGAAAATACTTGCAGATGTTGCGAGATGTGAAATCTGCGTTGGAAATGTATAAGAAGAAATTCGAAACCGAAGCAAATGTTGACAAGAAAGCTATGCTACTGGGTCAAGTAAGATTTGTTTAATAGCATTCTCAGTGCAGACTAGTTCATATGTATATAAATAAAAATAAGTAAGTAAAAATATATATAAAGATTTTAATTATTTTTTCTTCTTATTTTATAAGTTGTGTATTTTAAAAGACAAAATTCCATACTGTTTATAGATGTGTGATATGGAATTTGTATTTTTAACGTTCAGTAATTTAGTTTTATAGTAGATCTTTCGGTATATTATGAAAGAATTAAACGATGGAAACAAATGTTTAGTGAAACAATGTATTTATTAGTTCATTAATAACATACTGAACAAAATTTGAAAATTTTTCCAATTTTTATAGATCAATAAAGTTGAAATTACGATTAAGCAAGCGAAAAACGATTCGGAAAAGGAAGAATATTGCAAAAATTTGGCAAATAACGCGTCAGAAGTTTTGTCTCAATGGTTGGATTCCGAATTAGGCAACACTATAACAGATCATTCAATTTTTGACTCTTTGGCGCGTCATTTTGAGCAAGATTTCGATCTTGACATGGCTGCTTTGAATGTTTTGCCACCGGATGTAGTAACTAGAGTTAGCGAGTATATTCCTGAAGTGGTTACTTTCGTGGATGGTCTGGTGAAGCGTGGTTTTGCTTACGAAGTGCAAGGCTCTGTATATTTTGACACTGTTACATTTGGACGAGCCGATGGACACCGATATGGTCGGCTTTTACCTGAAGCGGTGCAAGATACCAGTCTGCTTGTTGAAGGTGAAGGCGAGTTAAGTTTGGGCGACGAGGATCAAGCTAGGCAAAAACGCTTTTCCGGTGATTTTGCCCTTTGGAAAGCGTCGAAGCCTGGCGAGCCGGCATGGCCATCACCATGGGGTCCTGGACGACCAGGCTGGCATATTGAATGTTCGGCTATGGCTAGCGCAATTTGTGGTGAACAGTTGGACGTGCATGCCGGTGGATTTGACTTGAAATTTCCGCATCACGACAACGAGCTTGCTCAATCTGAAGCGTACCATGGATGCGCACCTTGGGTACGTTATTTTTTACACGCCGGCACGTTGCGCATTCAAGGGCTCAAAATGAGCAAGAGTTTGAAAAATTTTGTCACAATCAAACAAGCCTTACAACAGTATACAAGCAGGCAGATCAGGTTGCTGTTTTTGATGCACAATTGGGCGGAACCGTTGGATTATAGTCCACAGACGATGGAAAGGGCGTTGCACTTTGAGCGAGTTTGTCAACAATTCTTCCGTACTGTGGCTCACTACCTTCGACGATATTTCAATCGTGGCAAGGCTGGTTCTTATGCAAAATTAACCGCTGATGAATTGCGCCTACTCCAAGCATTGCAAACGTGCAAACAAGCCGTCCATGACGCCTTGTGTGATTCAGTTGATACAAAGACTGCTTTGGAACATATACGAGAATTAATTTGCCATGTAAATGTCTATCTGGATTCTTCAGCGGCTGTACCGAATTGTCTGTTATTGCGTAATTCGGCTATTTATGTCAATAATATTTTGAAATTATTTGGCGCCTGTGGAAATGATGCGGATGAAATTGGTAAGTGTGCAATTATTCTTGTGGTCATTATTTTTTTTTTGATATTTAATTTTGTTATTGGTTGTGTTAGGCTTTGGAGACAAAGGGGATGTAGTGACAAGCAGTGATTGTGCTAATGAATCTTTGTTGATGCCATGCTTGAACGCGTTAGCAGATTTTCGTGAAGTAGTACGAAGTGAGGCTAAAATTCACGGCGTGCAAGCGTTGTTGAAAGAATGCGATCGTATTCGAGATGAAATTTTGCCAAACATGGGCGTTTTGTTGGAAGACCGTAAAGGGCATACTGTAGTGAAGTTGGTCGATCCGGAAACGTTGGCTCGTGAACGAGAACAGAAGGTAAAATTGGAAAAAGAACGTCTTGCAGAAAAGGAGAAACAAAATGCCCAATCAGCGGCTAAGAAAGCTGAAAAAGAACGTCTGCAACGTATGCCAGCAAGTGAATTGTTCCGTCAACAAGTGGACAAATATTCTGCATTCGACGAACGTGGCATTCCAACTCACGATGCTGATGGAGAATTGTTGAGTAAGAAGGCAAGAAAAAAACTTGAAAAAGCTTATGAGCAGCAGGAAAAATTGTATCTGGATTACATTTCAAAAAATGCTTGTTAATCAGGAATTAGAATTAATTAATTTTCACGTTAGCTTCTCTCTTTTTGTGTTGTTTGTTGATTGCAATAAAACTTTCCTGTTGTCATTAATATCTGCTTTTGTTTTTTTTACTGCTTCACTCGTTCATTTGATATCTTTTTGCAACTTATACTTTGTTTCAAAAAATTTTAATATTTTGATTCTTGAGATGACAAAAAAACAGAAAACTCGTAAACGAAAGTTTAAAGATATGGATCAAATTCATGACGAGCTTGAAAAGAATAAGAAAGAAGTTAAACGAATTACTCCAGATCCCGATTTGCCAGGTGAAGGTCAATATCCATGCATCGGCTGTGAGTAAGTGTTTATTATTATTATTATTATTATTATTATATTTTTATTTCAATAATTTGTTTTTATACAAGTCGACATTTTACTTCTCAATCTGTACTAATGGAACATTGTCGGTCCAAAGCGCACAAGCGAAGGTACATTATTTGTACTGTAATAATCAAACTTTTTCAATATGCAATTACCTTAGAATGAAAGAATTGAAATTCTCTACAAAGTATACGCAAAAAGAAGCAGAAGCTGCTGCTGGACTTGGCATTTATACCGCGTTGAACAAGAAATGAAGGAATTATACTCTTTTTTTTGTAAAATAAATTTATTTTTTTCACTTTTGTTGCAATACAATAGCTGAAATGTTATGAATCATAACAGTTATTGTTAGCGAAGCTTTTGAAACAGGAGTTTATAACCATTGTAGCAATATAAAATTGAAGAAAAAAAAATTTTCTGAAACTTTTGTATATTGTCAAACTATCATTTAATTTTTGAACACTTCGAATGCTTAATTATTTGTATTTTTCATTGCTCTGTGGTAATATATGTTGAACAATTTTAAACGTTCGTTTTCAACGTTAGCATCAACTTTCAAAGTTATTTACTAGTTCTTGATGGTCAGATACGGTTCGACAACTGCCACACGTGATATTACTCTCTTGTCTAGTTTGTTGTATTTGGTGATGTGAAACTATCGATGGTATGTGTGTTTTGTTTGCATGCATGTGTAAACTGTTTCTAAATATCGTTATAATGTTCTGTTGCACTGCTGTTTGTTTGTATTGTTTGTTGCATGATTTAAAGAAATTGTGAAAATAGCAACACCATCCATTCTGATGATGATAAATGCAGACGCACAGAAAGGAAGCCGCTAGATCAGCAGACTGATCGATCCAATACTAATTCAGTTTAGTTTAAGCGGCACTTTTAAAATAGAGATTCCAATTGTTTCAGTTTGTGTGAAGTTGTCAGTTACAGTATTATGCATCAACAAGGAACTTGTTCTATCTCAGCAAATGTGTATGACGAATCAACGAATAAAAGCGGAGAATTGTGGAAATTGATTATTAATAAAATTACGATAAATGACTTTAAAGATTTAATTCATTAACATGATTTAACGTAGAACAATAGTAGAATATTTAAACAATATGCAATATGATTTTGTAAGAATATGCGTAATCGAATTTGTAATTGTACTTAGTTGTATTTTACTTCAGTTGGCCTACTGTATTTATTGAAATACGTTCGGTTGTTTTTGTGAAATAAGCTGCTATTAAGTTGCTCTTTTTATGTGAAACAAAACTTACAGTTTTATACATCTAATGATAAGAGAAAATTAATATGATAACCGAATATTGGTTAATTTCGGCTCCAGGTGAAAAGACATGCCAAGAAACGTGGGATCGATTGAATGCATCCACCCAAGAATTGTCATCGAATTTTAAATTTTCAATTCCTGATCTAAAGGTATTAAGCAGTTTTTTTTCAAAATTATATTTACGCGCATGTTTTATTTCATTGTATCTTTGTGAATTACTTTACTGTTCTTTTTATAGGTTGGTACGCTAGATCAACTCGTCGGTTTATCAGATGATTTAATTAAGTTGGATGCATATACGGAAAGGTAATATTATATATATATCATCATTTTTTCATACTAACTATTTTATTATGTACATATGTGTATATATGAATAAATTAGCATAAAATAATATAGGGGTGATTTCTGTTTTGTTTACAAGTAAATTAATGATAAAGCTAGCTGTAGCTTGTTCTGTTTGTAATATAGGAATGTATTGTGTTCTACATTTATTATTTTCAGGTTTCTGCTATAATCAGGTTTAGTTAGTTGTTATTTGTTTGATTTTCAGTCAGCTTGTTTGACAATGCGCAGCATCCGGTGATATTTAATATTCGCATTTTAGCATTACAAAAAAATTGGTCAACTACTTTGCAGAAATTTTGGAAGATCAACGAGATAAGTTGTACGAAAATTTGCAAGTGCAAGGCAGTATGGTTTTACGTGATTTTTATACTTTTGAAGCTGTTTTGCATTATTTTTAAAATGTATTTTAGAAGACATTTCACATTATGTTACGAAATTTCAATGGGATACAGCGAAATATCCGGTGAAACAGGCTTTGCGCAATATTACAGAAATTATAAGCAAGGTATTGCAATGATAATTTTATTCATTTGAAATGTGATTTATATTTTGTTTACGTAGCAAGTAACACAAATCGATAGCGATTTGAAAGCAAAAGCAGCCGCATATAATCATTTGAAAAACACATTATCTGCGTTGGAGCGTAAAGCCACGTAAATTTATTATTATTTATTGCATTTATTATTACTATTTTTTTCAATTTTTAGCGGTAGTTTATTGACAAAAGATTTGGCTGATATTGTAAAAAAAGAAGATTTCATTGTCGATTCGGAATATTTGACTACTGTGTTAGTGGTTGTCCAGCGGTGAGTGATCGATTTTAAAATGTTTCTTTATACTTTGGAATATTATTCAAGTATTTATCAGAACTTTAGTTATTTTATTTTTACTAATTATGATTCAAATTTTTATTTATTATGTGTTTTTGTTGATATTGGAAAGTAAAGCAGTTAAAATTAACAATTTTCTCATTTGTTGTTCATTAATAAATGTTTATCATTATGATTTGATTTGAATTTCTGACTTCGGAAGAAGCAGTGAATCAATACGACATGACATTTGAAATGGCTTGAATAGGATAAAATGAAGCCAATTGTTGTTTATTTGTATTTTTTAAAGTGTAAAATATGTTTCACAGAAATGCATGTACGTTGATGATTTAGTTCATTGTACAAAGAATGGGAAGCGAAGTACGAAGGATTGACCATGATGGTCGTACCTCGGTCATCAAAGTGAGGAGTGGAAATGCCACTTGTAAAAATTGCATATGATGATGGAAATTATTTTTTTTTTTCAAATTTCAGATTATTATTTGAAGATAATGAAAATGGTCTGTTTGCGGTAACTTTGTTCAAAAAAGTGTTGGATGAATTTCGCAACCGTGCTAGGGAAAATAAGTGAGCTTCATTGTATGCATATTAATTTATTCAAATTTTATCGTATTTTTTTTGCTGTTGTTGTGCAGATTTTTTGTTCGAGATTTTGTCTACGATGAAAATGCCTTAGCACAAGGCAAAAATGAAAGAAACAGACTCGCAGCAGAGAAAAACAAGCAGTTTGGACCATTGGTTCGTTGGCTTAAGATCAATTTCAGCGAACTTTTTTCCGCCTGGATTCATGTGAAAGCACTGCGAGTGTTTGTCGAATCTGTGCTAAGGTTTGCAATTACATTTTTTTATATTATTATATTTTATTTAAAAAATATAATAAGTCATCACATTAGGTATGGCTTACCAGTGAATTTTCAAGCAGTGTTGTTGCAGCCGAATAAACGAACATTTACCAAACGATTACGCGATGTTCTCAGTCAGCTCTATGCCCATTTGGATGTTGGAAACTTGGGTGCTGGCAACTTTGAAGTAAGTTTAATGTACAATAAATGTTTTGTTTAATAAATAATTACAAGCAATTTTGCAGATGAGTGAAGATGTGTCTGGATTGCTCAGCTTTGGTCAACAAGATTATTATCCTTATGTATTTTTCAAAATTAACATTGATTTAACTGAGACGTCGTCGAAAGCGCGTTGAATATTATTTCGAATGCAATGTTGCGTAATCAAGTTCAAAATTTTTATTGAAATTTCAATTTCTTCATTCATATGCACAAATTTACAAATTTAATTTTTTTTCCAATGTAGAAACTGCATTGAAATGTGTGATAATCGCGATTACATGTGATGATTGTTCGAAGTATACAATACTACCATGTTTTCATTCATTCTATTGCTTTCTTTCACATCGATTTTGTAACCGACTGACAAATTTATATCTTTTTTATCCATTATGATGTGATTTATTTTGAAATGAAAAATTTAATAGAAAGTCAATTTTTAATTATTGTAAAGAGAGTATCCGGTATATTTCAGACAAGATCCCGTTTGATAAACGTAACATTTTGGGCTAATTTTGAAAAAGAAAAAAACTTCACAGATGCAAACATGTTTCAAGTTAAAAGAAAAAACAATAACACTGGCAAAAATACATTGGCAGAATTGAGGAATCATTTTTGGTATTATGATAAGTATAATAATGTTCGAAGTATATATATATATATATATATAATACGAATGCAAAATAAATAAACGAACGCACTTTTTTCTTGCACAATAAATGTGGATAAAACAACAACAATAACCAATTTCAACAGGTACACAATACCAACAGTAAGAAAGAGGAATTGAAGAAAAACGACTAACGTTAACAATAAAAAATAAATCATCAATAAATGTAATCATAATTAATTAATAGGTAGCGCCATGAAATAATAAAGTTAGCTATTAAAATAAGTGAATAAAATTCCGAAAATATCACCATGGATGGATGATACATTTGCTTTGCAATATGCTTATCTTTTTTCTTCATAAAAATGGCAATTTCAAACGGCCTGATGACGGACCGGCGGCACTTTCCGCCAAAATGTTTCCATTTTCTCGGAAAGTAATCGAAGTGTTATTTTTGGCAATACCATTTCCGCATCTCTGACCACTGGGTATGGGTAATAAAATTTCTGCATTCTCTTGGCCATTATTACGTCGACGATCAGTAGTGGACTTTGTGTTACTGTTACTTTGATCTGTTGATGGTTTCGGATCTGAAGGTTCCACTGTTGCTTTGCGTTGTTGCGATGGTGATGAGCTTTGTTTCGTTCGAATCCACGAGTGCTTTAAAGCTGCCCTGGGCGTCATCCGCTCCTCAGGATCCAAGGCCAGGCACTTACTCACAAAGTCAATAAAATCTCCATTGTCACAACGTTTCAGAACGTCGCGCAACGATCGACTACCCGGAGGACCTCGCTCTTTACCTTTATGAGAACAATTCATATTTCGACAATATTTCGGCAAGCCTATAAATAATACAAACAAAAATAAACTCACCAACCATTCACCACATTCAACGAATAAAATCAATCTTTTTGGAATAATTCAAATGCTGTTAACAATTAAATATACAGTAACAACAGTAGTATAAACACAGAAGTGAAAAATACATTGAAAGCTTAAAATAAACTGTCGAAATAGTTGGCTTAAACAACAAGCTGCAACATTTCAAATCGTCGAACAGAGTTCACCAAAAACATTAATATCAACAAAAATGTACTATTCTACAAATAACCTTCAGGAAAAAAATAATACGATAAATTAAGAGATCATGCTGATTTCAATGAGATGGCAAAAATGTTCGTTAAACGTTATTCCACAAAAACACATGCATAAATTTATGGCCATTGTTTTGCTTACCATCTTGATCAAAAAATATGGAACCACGTCTTCCGTTGATTAATTTCGGTGGAGGCACTCCGAGCGTTTCAATAATCAATGCCATTTGATCTTTCTCGTCTACACCTGGGAAAAGTGGATTTCCAGTAAAGAGTTCAACCAAAATACAACCAAATGACCACATATCAATCGGTGTACTATAAACACAGCCTAAAATCACTTCCGGAGCACGGTAAAATCTGGACTGAATGTAAGAATAGAGTCGGCTTCCTTTAACACAACTGCTGCCAAAATCGATTACTCGGACTCCAGTGCGATCGCTCTGCCGTAATACTATATTTTCTGGCTTCAGATCGCAATGAATAATACCATAGCGTTTCAAAAAATCCAAACATTGAAGAATGTCAAATGCAAAACGTCGAACAACTTTCAAATTGATTCCTCTGTATTTGCTCAATCGAAGCACATCATACAAGGAAATACTGAGCAATTCAAAAATAATGCATTTGTGATTTCGAAATGTAAAATGGTCAATCATGCGAACCGTGTTCGATTTATTTTCTTCATCCATACGGCAAAGAAGGCTCAATATATTTACTTCAGAGCAAACTTGACGATGAAATGGCTGCTGATTGCGGATGATTTTCAAAGCTACAAACGTACGCTTACGATGATCAAAAGCTTTGACCACCTGACCAAAACTGCCTCTTCCCAGAAGACGAATCACTTCGTATCTGTAAGCAATGTGATCAGCTTTCACAATGCGATAAAAGCCGTTCGCATCATCGTTGCCATAGTTGTTCAAAGAATCCAGCGTTGAACACTTCTGTGCATCTTCACCGAGATAATAAATTTTTTTATACTTAACAATTTCTCTCTCTTCGTACGGAACAAGGCTATTCTGGCAGAATTTCAAAGCTTGCTGAGGCGTTATAAAATGCGCCGACGGTGGCCGATCTTCACCTGGTCTCGTCGATTCCTGCTTCCTGATGTATTGTTCATACATTTTGGGATTCTGTTCGTACATTTTTCTTATCGAAATATTCGCCATTCCTACCGGGCATGAATTCAAACAATGCGGAAGTTCCATACCATCGTTAGCTATAGCTGATAGGGATAAATCGTCAGCAGCTTCGCTAACGTCAGTCACGTTAAGATTTTTCATTGACAACGCTTCACCATGGCCATTGCAAATTGTCAACGGAGGAAACAGACAAGTTTTGGCAGTACCATGCGCTTTGGTAGGGTTGCAACTGCCATCAAAAGCGAGCTGCGAATTTTCCATGATTCACCGATCGACTAGACACTACGCATCATCCCACGCTTGGCGTCTTTTTACTTATTGTCAGTCATTGATTAGCCAAGATAACACCGTTCATTGAACGTCCAACAATACCAATTTGGTGGCAGTTAAAAAGCACCTTCCATTCGCGACCATGTGCCACTGTAGGGCAAGCCAAACCCACCTGGGTAAATAAAGGCGGTCGACCTTGATAAAGATTTTGCCATACTGTAGTTTGTGATCAACAAGTGCAATTTTTATTTTCATTGATTGCTTCAACTAGACATAAACAATTTATAAGAAAGAATGTATTTTTGTAAGAAACCTAATATTCCACCAATTAAAATATAAAAATTTAAATTTATAAATTCAAAAATTTTCAATTTAGTATATTTTAAGTGTCCAGTACTAACATATTTTTTTCATACTTTTCTTCTTCTTGCTAAAATAACTATGGAAACAAGAGAAAACAACGAATTATTTAAAAAGTAAAAATTAAATTTTCCGAAACATATTTTGATTTCTGAATTTTCTCTGTCATTTTTTAGATAATAAGGTGTCGACATACAATTCCGCATTAAATATAGCATTCCTTCTGCAAAATTGAGAAACTTTTTATTTCATTTACAAAAAAATGAAAAAGAATACCTAAATTTTCGTACAAGCGTATTCTGATCAACATACTTCACTAGAATGTAACCATCTTTCTAAAGGATAAGTTATTTTGCATGTTTTGTCAAGTTTCGTCTTTAAAGTATCAATAACAATGATTCGTTCACCAGGCGTAACCATTGGAAGATCTCTGATCATAATGTTTCTCAATTTAGTCATATTTTGAAGATAAAGAAGTCCAGCTCCAGAAATGCAACCACAATCCACAATTTCAATTGCATTCAAGCAATCTTTCAAATGGAAAGCAACTTTATATAAACTATCATCGTTCATCCAACTGCAATAGGACAATCGCAAGGTCTTTATTGTGTTTACTCCTTCTGAAATAATTAATTTCAATCATAAAAACAAATCGTCTATGATATTGTCATTTTGATCACAAACGATAATATTCTTCACATACAAATAACTTACGAAAATGGTCAAGTCCTGGTGTGGATATACAGGAATCGCTGCAATCAACTTCTTCAATTTCAAATGGCTCCGATAACTGTAATAATTGACGCTTCGATGATACAAATTCTGAACTTCCACTGACCCTGTGATCAATATATTCTAAAAATGTATTAAACTTTATCTTTTTACCGAAAAATGGCAGCACATCGAATAAGCCATTCCGCACAACAACGCTGACAACCTAATTGTTTTACACGATTTTTGTTATATCTAAAAATATAAACAAAATTGTAGAAACACTGTTATCAAACATCAAACCAACGTTATTTCACCTGTTGTAATAATTGTCAATAAATTTATTAAATAAAATAGTATAGGTTCTATTTGTGCTATGGAAAACTTCTGTCTTCCAAGGAATAAAACGAAAAATCATTCAAATAAACAAATATAATGCTAACAATAATCAGCAATAATTAATGATTCAATAGTACTGTAAAAAGTGAAAATAAGGGTAATATGATTGGAATATTTTATTAACTATTTTGAAGAAATATCCAATTTAAAATTAAAGCAAAAGATTTTTATTTTTTTTTGGAGGTGAGGGGAGGATGAAAATTATTTGTTATATATATATGTATATAAACATGATTATCTTTTTTTGTAAATACGCACCTAGTAATTGTAAATGTTGGCAAGTTTTGTATGATTTAATTTTTTAATGCTAATGTTCTTATATATGTACTTGTAGAAGATTTGATTACTTTAAATCAAAATTTATTATATGAATGGACGCTCGTAATGTTGTGATGAATATTGAGTGTCTTTCTTATTAACAGCTGATGACGGGAAGAGTATTGTCATTTTTAAAGTGAAGATAATTTTCAGTCACTCTTATTGCTGAATTATGCATGGTCGTGTACGTCATGTTATTACTGACGAAGAGCGAATTAAGAAAAAAAAGAAATTGGAACAGTACTCTAAATTGAGAAACAGTGTTTTTGAAAAAATTAAATCCGGTAAATATATTTAACAATATGTCGAATTTAACAATTTTATTGAAATTGAATTTTATTCCTTTAAGATAATTTTAATGAAGAGGCAATGCAAATGTCTGCTGCTTTGCTGTTAAAGAATGCTGATTTTGTAACAATCTGGAACTGTCGTCGTCAGTTTCTTTTGTCACAACCAAAAGGCGATGAGCTTGAAAAACATTTTCAAGAGGAATTAAACTTAACTAAAGATTGTTTGTATGATAATCCCAAATCATACTGTGTCTGGTTTCATCGCAGTTGGGTCCTTGGTCATCAAAGTAATCCCAATTTTGAGAAAGAATTTTTGCTTATTAATGAAGCACTTAAGTTTGATGACCGAAACTTCCATTGTTGGGATTATCGTCGTTTTGTATGCAAGTAAGTTGAGCTAATGAATCAGTTAAGTAAAGCTGGATTAGATGAGTTATCAGGTGAGTCTGTTGTTTTTATTATTGTGTAAATTTCCACCTAATAACTATAAATATGTATAGCTTTTGCATGATTTAATGTTTTCGGTGATGAAGTTTATATAAAATTTCAGGATAATTTAGGTTCCATTTATATATAAGTTATTATTTTAATTTAAATACAAAATAACAAAAAATAATTACTTAAATATTTTTTCCGCTATTTTCATTTGAGAAAGGTCTTTTATTGAAGGCTTTCCAAACGTAATATTGAAGAAGAATTAGCATATTCGGAAACAAAAGTGAATGAAGATTTTTCTAACTACTCAGCTTGGCATTATCGATCTGAACTTTTGCCGCAGTTGTATCCTCCTAACGATATTAGCTTGTCGCAATATCCAATCGCTGTTGAAAAACTGCTCGATGAGATTTCTTTGGTCGATAATGGAATTTTCACTGATCCTGATGATCAGACTTGCTGGTTTTATCGAAATTGGCTGGCAGGGAAACGTGAACCTCGGCTTACATTGCTTCGAGTGTATGTTGACTTTAAACTGCAAATTGTCTCATTGTGCTTTTCGACGGCTGTGGAATTAGACGAATTCAGCATTGCTTTAGAATTTGAAAGAAACTGCATTGTAGATTTTTGTTGGAAATCTTCAGACAACAGTGCATCAACTAGAGTTTGGTATAGTCGATTAGAGTGCAAATTTTGTCCCAAATTTAAAGGCACTGTCAATTTTTTAAAAGCAGGAAAATTACAGGAATTTGATTCTACAATTTCAATATATGGAGATGAAATTATTGCTTGGCAAAACGATAACATTGCATGTTTAAATTGCAAAATAGATGAGCGTGTTAAAGAAGGTTTGTTGCAATGCCGAAATCAGTATGAAACTTTGGCTTCCATGGAACAGGAAAATCACTGGCCAGTTGTCGCTTGTGTTGGTATTACAGATATTTTGCAGGATGATTCAAAACATTTAAAAACATTTGAAAATATTTCTCATCTTATGAAAGTGGATTCAAAAAGGATAAATATGTATCGATATTGGAAGAGCAAGATTTTTATTGAAAGGAAATCAGTCTGTGAAATTTCAGACTTGAGAAGTTGTGATTTGTATTATTTAGGAAATGGATTTGATTTTCAGAAAGTTGTTTCTTTAGATATATGCAATAATATGATCATTTCTCTGCTACCATTACAGTACGCAATTCATTTGCGTGAACTATACGCAAGTGGCAATCAGATCTGCTCTTTAAAAGGTATTGAAAATTTACTAGGATTGGTGTGCATTATTGTAAAGAATAACAGCATTAATGAGACCATCAAATTGTCGAATCTGAAATATCTTAAAATGATTAATATTAGTGCCAATCCAATTTGCTTATGTTTCAATGCAGTCAAATTCAATGATGAATTTGCTACAACTGCTACAATTGTTTACGATGAAATATGACTGTTTGACATGCGATGAATCTTCCATATATACTTAAATAAATTTCTGTGGCATAGCATTTATTGGATAGAAAACAAATTTAATTGCGCTGTCCAATGGACATTGTCTTCATTTGCGACCGGGTGCTTATATGAACGTATAGTGAAATTGCATATTTTGCTGCCATGCATTATTTTTTCCTATTCAGCAACATTTCACTGCCATCTATACAGGACTTGCCTATTGCATAATAATTCTAATGGTTTGGTAATTTATGTTATTTCATTATGTGTTGGAGGAGGCATTACTATGTCTTATCATTATTCACGAAAAGCGCTTATTTATTACGGTTTGGAAGGCTAGGCAAATCCAAAACTGCATATTCCCTATAACTTTCTCAGTACCAGTTAATTTTCTGTTTCAACAGAATGCAGTATATTTTAAAGTTTCCGACTTTAAACTATTGTAATTTAATGTGGTGATGCTATTTAAAGTGAATTTTGTTTAAATTTAAAATCATTGGGCAAAATGTTCATTTTAATTCAGCTTTATCAGCTTCTTCACATTGGTCTGTCCGGTCACTGTGCTTTTCTTAGTTAGTGATGGCATTTCTGAACGCGCCTGCTGATAGCTCTGTCTTAGAGGTCCAAATTTTTATGCTGTTAATTACTTTTGCTGCAACGATTGCATTGTTGTTACTTTGCGGATGGTGTAGCAAGCGCAACGACGATGAAAATCAACAAGCAACCTCTCCTGAGTCTGTACAACCGATGTATCCTGGCTTTCCACCCGTTCAGCCGTATTCACAGCAAATGGGGGCACAGGCATTCATGCCAATGGCAGTTCCTAATTATACCGCAGGACTACCTCCCACAATTCTGACAGGATATCCCGCTGCTCCACCACCAGCACCGGCTGCTCCACCACCTGCACCGGCTGCATCTGCAGAACCTGAAGATGGAGTCGATCCAGCGATGGAAGACATGGCTAAAGGCCAATCTGCTAGAGATACAATGGCGGACGTCCCGTCTATCAAAGAACATCTATCACCAAAAGGAAAACCGTTCTGAACATTAGTCAGTTATTTTCTTAACTGTGATGTTCACTTTTCTACTCACCTGAATTTCATTTCATTCATTCATTATTAGATGTGTAATTATTTTTATTTTGTTGTTCATGTTTAAAGTATTATTTATTTCATATCCAATACAAATAAAAATTATTTTATATGTGCACGCGTACTACTACAATGTAATTTCTTTTAATGAGTTAAAGTGTATGAGGTTGTACAAGCCGGAAAAATTGTTCAACCGCTGATACAAGTTGCGAATTTACTTCTTGCACAAAAAGCAGTAAATAACATTCAAGGCTTTAATGAAACTTGTAACTCACTAAAAGTGTCTCAGGTTAATTGTGAAAAGAAGTATTTTTCAAATTTTCCGTAACTTTTCATTTCTGCGCAGCATATTTAAATCAGTGCAAAAATAAAAAAGCATATAATAATTAATTCGTTTTATGACATTTGACATAAACGTTTGGCATAAATGAAAATTAACTGAAGTTCCAGATGGTCAACTAAAGCATGTCTTCCATGAAAAACATATGCTAAATAAATTTGCATTTAGATTGTCAACGTGCTGAGGTATTAAAGCACGCGGAGAGATCATGAGCTGAAATTTCCCGCTAGTTTCATTCGCAGCGTCAAGCATAAACTGCTCGCTTTGAGAAAACAAACAGAAACTGGCAACGAGCTGGCCATGATACAGCTAAATTATGTTAACGCTAATGATATACATGTACTCAATATGCCAATGATAATGTACTTGATTTTGAACCTTGTGATGTCGACGCAAAGACTGTTGAAATACTCAAATCTGATGAAGCATATGCTGCTAAAATTTGATGCATTCTCCATTCCAAATTTGATACTTTCACGAAAAAATAAAAACAAATATTCATACGTATATATAATCATTTTTAATTTCAAAATAAAATTACTTTATCATATATCATTGCCTCAGAAAAAATCATGATGAACACTTTATCATATAAAAGGTGCTTTGCAAACAATTTTGAAAATTTTCTCAACTTTCTCCGCGCACCAGTTATAACATTCTTTTGTGACATCTACGCTGTGGTATATTATATATTTTCTTATATGTATGCACAAAGAAATGAAAATTAAACTGTGTAGCCAACACAGGTACACACTTCTGTGCTCTAAATTACCATAAAGCTATTCTGCCCGTCGATGCCAATTCACTTTACTTCATCCACCATCAATTCTTTTTCTACAAAGGAATTAAGCTAAGGTAAATATTTTCTAATCTTTCCAATTTTCACCCTTCGTAACGCCTGTTACCACTGATTGCTGACTGCTCTTGTTACGCTCTGTGCACAACTTGCGTTAACAGTAATCTATTATGAATATTGATAACAGTTATTCAAGCTATTTCATCATAACTGTCATGAAATTTCAGCTGAGGACAAGCTCAGTTTGCGCAGGGGTGTGGTAGCAACTAACATTGCATTCATGATAATTTTCCTGTGACAGTAGGATTCGAACTGTCTTTTGTTATGCCACAAGCTACAGCACCTGCAATAGTGCAATCTGCAGTCTAGTTCATGGAATTATTGATAATTGCCTATTATTGATAATAAGCAAGTGCAGTGTCTTCATGAAAACGGTATACGGTGCTTATTTCTACAATTCATCACTCTTGAATGGTAAACATAATGACCACAATAGTTACGCAATACTACTATGATATTCAGCTACGGAAGTTATATTGGAAAACATATCTGATGAAGCCGTTTGCCACAATGAACACTGATGTTTGCAGTTTTCTTTTTGCAATCTGCACAACGACCTTGCGTATATATATATATATATATATATATGCGGCGTGTTGTGTGATAGCAAAGTGGTTAGGCGCTGGTGTGCGTGCTTGTGTGTTGTTAGTGCTCATATCTGTTTGTGAATAAACGTTAAAAATCAGTGACATGCCTCGCTTGGATAACTGACAAATGCTAACCGTAACACCGGATGTTACACATTTCTCAATTGATATGTTGTTTACTGCATTTCATCTTTAGGTAAGATGATTTTCTCCATTCAATACTTGCTTTGAACTTTTTTTGTGGTATCTGTTCTTTTAAATTAATAGTTGCAATTTACTTCATAGTTTTCAGCAACATTTCTGGTAAACTGTAAACATATTATGATTACCCGTTTTCAAAAATGCTAACATTGAAAACGTTAAAATACTTTTTCCATGTAAATAATTGCTTCATTAACATTAAACATTAATTAATGACTAACAAAAGATCTGTAACTATTTATTATCATTCGTTAATTAGTTATAAAAGGAAAATCATTGAGTAAAAGTTAATTATGAAGCATTGATTATATTTAAGTTGCTAAAAGTATTAATGCAATTTAATTCTGTTGAAATCAAAAATCTATGTTGCATTTTATCATACATATGAAGCGGATCTTCTTTAGCTTTCAGAACTGTTACATTAGTTGTTATATAGTTGAACCTTTTTAGCGCAGCTCAGATATCACCTCATTTTCTACCAGTTACGTTTTATTTGCTTTTAGGATGGATTATTCAATTCTCACGCAAAGTATGAGAATTTTCTGACAATTAGGTTTATATTGAAATGACCTATTTTGGAAGTATATTCTGAATAAACTCAATTGGATTTGCAAGTGCTGTCTACCAGCTAAAAATGCACAATTACTGCACAAAATTCTTGGTCTACTTCATTTTTATTTAATTTAATTGTCTCAAATGTGTAATTTCTTTGTAAAAATGTGATTTATACAAATTGCAATAAATTTATAAAATAAATACTAAATTTCTGAGGCATATGTATGTGAATATGCATACGAGGACATGTATATGAATTGCTTTAAAGGGTGAAAAAATTATAGATATTGCTAATTGTGATACAAAGAAATACAATTGTTGTAATCACAAATTGTTTACTACTAAATGGAATAAATTCAATATGATCATCACAGTTTTCCATAAATATTCTTTCTTTCCATATTTTATCAAACTGATCATTCCATTTTTATGTACATATTTTATCCTTCCGTTGTATTTTGCATATTCTATTGTTGAAATTAAAATTTATGCACACACAAACGTATATCTATCAGAAAAATTATGTGAAAGTTTTCATTTCATTTATATTAGTGAAAATTGCAGTTTTCAATTCAGACAACTTGAAAATATTTTCATGAATTTCCACTTTCGCTAATGCAAAAAATGCAATGTTACATCAAAAATACTCAGTTAGGTTCAATTTAATTACATTTTAAATAATTAATTTAGTAAATTTCATTTCTATGCAGAATAAAAAGAAAAGCTTTACTATTTGAATCTGTTGTATAACAGAGGAAGGTTGATTGCGGTGATGAGTTAACGTACAACGATATAGCGTTTTCTGCTATTTATTGACCAAAATACAAGTGAACACACACGGTACGGGTAAATTAAAAGAACAGAGAATACAACACACTACTGACACACATGCACACACTTGACTTAGGGGGAGGAGAGACGACACAGTAGGAATATATAAAGATGGCTAAGCATAATAGTTTTATCTTCTACCATAACAGGAAATCTTCTCAATCAACAATGTGTCCCAACAGAATCAATATTGCCACTGTTAGGATATTTAAAATGAATTTCAGTCTGTTCATCAAATAGATCAAGCTATCTAACAATAATAAGTAATTATCAAATGAGTAAACTAACTTGAATAAGGTGAGCATTTATTCTATGGCAGGGCAGGAATGCAGAAGTTCGCTTGCTCGTATTCCACTGTTGGTGCATTTGGTGACTCGTTTACTCGAATGAAAGATACCAATCCAGCATGTCACTGTGCTAATGTACCCCTGTAAACTCTATGAAACGAGTACCACTATTGCAGTTTGTCTGACATATAGGCTCGCTGAGGCAATATCCTCAAACCAAACGATGAGGAAGAAATCATCTTTTTACAACATTTCAAATAAACTTAATGCAGAAAGCAGCAAAAATTATATGTTTTTTATAAAATGCAAGTTTTTTATTTTTATGTTGCGCATAAATTTAAATTTCTGATTTGGATTACAAAATTTATTCATTGATATGATATTTCTTTTTCTAACAAATGTATTGAAACAAATGGAATAAATATAAAAAATGAATGTCAATAATAAAAGTTTGGCATAATTATGGATATAAAGATTATTTCATTACAACTTGCAGTCCACTTCTTGATGTTCCACTGGTGGTTGATCTGCTGGATTCTGCACTCTTGCAAAGTGAACAAATCGTTAAGTACCTGAACTTCATTGTCATATTACTGGCTATGCCAGCACTGCCACTACATCAGCATTATAATACTGCAGGAAGACGAGCTAACCATTTCAATGTATTATGTAAATTGTCACCCATAAATTGGAAGAATCCAAATGATCTACAGCCAAATTTTGTTGAAAATGCAAAAATCCTCAGCATTTACTGTTGTGATTGCCTTCACCTTTCCTTCGACCTTTTTATGTGCTTTTCCATGAAATTGCCATTTTATATTTGCATATGTTGCGTGGTATTTTCATTAATCATTGTGAATATAAGTGAGTAGTGAACAGCAGATGATAGAACTGTTGTCAGTATTTCAACTGCTTCGAAATTCTCAAATGAGGCAGTTTTCGGCTGCCATTAGGTACTGTTAAATTTTTCATATCTAAAGGTAAGTTTGAATATTTCTTATTACTATTTATAATCATATAATTTTTTTATTTCATTCATAAATGTGAAAGTAAGCTGTTATTTCACTGTTTTACTTGAATTTTATATTTTCCTTGTTAAATAATGTAAAATTATTGACATATTCAAATTTTGATTTCATAAAGTAAAGATTGTATGTCTTGAAAAAAGCTGATAACTGACATCTGCTGCCAGCGATTGACGAATTCATTTTTCCTCATCAGCACTTATCCAAGGGTCATTCAGAGAAGTTGAAATGAAACGTTTAAAAAGCAATGGCAGGAAAATAAAAAAATTTTGAATATAAAGACGTTAAATCAATTTAGAATGAAGAACTATTTTTGACTTTTCGAAAAATATATTAAAATATTAAAAAAGTATAAAAGAAAAAATAAATTGCAATTATAATAATATTTTGGATTTATTATAAATATTTACAAATTATTTCATTTCAACTGGCTGCAACACGTTTATTAATTTTGTTTTCAAACATTTTGACCTTGTAGTTTTAATACTTCAGCCTTTTTTTCATAAAAAGCTTTTATCAAAAATGAAACTGTGCTTTGATTGATATTAATCATTTCAAATATGAAAGAACATAATTGTAATATTTGTAGATGGTAATTATTTAAATAAAAATATTATAAAATTCTTAACTAATGGGTAAAAAATGAAAAATTAATGACAATTATAATTTGTAATCTCAATTATAAATATAAGAAAAATTTTATTGCAATCGGTGGTGGAGACGTCCGCTTGTTCGTATTCCACTGTTGGTTGATCTGTTGATTCGAGTATCTCTATCGAATCAACCAATAAAAATAAACTAGATGAAAGAAAGCAAAATAAACACAAGGCCAATCAGCCATGGAAACCATCAGTACTGAAGAGCAACGGGCACTCTACCCTTTTCAACTTTTCAAATAAACTTTATACAGAAATTAGCAAAAATAATATATGTAAATATTAAAATGAAATATTTTTATTTAACGTGCTAAAGATAAATTTTAATTTTGATTATAAAATTCATCTTTTGATAAATATTTCTTTTTTTAATATGCTGTACTAAAACAAATTTATTAAAATTAAAAAAATAAATTGCAATAATACTATTATTTTGACATAATTATAAATATTAAAATTATTTCACTGCAGTTGGCAGTGGAAACGTCCGCTTGTTCGTATTCCACTGTTGGTTGATATGCTGGTTTGTGCACTCTTACAAAGTGTACAGATCAAACAGTAGCACATGGATTCCCGCAGATATGATCACTGGATGTCTTCCTCTGCTCTATCTGTGAAGGAATAATGAATCTGAATACGGCGTGCTTATTCAAGTTCCACGCAAAACTTTTGTAAAGAAAGTTGTTTAACTTTATTATCAATTTGCAATATTATTTTTTTAATTTTACATCATCAGAGATATTTGGTAAAAATTACATTTTTTTCTCTGCTTAATTTTGTTTTCAGCGCATGAAGTGAATGTGCTTATATATTTTGGTGAAAAGCTTTTTGCGATGAGTTGCATTTATTTAGGTCATTTTTGAATTTTCAAATTTCAAATTCAGACATGTAATGGCGTGATTTGTCTGGTTCACTGTTTTTGTTATGGCATTCTGTCAGACAGTTTATATTTTGACTGAATTTTTAATTGATGACCCCTTTTGTTAAGGTCATTTCTGAATTTTCAAATAGTTCTCATTGGGTAAAATCATCCCTTTTATGCCCAACGTTGCTTCGAAGCAACATATAACCTAATATGCAACTGTCTCATATATCAGAAATAGTAAGACTTATCTTGTTTTTGTAAAATTGTTCTTTACCACGTAACTTACAGTTGTGGTTAATTTCAGTTAAAACGGTTGTTTTATGTCTGCTATAATTGGCATCAAAGTCGACTGATTTGGATGCACTAAAGTTGCCTTCACAGTCGTCATTGTTATGAGATAAGCATGAATGTTGGTTGTTTGTGGATTTCTTCCCTGTTTTTCCTTGCCCATTGTGTTTCATTAAACATTAGAATTTAGCATTTTCAATATCAGCCTTTGTGCTGTAACCAAAAGTAGTACTGTTGCTTTAAAACAGTGTTTGTCAACCAGGGGGGCATATGAAGGTTCCAGGGGGAGCGTGACAAGTTAGCATTTTTAGTCTTGCAGGTGTTCGAAGTTCGAAAGTTCATTTCTGCTGTGATGTGAAGTACTTCCCGAGCTCATACACTGATGTTATGCAGCTCCTAAGATGCCTAGTCAATAGATATCATCATGTTATTTATAATGCATTGATAAATTGTTCGCCTGCATATCCTAATAATCATTTTTATTTTGATGCTGGTGACTTTTTGTTTCCCAGTGAACTTTTTCTCACAGTTTGGTCTACTTCAGGTTAAATTTTCACCGCCTTTTCTTACTGATCATCTTAGTTTTAGCTTAACAGCTTCAGCTGAGCACAATTTATCATTTACCTTTGTACTAAAATAGTATTGCATTGTAGCTTGGCGTGATGCAACCATGAAGCAACAATTTGCTTTGCGTACACAGAATACATACCGCACAACTTTTATTTGAGGGGGGGGGGCGTGCGCTGATACGGGTTTAGAACCACTGATTTAAATGAATTTCGTTGAAATAAGTTTGTATAAAGCTTGTCTTCAAATAAAATGGAAACAATAAACAAATAATAAAGCATTTCAAATTTAAATCACATTTAGATTGAACATAAATCATTCGGAAAATTGTTAAAATGTTCCAGGTAAATGAAATTGGTTGTTTCAAAATTCCAAAAAGCTAACACTAAAAACCATTGTCCATATTCAAAAAAATTCAATAATTAATCATAACTAATGATAAAAAATCAATATACACCGGATGTAAATTTGCAAACTTTATGTTTTGTACACAATATTTGATTATAAAAATTACAGAATGCTGAATCCAAAAATAACAGCCATTCTGGACAATGTTTATCCAAAATATCACTTGCTAATTGCTTTCAAAATTTCAAATTCAAAATATTTAATTCTGTAACTTTGCCTAATAATTGATGCTGAAACAATTTTAAAATTATTCAAATATGTTTAGTTTGAACTAATCAACGGTAAGTCTGCTGATAGACAAGCAATTTAAATGCTGTGAAAACATTGTGCTCTGCAATTCTTTCGCTGTAGACAGACAATACAAGTGACATTTGCTGGCGCCTCACTACTACAAAGATTTTTGCTGTTTTTCTTCTTTTTTTCTAATGTAATTTATTTTAATTTCAAATTATAAGATTCAGCTAAAAAATATTTACCACATGCTTCAAATGCTTCAAAATTCATCTGCTATCATCAATGAACTTTAAGTTGTATCAGCAAAAAGAATAAGCAAACTAAAATAAATATTTACAAGAGCATTTACATTGATTGGCATTATGATTCTATAATATCATCGATATCAATGATCATGAAGTTAAAACTCCCAGAACCAATAACAAATACAATAATTTAAAAATCTGTGCTGCAATATTAACGACTGTAATGGCACGTGATATGAAATTTTGGAGCAAAAAAAAATCATTTATTATCAATAAGTATTTAACAGCAGTCCTAACGCAGACTTATTTGCATGTGCAAAAATTAAAACAATCAGATAATTTTATCAAAGTACCAAATAACAGTTTCGGATCAATTCTAACAAAAATAAAATAAAACACTTTTCTGTAGTTAAAGGGTGCTCCACTGTTGTGCAAAATGAAACGGATCTGACAAACTAAACTTGCAATTTACTTACCAGTGCCTCATCATCTGTAGGCGCATATTTAAAGCGTGAAATATTATAAAACGAAAGTGCACACGAATATTGAATATTTTACATAAGCTATCTTATACGCATTTCTGATTAAACTTTAAAATAAGAAAAAAGAAACGTTAAAAAGTTTTCATCAATAATATTTTATTGGTAAAATATTCTATATTAAGAATTTTCTAAAATTTCACATCAGAAAAAAGCAGCTTTAATCTAAACAATCAAAATCATAAATTTAAAAATAAAAATGCTATATTTATATTGAAAATGAAGCAAATCAAAGCAGAAATTTTGCAACTTCCATTTCATCACATGGAGAAATTGGTTTATTGATTTAATAAAATGCTTAATTCAAAAAGTTTAAAATAGCGATTAAAGTTAACATTCTGGAGTCCGCATTAATTAATTAATTAATTAATTAATTAATTGCCTACAACTGCGATAATTAACTGCATTTATATGTTCATGAATATGAGCAGTCACGTTGTAAAAAAACAAGAAAAGACAACACACAAAGTTTCAAAAGTCAATTTAACAGTTGAATTATTATTTGTTCTCAATTTTAATGATTTAATTATTTGGACAGTTACTCCCGTAATTCTCAAAATACGACTTGAAAATGAACAATTGGGTAAAAATCTAGTAAAAATTCTCCTTTATACAAATATTAACTTATGTATATAAATGTACATAAACATACATATATATACCTATATTTTAATTAAACTTCTTTCGTTAAAATTATACAAATGTGGACTCCGCTTCTGCTAATTTTCACACTATTTAACCATTTACTATTCATTGACGTAAGTGAAAATCCGAAGCAATAGTAGTTAATATTTGAAAATTACTCGTTCCATTATGTATATGTTTTTAAATAACAAATATAAAAAAAAATTTAATTGATTCAACATTATATAATTGCTTGATGATTATTATTAACATTAAGTAATTTCTTTAAAATGCAAATCAATAATGAAAAGTTGCTAAAATGATTCATTTGACAATTTTTCAGTCAATACGATTCGCAAAAACATTCCACGTAAACGATGCTTTGGCAAATTTAACTACATCTCCAGGTAACTAGTGAATAGTTGATATAGTTGAGGAAAAGTTTTCTAATTAAAAAATTTTTTTCACAGCCTATGAAGCAGAAGACACAAATGTTGTACTGACAAAATTCAATAAAACAGGATCACAAAACAACAAGGAAATAATTAAAAAAGTAATATCCATAATCTAAAATGTTACATTTAAAAATAAAAATTAAAAATAAACATAATAATGTTAATTTAATTTCAGTTTAATATCATGCAATCTATTGATTATACATTCCTTAATTTCATAAATTAATATATACAATAATAAAATACACATAACTTCGATAAGGCAGACAAATGTTAACATTTGTCATAATATACGTGTGTGTGTGTGTGTGTGTGTGTGTGTGTGTGTGTGTGTGTGTGTAATTTCGCTTTTATCAAACCGCTTAAAATCAAATTCATCATTTTACAGATGGAAGAAATAAAAAAATTACAAAAAACAGGTAAATGAAAAATTTCAACAAAAAAAATGCAATAAAAAAATTGTAATGATAAAAAATTATTGTTATAAAATTAGAAAAGCCAGCACAATTCTGGTCAGAATCTGAAGAAGATATGGATATTTTCAAGATAACCAACACTGACAAGGTATGAAAAATAAATTTTGAAAAAATTATTTACATTTTTCAAATGTTGAACACTGTGATTGATATATTCAAAACCAATATTTCTGCATAATATCTTCACATCAGAATGTGAATATTGGTTGCGGCGATGTTGGCCAATTCAACCTCACCGAAGAGGACTATTTTTATGGAAGGCATTCATTCCCTTGGACAGTAATTATTTTGAAACATCAATCTCCGCTTGTACACTGTTTGGGCATTTTAATTCAAAGTGCTGACATCCAGCAAGCCTCGAATTGGACTCAATTTGTATTAACCTCTTCAGAGTGTTTTGGATATAAAAAGTGAGACGAGAATAAAATAGTGACTGTTAAATGGTTTTATAGAAATGTTTTTATTTTCTTATTTTTCAGTCATGATTCAGAGAGAGAGAAAAAACTATTTTACGTTTACATTGGAAAATACAATCCTAGAAATGTTTCAGAAATGATAAAAAACAGCTTAAAAATAGAAGATATCAAAGTTTACAAAGATTCGACTTCAGACCCGCATATTACTTTGTTGAAACTGAAAACGCCAGCAATTTTGAACAAAAACAGACATCCAGTTTGTTTAATTGAAACAAACAAGCTACATCTGGCCAACAAATGTTTCGTCTCAGGTTACAATATGAAAAATAAAGTTGTCACGGAATATCCGGCGAATTTGATATTTGAGTTTCCTTGCACGCATAATACATTCCGTATTCTCGGCTACAAGAGAGGACTTTGCTCAGAGGTGAAAAGATTGCGAAACGTCAAGGTAATTTGATTTTTAAATTTAAATAATAATGATGATAATGACCATGATATATATTTTTTATAAAGCACAACGGCGCAGGGCTAACATGTTTCATCAATGGCAAAGCGCATCTGTATGGTATTTTTTCTCACAGTTTTTTCGCATTAACAAGAGATAGAGTGGGTCTATTTGCGGAATATTTCACTTCGAGAGCCTTCGCAAAAGATTTATTGAAACACCCTACCAATGATAATTATAAAAATGGTAAACATACCTGCAAGCTGATATTTAGACTAATTCAGCGTCTTTCAGAAATGGAAGTTCAATTCGATTTTTCTGACGAATACATACACAAAGCTCTAACAAAACTTTATCCAAATCATCCTAAAGTAATAATATTAAAACACTGCATTAAAACAAAAGAAAATTTAGTTCCATTTTCAATTTCACATATTTCATAATGTCACTAAAGAGTTGTATGAAATAAGAACAATTTTTCTTTAAATTTTAGTACAATTTGCTTCAAGACATACCAACCGCTGATAATGTTGGACATCTTGTTGTTGAAAAGAATGAAAATATATCCATAGCTTGTACGGCTATTGCTCTACTTTCACCAAAAACTTCTGAGACACTAATACTGCTCACTGGGATGAAATGCCTTCAAAGAAGGTATGTGCTGGCAATTGTCAGTTGGCAAATATGTAGCTTTTCAAATTTGAGATAAAAAGAAAACATTTTTTTCCAGACGACTTCCGGATATGATAGCTTTCTTCACCGGATTTGAGCCAACAAGCAGTGGAGAAGCAGCAGCTGCCCTGATACGAGTTCACAGTGTAAATTCAAATGAAATTGGTAACGGAAATTTGGGATTCCTCATTCTGCAAATGAGCAAATCCATTTCGAAGAGGGAAAACACCTCGTATCCCAGAACGGCTCGTCCTAAGGAACATCTCAACGGAGTGGATAGTTGCTACACTACAGGTTTAGATGAACGTGGAATTGTGCAAAAAAATGAAGTCGACATAGTCACGCCTATTGCGTGTGAGCAATTTTTCGGAGATAAATTCGACAGCAATTTCATGATTTGTGTATCTGAAGAAAATTCTCCAATTACACATGTAAGTGTATCAAAAGTCAAATAATAAATGTTTTTAAATTTAAAAATTCTAGTCTGTCGGAGCACCGTTGATTTGCAAGAAGCACAACGTGGAAATCATTTATGGCATGAAGTTGGCACTGAGCACAGAATATGAAAATGAAAACAACGCTACAGCAAGCGCATATTTAAATATTGCCACCGCTCTGTGAGAAAATGCAACACAATCGATTCTAATAAATAAATAAATAAATATATATATATATATATATATATATATATATATAATTATTAACATTTAACAATAATAAATTTAGAAAAATCACAAAAATTCACTAATGAATGCCAACTTATCATTATTTATTTTAGGTATAACTATCGATGTTTAGAAAACCATGTAATGATATGCAAACGTTAAAAGTAAATTTACATTAAATAAAACAATAATTGATATATCATATAATGAAAATTGAAATCAACAATAATCTTGGCAAATTTCTCCAAATCTAACTTTATGATAGAACGTCACTTCAGACAGGCAGTAAAATGCGTGGTAAGAAAATGTATAAGAAATTCGAAAATCAAATGTCACTTTTCATTAGATAAATTCTTCTTCTTCATCAACAAATCAGTGAATTAATGATTATACTGTTCAGGATCGTTTATGAGACATTTGAAACCAACATTCAACGTGAGCTACGCATCGTTCAACAATGTACAAAGTTCTTTCTCAGTGTTCTTGTTGTATCATTTTTACAATATTTCTGTTTTATACCACAAAAGTAGGTGCTATTGATAAAGAAAATCTTTTTTTTCTTACTTTTCATAAAATGTATTTATCACGCTGTATATGTTTGAAAAATGTTTAAATTATAATAAAAAATCTCCACTCAAAATTTAACAGATTTGATAATGTAAATGTGAAAAAATACTTTCACAGGATTATATATATATTTCTTATTTAGAAAATGAATAATTTGAAAATATTGATAAAAATGAACATTATTACCAGGCTAACAATATTGAATGCGGAAATGTGCGCCAGTTCAATTATACTGAAGATGATTATTTCTACAATAGGCAACCATTCCCTTGGACTGTATATCTGAAAACGACCTATATGCCCACAGTAGAATGCGTGGGAGTTTTAATACAATTGGCACAAATACAAAAAGCATCAAACAGAAGTGATCTGGTCTTGACGTCAGTGAAATGTATAGGATATCAGGAAACGCCTCGTAACGCAGCTCAAAACAGGCATATGTATAATTCTGCTGTTGAAAAATCAATTAAAACAATGCGTGTTTTTTTCGGACAATACAATCGTTCAATGCATCACATGAACACATCGTCCGGTTTAACAATAAGAAAAATAATCACATTTTCAGATGGTCGATCAAAAATACCTCTGACCGTTTTACAACTATCATTACCTGTAACCTTCAATACACACCAGCAACCGATTTGTTTAAAAGAAGAAATTCCAATTTATTCAAAAAATTGTTTCGTATCTGGATTCAACAGCAAAAAATATTCATTAGGTGAATATCCAATACGTTTAAACGGGCAACTGCCATGCACTAAAGCGCTACATTCGAGAATACCGGATATTTCTGCCGTATGCGGTGCATCGATATTTCTGATAAATGTTGAGGCAAGAAAAATGTCATATCTTTGCACATATTATAATAAGTGAAAATAATTTTCTTATTATTTGTTTCTTCAGAAGCAAGGTGCTCCATTAACTTGCTTTGTCAATGGTATTGGATATTTGTACGGTATTTACGTGACGAGAATCACAACATCAGCTAGAAGATACAGTGAATACTCACTTTTCAGCGAATATTTCACTTCTTTATTATTCCGGAAGTTCACAAAAATGCAAACAGAAACGTTGAAAAAAAGCATGGCCAGAATTTTAAAAATTTAAACTGTTAAAATTTAATTAAAAAAATTTTTTTTTGCTTTTCAGTTATAAACGCAAAATGCTTCGATACAGAAGAAGAAGATTTGAGAAAAGCACTTTCCTCTCTTTATCCCAATCATCCACCGGTAAAATTGAAATTCAATTAATTTTTTTTCTAAATCAACAACTCCATCAAGCATGAAAAATAATAATATGCTACATTTTAAATGATCACTAAATTTGTTATAAAAAAAGAACTGTTAAATTAATAATTTCACTTAAATAATCATAAATGATGAAATTTTGTGTAAACGATATTTTTTTTTCAAATGTCTGCGTGAACATGTTTATTTACACATATATTTTTTATAATATTTTTTCTTAATAACAATACATGTAAAATAAACTAATTTCACTGCTTTTAGTTTACAATTTCAACAGACTACCTTCCAAGTACAATTGCACATGTGTTGAGTGAAAAAAATCAAAATTGGAGCATAAAATGTACAGGCATGTTCATTTTCACAGAAGAAAATGATCAAACATCAAAATTGATAACAAGTTCGCAATGTTTTCCCAGACGGTAAGCAAAACAATAACTGATAGTTGATATGAGCAATGTAATATTACAATAATAATGGTGAAATTTAAAAAAAAAAGAAATTTAGGATACCTTTAGTAAAGTTCGTATTTACTGGATTCCACTCAGAAGATGGTGAATTACCGAAAACCATGTTATTAAAAATAAAGTCAGTAAATCATATTCCATTCAAAGGAAATAGATTACCAGTGAACCGAGTTGGAATAGCAAATGTAGAACTATATAATACAGTAAAATGTAAAAACAAATCAATAGCCGCTCGACCTCCTCATTATAATGAAGAATTAACCGGCGTTGAGTATTGTTTACTTGGGGGAATTAATGAACAAGGAAACACTGAATATGTCGAAGTAACCATCGTCACAGAGGAAGCTTGTAAAATCGTTTTTGGATCACGCTTTCACAATGAATACATGATCTGCGGATTAGAACCGAAAAATAATCTGACACATGTAAAACAATATTATTTCATTTATGCATCCAAAAAAAATAATAAAAAATAAAAGTTATATTTCAGACGATCGGTGCACCTCTGATTTGCAGAAATCAAAATCAAACCGTTCACATGGGCATCAAAATAAAACTGGGCGTGGAGAACAAACCTTATGAAGACAACGACGTGGATATATCTGCGTATATGCAAATTTCAAAATTTGATTTCTTATATTATGAATCATGATGATAATTATTTTCCTTTTGTTTGTCAAACTTAAAATCAAAGCTCCCTTCAAAAATATACTTTGCAACAAAAAAAAAAGAAATGACAAAATCAGCAATCAAAATTAAGAATTTTACAATTATAATTTAAAAAAAAGCCTAATTACAAAAATAATTGCATAAACACAATTTATAAATAAAAATATTCATAAAAAAATCTTCAACTTTCAAACGCTAAAACTTATTATATTGTTCTATAATATAATATATATATATATATAGTTAAAAAAATCATTATATATTTTCTAATTGAAAAGTACAAATTTTCATCAGCTATTTTCATATTCTTTATTTTGGATTAAACGGTGATCAGAGAAATGTAAAAGGTGAAATAATAATTAAAAAAAAAGAAAAACTAAATAATTCATAAATTAAAAAAAAATAAATATTCCAACTGACGTCACTGCATTCAGTGTAATAACTGCAAAAGTAGAAAGTCAAAAAATAAAAAGCAATATCAAATATATACGTAGAGCAATTTGAATTGCTCGAAATATTGAGAAATTTTCATCAGATTAACCAATTTTCAGTTTGAAAATTTGTGCAGATAAACCTTAAAATTATTAAATTGTCGATTGCAAATATTAACTTAAAACTTTACGTTTTATTAAAATATTTGTTGCTTTATTGACTTTTAATATTAAAATACATATTGTTTGATTTAAAAACTAACTTATTCTTACAAGTTACCACCTACACAAAAATCGTATATATCATCACAGTGAAAACAAATATTTCATTATCAACATCATCTGCCTTGTTCTGTTTTTATTTAAATTTATCTGCTTACTGCAATATTTAACAAATTAAAATTCCACGTTTTAAAATTGTTCCTCATAAAAGATAAAAAAAATAATTTCATTCAACAAATCAGAAAAATGATACTGATTTCACATAAACAAATGGAAACCAAATGAAATTTTATGCACTGTTCAGATTTATATTCTTTTCCAAAAAATTAAAAATATCACGTAATATTAAATTGCAAAAATAAAATAAAAAACATAATTATGAAAGTTTGTGATTATTTTGTAAAAAACCAAAATGACAAACTGTTAAAAAGTAAAAATTACTCAAAAAATGAAAAATACAAATAATTAATAATCATAATCTTCAAGTAATCGAGCTGCATGTATTTATACGTTCTACTATGCATGAATACATTATACATTTAATAATATTGAACGTATTCAAAGTTAGATAGTAAAAAGAAGTAAAACAATTATTAGCAAGAGACAGAGAATACACGTGTTAAAATAAAATGTAATATAAATAAAAGTTTATCAAAACATTCAATAAAATGCATAGGTGTAATAAATGATTTAAAATATTTAAACTTAATCAACCAACATAAAGTATTCATTAACTAAAATAAAATGAATAAACATTTTCAATATAGCTTTGAAAAAGATTTATTATTAAACATTTCTTTCACAACCTCCTCTAAGATTATTTGATTAATGACTATTTATTTAACAGTTAACTAAAATTTTCAAATAAAAATGCAACTAATGTAAGCAAATTAATTTCAAAAAAGCTACTCATATCAGCTATGACTACATTAAAAAATGCTATACGGAAACATGTCATATGTTCAATTCATTTATTCAGCCATCTGCAATGACTCAATCAAAGTAGGCGAAAAATTTTTTTGCACCTCAAAATTCACAATTTTTCAATATTTGGTTATTGGAAAATATTAACTGTGCACGTCATCCACCCAAATTGTTGTTTACTGTTGTCGTAAAGAACAATGACGATATAATAAATGCAAAATAAATTCTGCATGAAACTGTATAAATCCGCTGAGCGTTTGTTGGAAATTTCATTTCACCTTAAATTGATGAATACTGCTTTTGCATAATGTTCACTTTCACGGAATCTCAATTCTGCATAATGAGCAATCATTTGATTTGGAGTTGCATAATAATAATTCATAATTTTTAAAGCATTCTATAAATTTTATACATCTCGTAGATAAAGAAGCGCGTTTGAAATATCTTCACCAAAATATTTCAGCCACTTTGTTTCAGAATGAAGTTATCATTTTTCCTGCCATGCTTAGTGCTGCTCATCCATACAGCAGAATATGCAGAAGTAAGTATCAGAAATTTATTTTTTGAAATTTCAGTTATCCATTACAAAAATTCTCATCATTTCATGAACAGCAATTACACTTTATAGTCTTGATTAAAAATTTTACGTACCTCAAATTATAAAAATGCAATTCTTTTATTCAAAAAAAATATTAAAACAGTTAATAATTGTAAAGAAACATTCTACTAAATGTATTTCCTATATTATTCAGGCAGCTCGAGGCAAAACAGTAGTCGTGAATTATAAAACTCCTGCTGGAGAAAAAAGTAATTTCATTTCAGCATTCATTTATAAATTCAATGAAAATATGAAATACATTTTTTTTTTCAGGCAAAGCTACAGTAGAGACAATGAAAGACCAAATTAAAATGGTAAAATCGTTTATGTAAAATTTTACGAATCAAATATGTATAATTTCATAATTTAATCTTCCATAGTATTATTGTGTTTGGTATTTACTCTAAATGTACTCTCTAAATTACCAAAAAAAAGTAATATATTTAATATATGGCTTTTCTTTTTAAAGTATCAACTAAATTAGAAATACAGTTAACACGTATTTCAAAACATATTCAAATATTTATTCTTAAATTTTAACTTTATATCTTTGCTACTTACAGGGACGATTTTACAGAGTAATGCAAGATTCTAATAACTATAAACCAAGTAAGTTCAAGTAAAACATTTTAGCATTTCATAAATTATTTGTCATTCATTTTTAGAGCAGAATCTCAGTGATAAAAAACCGTCCCTCATAAGCAACTCTCCTTCGGCTGATAAAACCCCCAAACCAGCAACACCCTCCCCAGAGGTACAGCATACAAAAGATATACGATATATATGCAACAATATGCAAAGCTATGAAATTATAATTCTTATTCAAAGTACATAATTTTAGAGATCACATCCGGTCATAAGAAAAGACTTTCCAAAAACAGAACGTAAATATGATTTTTAACGTGCATTGGTAATAACTTTTAATATTACCTTTTCAACATTTCAGCAAAAGTTGAACAAACAAAACCAGCTCCTCAACAAAATAAACCAATACGAAGAGTAAGCAACTGATTATATGCTTTTTTCACTGCAGCAATTTTAACAATTATGCAAAACGCAACATCTTTGAAAATGATAATCATTGAAAATAACATAAATGCATCAATTTAGAACCCATTTTATGATGTACTGATGGAAACACAAAAAGCGCTCGAAAAAAGTAAGTTGGTATTTGTTCAAAGAAAATATCACCTAAAGCAGAAATTGTATTATTCAAGAGCAACAGCCTGGTGAGAAGGAACAAGTGCCAAAACGACCATCACCAGCAATTCCCCAACCGCAAATAAAGCGTGAACCTGAACCACAGGTACCAAAACCCAGGCCACAGCCACAGCCCCAGCCCCAGCGTCCATCTCAGCCACAGCCCCAGCCCCAGCGTCCATCTCAGCCACAGCCCCAGCCCCAGCGACAGCCTCAACTTCAACCTGAAAAGCAATCAAAACCGATAATACAACCACAACTTCCTGAACTTCGTGATCCTATGGCTGGAATAAGCTGGGTAATTATGCTTTCAATATTGCTTTTTCTGCATCAAATAAAAAAGTGAAAAATGAAATTATTAAACTGAAAAAAGAAAAGCAACTTCAATTTAAAGTAATTTGAAAAAAAAGCTATTATTTTCTATCTAATTTAGGACGCAAGAAGAAAATTGCCACGTGACACTGGTATGTACATACACAATTCGCGAATAGTCATTGAATCTATTAAAAACGGATCAATTTACAGATGTGTGGTCAGATGAATCAGAAGAAAATATATTCGAAAATGCAAAAACAGTTAGAGTAAGAAAACTTTATACAAGACAACTTGAGATAATTTTTAGTCAAAACTTTTCATAAAGTTGTTTTAAAAAGGGCAATCTTTAAAGATATATTGAAAATTATTTATTTATTGCTATTTGCCAGGGAAATAAAATAAGCTGCGGTGACTTCAGTCAATATGGAATCACAGCAGACGATTACTTTTACGCAAGAGAAGCATTTCCATGGTCAGCGTTGATTGTGAAAAAAGGAAGCAATTCTTTGCATTGTTTGGCAACAATTATACAATATGGTAACCAGCAAAAATATTCCAACAATACAGACATCGTAGCCACTTCATCAACATGCATTGGGTATCTGAATGTGATGAATGCGTTGTTTTCTATGTTTAATAATATTCCCTCTATTTCTCATTTCACAGATATAACAGCTATGAAATCAAACATGAACATTTCGTCTTCTCAGGAAGATATGACAAGAATACATTTCACCAAACAAATGACAATCGACAAGATATTCAAGACATCATTATCTATTCCGATTCAATGTCAAACCCCTATTTTACAGTATTACGTCTGAAAAATCCAATCATTTTCAACTTGCACTCTCAGCCAGCTTGTCTTTTACCAACTAATCAAGTATACCAACCGGAAAGATGCTTCGTCAACGGTTTCAATTTAGAACTAGTAAGAGTGGCTGAATTTGCTGCCGTCTTGACGGCTGAAAAACCATGCACTAGAGATCACTATCCAGAATTAGGTTTACATAGTGGCATTTGTGCACATTTAAAATTATTCAAACATACAGAGGTAAATTTTTTAAAAAAAAAGAAAATCATCATTTTAAATTATTTCAAGCAAACAGTGAAATAATTTTTCTTTTCAATTAATTATTAGTACAATGGTGGAGCGTTGACTTGCATCCACGACGGTAAAGCCTACCTGTACGGCACTTTCAGCACAATATTCCCACATGGAAATGGTCTGTTTAAAATGACCGCTCTAATAGCGGAATATTACAATTCGAAAAAATTCGCCGCAGAAATTCAACGTGACACAACTGAAATTTCCCGTAAAAAAACAATTCAACAATGTAAATTTACTTTTATTAAAATTGAAAAAAAAAATCTGTTTCAGGAGACGCTAATAATTACTTTGCTGAATCAGACGATGCTCTAGCTGGCATATTGAAAAAGCTTTATCCAACAGTATATTATGTAAGAAAATTTCAAATTTTATAACTTTAACGTATAATTTATACTTAATCATTTCCTCATTCTTCTTATTCTTCTTCAGTAGCTGCATTTGTTTATTTTACTGTACATATATTTGTTAAATTCTTCATTTGTAAATTTACATTGTCCCGTTGTGCGCAATTGACAAATAATTTTCCAAATTCAATATTACAAAAATGAAAAACAATAATTATTATTTTTAGCTCCAATCAAGTAAACAAAGCAAAGCTAATACTCAAGTATTTCATTTAATTTACGACGACATCAACCGAAATTTCTCGGTCGTTTGTACTGCAACGGCTGTTTCCTACTATGGACATGAAATTACAACTGACACATTGATAACAAGTTCACCGTGCACTAGAGGAAGGTAAAAAAGTTTTTTTTTCCCACATATACTGACGTATACTTCACATATACTAATTTCAGAGTTGGAGAAGATATTTACGTATTCCCGGGATTCTCTAGAGGAGGAAGCAGCCAAATGTACAGAGTGAAAGATATCATAGTTTACGAGCCAATCGATGAGCACATGAAACAAATCAAAGCCAGTGTCGCATTGTTAAAACTTTTCAAACCAATAACTATTGAACCACCTGCTAAATCTCTCTTCCATACAATACAGTACCGAAGAGCTGTAGGAGGCAGGATTGAAATGTGCTACGTTTACGGCTTGAATAAACGAGGAGCGGTCGACGAAACTCCAGTGAGAATTGTCGCTCCAGAAGGTTGTGAATCAGTTTTCAGTGGAAAATTCGATAGAAATCACATGATCTGTGTTTCAAATCCAAGCACAACGTTGTATAAGGTAAAGTATCTGTCTTTTTTCTGCAAAATTTTTAGGCAATCAATTTCAATTTTCAATTAAAATTTAAATTTTTCCAGACCATTGGAGCACCTTTGATTTGCGATTTCGGCAATGAACGTTTGCATATTGGATCGAAATTAAAGTCAACCGAAAAATACACTACCATTGATGGAAAAGAAGAAACACTAGAGATGTATATCAGTGTTAACGAGTATCCACAATTTGAATAATTTCTACCAACGCTGATCACATAAATTTGAATAAAAAGAAATCCTACATTTTCTTAATGTAATAAGTGTATGATAATTACTGTTAATAAAAGTTTCCAATACAAAACAGGCCCTTTTTCTGTGATATCAATGCAAAAAAAATGAGCATTCAACTGAATTTTAAAGCAATACATTGCGGCCAAATCGAACCTGCATAAAGTCACTAGTCATTAATTAACAGTTTTTCAAATTCAACAAAATCATTGTAATCAAAACGTACGACTAAATGGAAATTCAACTACACAATACAAGATTGAATTAACGAACAATGATCTACTTGAAAATGTATATTTTCCAACTTGTCAAATATTAAAAATCGAAGAAAATAGTGAACGATCAAAATGCAAAAAAAAATTAAAATCAATACTTACAGAAGATCGTTTAAGTGAAAAACACAAAGTATGCCATCAATAAAATGAGCCACTATTAAATATAAAAATACATTTTTATAACACTTCACTGACATGTTCTCACTTTACTTTTCGTCGTGCTCGAAATGGTGCTCGTCAAAATTTGATTTTCAGGTTCAATTTGTATATTGCACTTTTTGCTTTACTTAAATGTTGCAATGCATAAAAATGAAATATTCAGGCATTTCAGTTGTCTTGTTTAAAAAATTTATCTGTTGCGATATGCAATTCTTTTTTCAAATTCCAAATAAAAACTTTATCTTGGAAATATGAATTTTAAAACTAAAATAAATGAATTTATATTCCGAATTTTAATGGTCATCTACAATCAGTTTAATTAAAGATAAGCATGAATTTTTCATCTCGCCTTCTTTTGACTTTATTTTTCTCAATTTTATTTTTGCTTAACTGTTTTAAACAAAGAAAACTTTTGAAGTATCACTTTAAACTGTTTTAACAAATTTGTATAATATAAGAACAATGGAGGATTGATTTATACACTGCTTGACCAGTTATGCTACTTATCATCGTTCATAAGAACACCGTAGTATGATATGCCAATAAAAATTAGTTTTCGTTTGTATTTTGTTGCTTATGGAAACTAACTGGAAAATTACAGAAATCCCACACGCCAATCTTACAAAAACTACTTTGAACAATGCAAAATTGTGAAAATGTTATTCTAAACAAATCCTGTGAATTACGTTCCATCAGCTGAAACTATGGTACTACAACAGTTTAGAAAAAATGGACAAATTTGGCAGTGAAGCCGAACAGTGAATTCATCACTGAGATGAGTCAGTGATTTCACCATCTAGTAAGAAGTAACAAGTTTTGTGTAGCTGCCTGCAGCTAACAGAGTGTGTAGAGCGCAACATCTTCCTCACAGATTTCTGACTGACATAACAGAACTTATAATTTTTATATTTTTGAAATGCATTTTAACCAATTTTGAACCAATGAAGAATCTTCATTTTTCCAAATAAACAATAATAAAGTTTAGTGTATGTGTACGCTACGTAAATCAAAGTACAGTAAAGAATTCATAATGGAACTTCATTGCCTTTTACTGTATGATTGGTTTTACTATTTTCAAAAAGTAGAAACTGATTTTACCACTTTTTTCATATATTATTTAATACTGCAACTGAATTTTATTCCAGAAATTATATTTCTGAGTTCTCAAACCATTTTTGCTATGTTTATAATGCAATGCTTTGATAATAGTCATCTAACATTACAGTTTAAGTTGTTCTGAAATATTTTAAAATTTTATAGCAGTTGAAGTTGTTTTGTTCGGGAAACAGTGCCATGTCAAAATTAATTCGCTTGTTCCTACCCCTTTATGGTGCAACAAGTCGCACTTGGAAGCATGGAAGTAATATTACTTTTAGATTCTTTTTTTATTAATAGATATGTTTGCTTATAAGCATAAATTTATTTTTACTTGTATCTATTTTGTAAATTTTGTATTTTTTTGAAACAAATAAATTTTACTATTTAGGGAATTTATTTAATTAATGAATACAATTAAAGTTTTTGTTATTTTAAGTAATTTGTTTCTGTTTTGAAATTTCTTATTGTGCATGCTAAATTGATTGTTCATGTAATATAATTTTACAGAAATCTGTAATCACCGAATACTGTTTAAAGTTGGTCGATATACCGCAATTGCGACCACAGCAGTGGCTGGTTTGGCTGCTTTTTCGGCTTGCATTTTTCATAATAAAAATCACATACTGAACACAATACCAGTTCGGAATATGCACGCTTTCCAAGTATTCATAAACTTTTATAAACTGGAAAATTATTATTTGCAACCGTATAATTGTCTTTGAAGAATTTGTAGTATATTTCTTTTTTATATTGAAACAGTGTAAAATTGCAGTTTTCCTTCATAAATGGGGAACAATGTGTTCTCGATTAAATTCACGTTTTCAAAAAGCATGAATATATTTTCTTCGTAAAATATGCAGCATTTATACATTATTATTGTTTAATGAAGTTATGCAATTATTTTTCAGCTACCGTTCAAACCGAATGATTATAATTTTATCGCTGATGTGGTAGAAAAAGTAGCTCCAGCAGTAGTTAGCATTGAATTAAAGGGGAAGTAAGTGTCAATGTTGTAGAAATTGTCTGTTTAGTGTTGATAACTCATTTAGGCTACCGTTTCTTGGTCAGACTACACTATCAAATGGATCTGGTGTTATTGTTCGTTCTGACGGTTGGATATTGACCAATGCCCATGTTGTGAATAATGGCCGACGAGATGTATATGTAAAACTGTATGACGGTCGAGTTTTCGAAGGTATTGTGAAATATATTGACCAATCATCTGATTTGGCTGCCGTGAAAATAAATGCGGTACATTGTTTTCATGCAATTATTATCTTTTTGTTTATTTATAATTTTGACTTTTTTTTTCTAAAGACAAATCTTCCTGATCTTAAATTAAATAAAGGACGAGAAGTCCGTCCAGGCGAATGGGTCATTGCTTTGGGCAGTCCGTATTTTTTAACAAACACAGTTACTGTTGGTGTTGTGTCCAATGCCAGACGATTGCTCAGTGAACATGGTCAAGAAAAGCCGATAGAATATATCCAAACGGACGCGATGATTACAATGGGCAACAGTGGTGGACCATTGGTCAATTTAGTCAGTTGTGTTGTTTTTTTTTATTTTATATTCTTAAAATTTTCATTATGATCAGGATGGTGAAATAATTGGCATTAGCACAATGCAAGTGACTCCAGGAATTTCTTTTGCCTTGCCGGCTGATCACGTGAGCAATTTTTTTCAAAAGTGTTGTCAAGCTGAATTGCAAAGCAAGAAGAATGGTAATGCGTTCAGAATTTGAATTCTTACAAATATTTCTACTCAGTGCTGTATAAATGATAATAAAGTTCGTTATAATTATTTTTATTTAGAAAGTTATTTTCCGAAATCTTTGGACACGAAAAGAAAATGTTTTTTGGGCATCACAATGTTGAGTTTAGATAACAGTCTACTGTCAGAACTGCGACAAAGAGATCCGAACTTTTTCAACGTAACGCATGGAGTTCTGGTTCACAGTGTAGTTCTAGGCTCTGCTGCACACGAGTAATCAACTAATAATGATGTAAAAATAAAGTACAGTATGTAACAATTTATTTTTATATTTTCGAAATGGAATCGAACCGGGTGATGTAATCACTGCAGCTAACGGAAAAAATGTTCACTCTGTGGCAGATGTTTTAAAAGCTGTCGGTAAGAAAATGGAGAAAAAAAAATAGAAGTTCAAGGAATATATTTTAATGATTTAGAAGAAGACAACTTGTTGACATTGATCATTTCAAGACGTAGAAAGCTGATTGAAATACGAATCCAACAAGGCAATAAATAAAATTTGACTAACTGCAATTTTTCATTAATAAATTTGTTATTGAATTTTTTAGTTTTGTTTACCGTAGTTTCTGCACAAATTTATTATAACATTATTAAAGTAAACTGAAAAACTCAGTTTTGAAGTTGCAAACTTGTGGATGTTACTTTTCATATTGAAGTAACTTCATAAACGAAAATTAACAAATTATGTCTCATAATAAAAGCATTTTTTACATTTTATTTTATTTAATCTTGAAATTTAATTTATTTAAAATACTTTGAATGACTCTTTAAATAATTCAGTAAAATAAAAATAAATTAACAATAACACACTACAGTACGCTCATAATTAAACTTGCTTTTCTAATACTGTAATTATATAATTGTCACATTGTAAGCGCATAAATTCTGCACTATTTGTGATAGGTAACTTTTGTTTTTTATTCTTTTGTTGATTGAAAATTGTCAATTTTTATATTCAGTGCAGAGTATTGCTGAAAAGAGTTCAAATTTTCAACCAGTACAATGAAGTAATTTATTGGACGTTATGCAGTATTTATTTTATTTGCATACATAATTTAGGACAGAAACTTGTAACTTCAGTGGTTATAAAATTCATCCTGGCAAAGGGAAGCGAGCTGTTCGCAGTGATGGCAGGGCATGATACTTCTCAACACGATCTTACTGTTTGTTCAATTTTGATGTTTGTTTAGGTTCACATTTTTATAAATGGAAAGTGTGAAAGATCGTTTCGAATGAAACGAAACCCACGTAAGACATTGTGGACAGTGTTTTATCGGCGAAAGCATAAGAAGGTTAACATTAACCGTTTATTAGAATTTGCTTCAGATTCATTCATTAAGGTTGGGAATTTTTTCTGATTTAGGGTGTACATGCAGAGGAAGTGGTGAAACGACGTGTGAAACGAACCACTAAATTTCAAAGAGACATTGGCAAGCTTACGGTTGAAGATATTTTAAAAAGGCGAAATCAGAAACCCGAGTTTCGACAGGCTCAGCGAGAACAAGCTGTGAAGTAATTTATCAATTTTTCATTTTATCAAAGATTAACTGAATAATATTCATTAAGTTAATAATATTAACAAGTGTGTTATTTTATTTTCATTTTCCCCCTTTTTTTCATAAATATATATATAATTTGATGAATGCATTTTTGTTAAATTTTAAACAGAGCAGCCAAAGAGAAAACTAGAGAAGCAAAAGCGGCTAGAAAAGTGGAAAAAATGCGAGCTGCGCAGAAAGCCGCAGCAGGACGATTGAAAATTTCAAAGCCTGTAAAACAGCAGGCTCCGAGAGTTGGTGGAAAGCGTTAAAATAGTTTATATGCTTTCTTTCAAAATAAATCTTATGATTCATTTTTACGTGTGTTCGATGATTGTCATTATGCTACAAATGTGCAAAATTTTAATTATTTAAAGATAATTCTGAGACCCTTTATCACATTATCGACACATTACTTTATCACTTTCAATAGAAAATATTTGCCGGCAGAATGCATATCACGTTTAACCTTCCGATGACTAAAGCCTGGTCAATTTTGACCGGGCTTTAGTTTTTTCTTGATTTCTCTAATTTCTCTTCGCTGTCCAGCAGTTCTGATTTTTTCAGTAGCTTCATTTTTACGTCTTTTCTACCCAATGTAGCAAATTTTTTTTGTCGTTTGCCCGCTTAAATTTGACCACAATTTCGTGATTGACTGTTCGCTGATAGGCTGTACGTTTGAAAAATATAATACACAGCATACACTAGATCGAAGTACGCAGAACGAGCTTACCTGCCTGATTTGACTGGGGGGAAGCTCCAATGCATCGGCATCCCGAGTATCTGTGCGAAGCCAATACTGACATCACAAATTTGACGGCTGGAATTTTTTACTGTTTTTAGCTTGTCTTTTAAATATTTACTTTTCCACTTTGCACTTTTTTTAGTGATTAGTATTTGTGATATAATTTAAAAAAATTTCTTTGTGTTTTATTGTTAGCGAAATAAAGTTTAATTATTTTTTGAAGTCAATTTTTCTAAATGAAATTTACTTTTCAATGCTCAACAACAACAACAATATCAATAGTAATATAACATAGAATAACTTGAATAATGAAGAACAGTGATGGAAACGCTTTCCCAGACTTTGTTCTTGTAAATTCAGGCGCAAGAACAAGATCCTGACGCATTAGCATGTATAACATATATTTGGCAGAACAACGGTGGCGCTGACTGGAATGTGCCATCCACATACCATGTTCTTGATTATCTAGAAATTGCCAGCTTCCACTGACTGACAAATATAAGAATTCGCTGTGGGCTGGGACCACTGTCAGCAAGCAAGAAGCTCACAATTTCACCATGGTGCGGCGCATATTTCGTAAACTCTTCCGGTATTATCAGAGTTTCCAAACTAGTGGGAGCCGCAAGAGGTGTTCCCAGCTTATTTCTTTGTCTTCTCACCATTTGTTTCAATGCTCCGAGAGTCGGAAGAGCTCCCTGAACTGCTTGCAACAGAGATGTCGTACAATTGGTTAATGACTTGTGCAGTCATTTCCATGGTTTCCTCGGCTCGTCGCATCACTCTGGTGGCTACAACTGCTGCTTCCGCTCTAGCAGCCGACAACTCGTGACAGTGAGATCTAACCTTGCGTACAACGTTATCACCTACTGTATGAAGTCTAGCCTTGCATCTTCCCCGCTCCTCACAACGCCACACCTCCTTAGCATCTGTTGCTCTATCAAACACGTAGAAATATCCTTCAAAGACAATTTTCCTCTTTCCGCGCTGACTTAGAGTGAACTGGACAACAGACATGTGAACCATATACCCAATTGACCAAAGCTACTACACTTTAAGGGTGGTCACTCACAACGTATTTTTGAAGCGCAATATCCGAAAATTGAACAATTAACGCAGTCCAATAATGACAATGCCTTTGTTGCGTGAATATTTATTTAACAATGACCGACTCTTAACAAAGCAGAAATTTATATATAAAATCACTTCCGGGTTTGAATAGAGTCAACTGTTTGCAGCAACTGCCGTTGGCAATGTTCTTTATCATATTTCCATAAACTTACTCTCCTGATGCGCATCGCTATTTATAGTTGTAGTGGTGTTTACTCAACGGATTTGACCAGTTCTGGATGTGACAGACATGACTGCAATAAAATAACGAAGACAGTAGCGTTGATGAGGAAGGGCGATTTGACCAGCCGCTCCCCCCCCCTCCCATTGGGCAGCATTTTAGGCAACTCATCCTAACAGCAGTTGTCAGATTACCGCGATAATGATTTTCAGGGTATTGTGGCGGAGAGTACACTTAATAACCATAAATACGGCCACTTTGAAATGCTTTGTGAAATGAGATGGGTCGAGCGACATGATGCCCCTATAGCAGAGCAGTTACGAGTTGCAGTATACCAAGTAAATGGGAAAACGTAAATCTTGAAGACTGTCCAGCTAATGCTCTTGATGCTCTCGCATTGTGCCCTGAAGATTATTACCCGAACGTGTCTGTACTACTACAGATTTTCACCACTCTCCCAATTCCCTGAGCCAGCGCAGAACGAAGTTTTTCTGCACTGAAATATCTAAAAAAACTTTCCAGACTGTCATGACAGAAGAACGACTGAACCGACTTGCACTAATGTACATTCATTCTGATTTTTCCATTAATATTGATAAGTTCAGTTAAATAGACAAGTTTAGTTGCAAACGGAATCGAAACGTTTTGTTCGTGTGAAATGCAATTAAAATTATTAATTTTCAAGTTTTTCATATCACGTGATTGAGATTGCAGTTTTATTTAAATAAAAAAAACAGCACTATTTTGCTCCTCATCAGACGGTCATGCATGATAATACATGTACGAAATCTTCTGGATACTATATTCTTCCCCCCTCCCCCATTTCAATAAAATGGACGTATCAACGCCCCTGAATGAAGATATATATAATGTAGATATAGATAAAATAATGCAGTAGAAAGATGCTCAGCTAGTGAACCTACGATTTTAAGCTACGCCAAAGACACAGATAATCATGGCAAGTTGAACTAGACCCATTGAAATGGCCATTTTTGGAATTACATTTTGAGTAAACTAAATTGGATTTGCAAACGTTTTCTATTAAGCTAAAAATGCACAATTAGTGCACAAAATTCTTGGTTTACTTCATTTTTAATCAATTTAATTCTCTCAAATGTGTAATTTCTTTGTAAAAATGTGATTTATACAAACTGCAATAAATGTATAAAACAAATATTAAATTTCTGAAGTATATGTGTATGAATATGAATATGAATACGTAGACATGTATATGAAATACTTTAAATTGTGAAAAAAAAATGTAGATATTGGCAATTGTGGTACAAAGCAAACAATTATGGTAATCAAAAATTGTGTTCTACTAAATGGAATAAATTTACATAAATTTGTAATATAATTGTTGGAAATTCCGTTCTATTTTTGGATTTTTGAATACGTCTTGTTTACATCAACTGTTAGAAATTGCTTTCTAAATTTTAACTACTGGATGTGTCGTGTCAACAAGAGTTGTTTACTTCATTTCTATCTATCAGACTTGTCATTTGACTAGGAATACGCGTCGTTGATATGTGAGCTGGTGCCACGATGCCAAATCAGTGACACCTATGACAGTTGACAGGAGGATAATAAAAATGAATTTACGACCAACAGAGACCGTGGTGTTGACTTTCTTGAGCCTTATAAATGCGAGGAAAAAGAGAGAGGAAAATTATAATAATAATAATTATTATTTATTATTATTATTGAGCGAGTGGTGTGGTAGTTGTTAAGCAGCGTGCTGCTGAGTTACCACGAACAGTACAGTTGTGTATTACTATCTGAACTGTCGATTTGTTTGCAGTGCTGTCTATTCTCTATTGACTTCAGTTGTTGAAATAAAATTCCATACTCAGTATTTCGTTTTGCTGTAGTACGAAGATCATTAGCTTGCTTTAACGAGACCAACAACATTCAGTTTAAATCACCCGTTATATGGAGTATTGAGGAAGAAGTTGAAAATCAGATTAGAATAGAATTTACAATAATGATAATCACAGTTTTCAATAAATATTCTTTCTTTCCATGTTTTATCCAACCGTTCATTCCCTCCTTATCTATTGCATGAACATTGCAAAATTATCAGATCTGTAAAATTGAAAGTGAATAAATGAATGTTATTAACTGTCTCCAAACATTAGAAAATTGCAATTTTCAACAGTACGGTTAATACAGCAACAGAGTGGAACGTAAGGAACGTGATTCACAGATATCAGATAATAGCCAATTTTCATCTGCTGTATTTGATCCAGTTGGTGGATTCAAGCTAAAACAAAGTTGTGTAACAGGTTGGGTAGGTTATTTGAGATTTGTTCAAGCTTTTCCGTAGGCCACAACACTTGTTTCATGATTTGGTCCAGTTTGGGTAAGATTTTCACCGCATTTTCCTACTGCTCGTTAACCGCGCTATTTTATTGGACCTTCATGTCGTTGTCTTATTGGTTTGCCTTGTCTAAGTGCTCATTGATACAAACCTTTCACTTATGATTAGCTGTAATACTTATTTATTTCAGTGGTTCAAATATTCCCTTTAGGATTACATAATTATAATACTAGCAACTTAACATTAATAATGAAAATATTTATTATTGCAAAACTTTATTGAGTCTGTTTCAATCAAAATTTATGAAATTTCGTCATTCATTGAAATTTTATTTAAATATATTTGTGGTGAAGTTTATACGTTTTCATGATCAACATTCCCGAAAACAATTTTTATCGTTGTTCTCTATTTTATTGTACCACAGTGACGTTATTTGAAATGCGATAGCAATAATTCAGAAACGACAACACAAAAAATAAGTTAAATAGTGATTTTTATTTTTCACTAGCCAACAGCAGCAACAACAACAACAAGAACACAACAGTGAACGACATTAACAAAGTGGAAACGACGAAAACAGAAAAACTAAACAATAATACAATAAAATACAAATATAATACAATACAAATACAACACAATCGAATACAAATATAATACAAACCAACACTTGGAAGGCGGCATTAAATCAGCTCCGGCGTTCTGTATATCAAAGCTCCAGCGTACGTCTACCGTCGGTGTATTCACCCGTATATTGTGCAATCCGTTGTTGCTTTTCAGCATAAACGCTATTTGTCCGTCTTAAGTCACCAACGGTAGCGTTTATTGATGGCACTTGTTGAATCAGGGTGTCCATCACACCCTGTTCCGCTATCAGGAGCTGGAGCACTTCATATAACCCGTTGACTTTTACCCGCTTTTCTGTTGAGCCGATTATGCCAACCTTCCAAGTGGTTATTTGTCCTAATATTTACACTATGTACATTCCAAAGCGCTTCGCCCGATGTTTATACATTGTGGATCGCACCCGCTTGAAAACCGGAAAATGCCCGGATGTAGAAGGCTCAGCGGACGCGGCAGAGGCTTCTTCATCATATATTGCGGGGATGGGCTTCATTTCATCGGCACTTCGTTTTTTAAGAAGTGCCTTCTTCTCCATTTTATATGCCAGGTGCTCGTCTACCTGGCAGGTTTCAACGTGATCTTTTCGATTGATCACGGCCGTAACTTCTAAATCTGTCCATACTGCACCCTTGCAGCCTTTTTTGTCCTATACCAAAATAAGGTAATTGTTAATAACAAGGAACGCATGCTGTACATTCAACGCATACCTTTGAACACCTCCAACATTTCTTCTGTTTGCCCGTGTATTTCAATTTGTATGATCTTCCTTCAAAAACAAGGGCCATACTGCCATTACAATTCGGTACAAGACACAGCACAGGAATATCAGCCATTGCGAAAATGATGAACAGAACAGAAAGTAATTCGGATAACTCGGGAAAGCAATAAGTTGCGATGCGGAAAGTTTCGAGTGATATTTTTAGATATTCAATCTGACTTGACCTAAATTCCAACTCCAATAGCTTACATTATCAAACTGTCACTCTGTCAAAATTTGTGACTGATTTATTGGAACAACTGCCGTTGTTTACTGGGAAAAGAAGCAACTGTTGTCGTTACTGAACCAGAGAACAACAACTTAACAAGCAGAGTTGCGTTCAGATCGTGTAGAGAGTTGTTGGTGTGATCCTTTTCGGTCTTTCCGTATAAAGGACACTTGCGCGCCGGTGTCGAGGAGGCAGTTCACTGCCACGTGGGTTCCATCCGGTCCGTACGCGCGTGAACGCACAATCTGGAGGCAAGCCCCCTTGCCATTTCCCTTGGCCAGCATGCCTCGTTGCACGCTGCTGGATTCCGTCGACCGAGCTGACTCTCTCGGCGTGCTTGAATGCAACAGCTTGTGATGAGCTCGTCCGCACCCATCCACTGCGCACGGTCGACTCTCGCGGCAGTCTCGTACCTGATGGCCGATCTCCAAACATTTAAAGCAAACGCCCTTGGCGCGTACCATGGCCATCCTGCTGGGCAGGTTTGCCTTTATACACTTCTGGCAATCGGCCCCCTTGTGCTCACCCTCACAGAACGGGCAGCTCCCAGTGGCGGCGACTGCCAACGCAGCCGCTGAAGACGTGACGCGGCCCCCGCTCTTCCATGTGGAACGTGATAGTTTCTTCAGGGACGTTCGATGTTCCGTCTCTCCTACCTGCTTTTCATTGTCCTCTTCCATTGGCTTGGCGAGTAAATTCGCCTGCCATTGAGCGAATTCAAGGAATTTCTGGAGGTTGTCTTCATCTTATCCTGCGTCCGGCCCTATCTTCGAGTCACATGCCTTTAGTAATGCCGGAGGGAATTTATCCCTCAGCATCGGCATCAGGGACTCACTCAAAGGGAGAGGGCCAGCGAACGGATCCTTGTCCAGCGCCGCGAGGCAGCGCAGGTGCTTCGTAACTTCATACACGAGTGACTGGATGCCCCGCATCGACATCTCGCAGCACACCGGCGCCTTCCACAGTGCCGCCAAGTGCTCGCGCACCACCAACCTTGGCCGGCCAAAGCGGGCCTTGAGAATCCCTACGGCCTGCGGGTAGTTGGCTTCCGTGAGCGGAATTCCCTCAATGGAGCTCCGCGCCATCCCTACAGTGCTGGATATCAGGTAGGTAAACTTGGTGGCGGCATCCAGGTCGCTTCTGTTGTGTATGCTTGCCTCAAACTGGGCCCAGAAGGTGGGGAATTCCAACACCTTCCCTGAGAACTGCAAGAGCTTCACTTCCGGCAGTCTCCCGTTTCCGGCCCTGACAGCGGGCCTGCAGGAATCGCCGCTGTCGACGCCCGTGGGTCGATCTCCGCGCGCCTCCTCGATTGTTGTGCGCGCTCAGGATTTCCCGACTCGGTAGCGTTGACGACACTTCGCCCAGTCGTCTATCGCGGACTAACGCTCTTCTCCTTCCAGGTCCAATTCCAATTCGGCCTGGAGTGCGTCGGACGCACGGTAGATCTCTTCCGTCATGGAGATCTGCTCCTCGATCTCGTAGACGTCGGCTGACCCTACGCACAACTCCTCGAGTTCTGCCAGTAATCGGTTCAACCGATCCTTGTTCGCAGCAAGCTTCTTAGATCTGACCTTCGCAGCGGATGCCATAGTATTCACAGTCCGTAAGTCGCTTGCTTCGAGAATCCTGCTCGTGATATCAAATGTTCACGATGCTCCGGCTCAGAGGACCAAAATGTCACGAGCGAAACTACGGCTTCACTCGCTCTCGAGCTTGGTGGACTGTATATTTGTTTATATTAAAAGGCGGGAAAGTCAATATGTTCGACAATCTGACCTCAACCGTGTTACACTGACTTCCGTCGCGAAAACCGTCAATCGAAACTAGATCTAGTGTCGACGCAGTTTATTCAAACGAATAATAGTAAGCCATGGATAATAAGACAAGAAATCACACAATATAACACAAGACACAAGCAAACACACTGAAGGCAACCTTCCAAGAAACGACAAAGGACAACGCGCCAAAAACCACGCTCCCTCTTACGTCACCACCGTACGCTACAGTACTCTCACTACTGACACGCAGGTTCTCTCGAGTTGACGACAGAATCCTGAATTCCGTCGTCTACAGGTAATGTTAAAATGAATCTTACAAAATAAATATTTTAAATAAAGCTAATGAAACAGAAATTGTGTAAATTGATTCTAGTGTGGCATTATTTTATTTATTCATTATTTATTTAAATTCCAAAAAGTACAATACCGAAGAAATTCAAAAACCTAGTTACAAGTGCCTCAATTTATAAGTTGCATAATTAAAACTGTACGGTGACTTTGGAAAATATTTTATCTTAAAATTATTTTTAATGCAAAATTACAATTCATTTAACAAAAGTAAAACATATATTTATTAATTATACCTGAAAATCTTTTACATGTATTATCATTTTTCTGAAATGACTATGACTGAAAGTAGAGTATGACTTGTTTTGGTGTTTTTTTTTATTTTTGATGTTTAGCTGTTTTATTATTTCGTATTAATATTTCCTATGTTAACAATTGTGATATATAAATTACACCCGATTAAAGCAATTTTTTAGTTGCACAATTTTTTCGATTTAAATGTGTTTATAATGGTGACCTTGTTTGGAATAGCGTATATAATATTTTTTCTGATTTGTTTAAATTGATAACAAGTTTTAGATATTTATCTTACTTCATTTACATTTTTTGAATGCTTTTTGTTTCGTTTCAGATTTTGGTTTCACAAAGATGAATGATTTTCAGTTAGAATTTAATGACATCTCAATGGAAAATTTGGGTTTCTTGGTTTGTATTGCGAAAGCATTTACAATTTAGGAGTTTACAATGATATTGTTTAGAATCCTGGAAAGATCAAATTGTCGAATCAAAGTATTACTTTCAAGAATACAAAGACAGGTAAAGTGGAACATATTTCTGCTAGTGATATTGATCATTGTGACTGGGTACGGCTAGCTGATTCGCCAGCATTGAAATGCCTGCTAAAAAGTGGTCCAATGTATAGATTTGGTGGATTCAAAGATTCCGTAAGTCATGTTCAACTGCTGTTGCTCAGTAAAGTTTTTCTTTTGTAAATTTAAAATTTTTTAAATATTTTCTAACTATATATATGTATAGCAATTTTGGACGTAAGTTTCCAAATTACACTGAATTGTTTATCTTTTTTTTTCAATTTAGGATTTCGATCGTTTATCTGCATATTTGAAAAAGAACTGGAATATGGAACTGAAAAATGTTGAACCTTGCCTCACTGGAACGAACCAAGCGACGGCGAATTTTATTGGTTTGTTGTGTTATTTTTTGAAATTGTAATTGCATGAAATTTTTATGCAGGATCAGTACTTGAATTTGAAAACGAAGGCCAGTTGTTATTTGACATTCCATTAGCCAACGTTAACAACTGTAGTTCTGCAAAGAATGAGGTCATTATGGAATTTAATCAGAATGATGAATGCGCTGTTTCATTGATGGAAATGCGACTTTACATTTCTTCTGATCCGAACACAGAAGAAGATCCAGCCGAAGTTAGCCATGCGCAAGCATGATAATTTTAGGCAATTTACGAAGGCTATTTGATTTGTTGTTTAGGAATTTAAAAGAAAAATTGCTGAAAAAGCTGGTTTCCTAAAAGAATCTGGTAAAGAGTTGGCCGTACTGGAGCAAGTGTTGTGTGCTACACCGAGGTTTGCTTTTATTATTTATTAAAAGAAACTGTTTAATTTAAAAAAAATGTTTAACTTATTTCATTGCAGAGGTCGTTATGATATAAAAATTTATCCAACAATGCTTGCTTTGCATGGGAAAACTTTTGATTATAAAATACCGATTTCGTCTATTTTGCGTTTATTTTTGCTACCGCATCAAGATGGAAGAAGGATGTTTTTTGTGGTTTGCTTTCGAACTAGGCATTTCATTATTCGAGAGATAATTTC